>JAVXUP010000793.1:0-347719 GCA_033070095.1 Escallonia herrerae | reverse complement strand
TGGTTGATCAATAGCTAGAGAAACATAAGTTTGTTAAATGTTCAGCTAGGTTATAAACGTTCTCTTGACGATTTTTGCAGTTAGTAAATGCAATCATGGGGAAGCAAAAAAGTTAATAAATATTCAGCTGAAATTTCTTTTGAGTTATAGACTTCATTGACTGACTCAGTGCAGGCAATGGCTCAGAAGTTCCACATCCAGAATGATCACATGTAAAACTAGTTTTCATATTTATTGGACTAATCTGGTTAAAAAATGGGGGCCCTGCTCTGAGTTACCCATTTGGGTATGTGAACTTGGTTCGTTTCGCATTAATACTGTTTAGTTGAACTTAAGTTCCTCCTTGAGGTCTGGGGTAATCACTAATAAACGCTTCATTGGTCGACTCCAGTTCATTGTCTGTAGTACAATCTTATTAGCTCTGGAATTTTAATTTGGTCTGAAGGATATTGTCTTCAAATTTTCATCATTCACTTGTTCTCGTAATAAACTGCTCACAGATTCCTGGGATCAGTGATACGGGTCTGTTACCGAGGAAAGTATGTACAGATTGCTATTGTTGGGGGAGGACTGATGGGCTCTGGAATAGCAACAGTGTTTATTTTAAGTAATTACCGTGTAATTCTAAAAGAAGTTAACAAGGATTATCTGCTGGCTGGGATTGGCAGGGTAAAAGGTGATCGAAACTTTTTCCTTTTTTTTTTGCGTTTCTGAAATCTCTCGCCAGAATTATCTTTGCTTGAAGATGTAACTTTTGAAACTTGTATCCTCCTGTTCAGCCAATTTGCAAAGTCATGTCAACAAGGGTAAAATGACTCAAGAGAAGCTCAAGACATCGCTCTCTCTCTTGAAGGGTGTTCTTGACTATGATTGCTTCACTGATGTGGATTTAGTCATAGAGGTGAGCTCCTGCTAGAACAACTAGTATTCATGGCTTGACACTTTGAATTTAATAGTTTACTTGGAAGTCCTTTTTATGTATATGGGGACTGGCGTTCAAGCAGTCCAGGAGGTCAATTATACTTGTGACGCTCAGTGAGATGCTTTTGAGATTACAGAGTCATCTGTGGTATTCTTTCTGTCCGGCATAACCGGTTATTAGTATAGCTAGGTTTTTGGAAGAATATTCAGTTCTCTTGAGTGTGCCATTTAGTTGATAGAAACGCTTAGAACGTCTAACCTTTCTGGAGGAGTGATGCTCTTTAAAACATCTAACCTTGATAGAAGCTAGTAATTGCCCTATTTTGTAGGAGGCCTTTCATGTTCAAATATTTCCATTTTGGCACTTTATGGTTTGAACTGTATGGGTGCTAGCCTCACATTGTTTTGATCTATATTTCTTTTTACTTGTAAGTAAACTGTTGTTGCCGAGCACACTTTAGGACACAAGAAACAGGGGGAGTGGGGGTTGGCAATAAATGCGAAATGTAGAAGAAAATATGATTCCAGACATCAGTTGTGACGTTCTCTAGAATAGCTGTGGAAGTAGCGAGCGTGGCTGTATTGGTGGAAACATAGACCTGGTCATCCGTCCTTTATTTTTATTTTCCCCGTTGATGATTTGGACAGGCAGTTGTGGAAGACGTCTCACTAAAGCAACAAATATTCATTGATCTTGAGAAATATTGCCCTCAGCACTGCATATTGGCAAGTAATACTTCCACTATTGACTTGGATTTAATTGGAAAAGGGACTAAATCGCATGACCGCATTATTGGGGGCCCACTTCTTTAGGTAATAATTTTCTGCAGGATATAATTACCTTCTTAATGATTCTGGTTCAGGGCTGATTCATGATTTCAATGCAGTCCTGCTCATGTCATGCCTTTCCTTGAGATAGTTCGTACGAGGAGGACGTCTCTCCAAGTAATTGTTGACTTGCTAGATGTAGGAAAGAAGATAAAGAAAACCTCAATTGTTGTTGGCAACTGCACTGGCTTTGCAGTCAGCCGGTTGTTCTTCCCTTACACACAGACACCAATGTTGCTCGTTGAACACGGTGCAGATCTGTACCAGATTGATCAGGCGATTACCAACTTTGGAATGCCAATGGGTCCCTTTAGGTACACAAGGTTTTTTTTTAATACGGGACTATGAAATGATCCCGTTTCTAATGTACATGGCTTTCTGAGTCATAATTCCCTTTTGCGACGTTCTAAAATTACTGAACCATGGTGGGGTTCAGTAATTGTTTCGTTTCCGGTTTTTTTCAGATAACTCAGATACACAAAAAGAAAACTGCTTAGTAACTGTTACTCTCCAAAAACACTTCTCGGCCTCTTTGTGACGGGGGGTGGGGTTGGCTTTTGTTGTTGTGGGTTTTTTTTTTGGTGGGGGGGGGGGAGAATAAAATATATTTTAGCACACTTGTTCAACCAAATTTACTTCTTGATCTGTTTCCTACCTTTGAAATGAAAGATGGTGTAATGTATCACCAGAAAAGAACTAGTTGCCTATTTTACGGAAAAGAAAACAAGAAACAGGAAATTTTACGAAACAGATTCTAATTTATATGATAAAATCCTGAATGGTTAAAAATCTTTTGAGCATGGGTACGAAAAGGCTCGTGTTTTTGCTTCAGAAAGAAAATTTGTTTAAGGTAGTTGTTAATAAAACGAAAAAGTAATTTTCTGACCCTTAGATGAATGCTGAACTTTTAATTGGTATATCTTCTTTCTACTATATTTGTTTTCTTACTTGATGCAGAATGGTTGATCTGGTTGGTTTTGGTGTTGCAATTGCAACTGGTATTCAGTTTCTTGAGAATTTTCCTGACAGAACCTATAAATCAAACCTGATTTCAGTCATGAAAGAGGATAAACGCGGAGGTAATCCTGTTGTTTGTATAGTTTATCAATAACGACAGGAGGACTAGTTAAAATGTCAAGGACCAAGAACCACTAGGACGATATCATATATCTACGCTTCAATTAACTCTCTCTCTCTCTCTCTCTCTCTCTCTCTCTCTCTCTCTGTCTGATGGCATTTCTTGCAGGTGAATCTACTTGCAAGGGTTTCTATATGTACGATGATAAGCATAATGCTAGTCCAGACCCTGACATTGTTAAGTTAGTCGAGAAGGCTAGAACTATGTCGCATGTTATGGTAGATAAGAAGGTCTCTCCCTCACACCCTCTTTCTTCTTCTCATGTTCTATTGTCTTATTTTGGCGTTTTAACTGCTAGCCTTAGCTGATAAAACTTCGTCTGAGTTGGTGTTATTTCTTTTAGCTGCAACCACCCATGCAAATAAAGGTTTGTAATGGTGGCATGAGATCATGATTTTTCATTTAGGTCGCTCATTGAGTTACTATATGTGCCTTTCCTTGGGTGGAAGCCTATTGGATAGGCACTCTGCGCTAGACAACATTCTTTCAGATGCAGACCACCTAATCTGTCATTATTGCTTTGAGTGTCGCTTTCTCAGTAACGTATGTTGATATCCTTCTATGTCTATGTAAACCTGACTGATTCTTCTTTTCTCTCGCTGTTGATTTACAGTTACAAAATTTGTCTGATGGCGATATCGTTGAGATGATATTCTTTCCTGTGGTGAATGAGGCCTGTCGCATTCTCGCAGAAGGAGTTGTGGTCAAGGCATCCGATCTTGATATTGCTTCTGTTATGAGCATGGGGTTCCCATCATACAGGTTTGCATGCTCTTCATCTGGAATACCACTTCGCGTGCTGCGATCAATAGAAGTTAACATATATGTCAATGTATCAGGGGAGGAATCCTTTTCTGGGCTAATTCTCTCGGGTCCAGATATATATGCTCAAAATTGGAGGATTGGTCAAAGCAGTATGGGGAGATCTTTAAGCCTTGCGCCTATTTAACGGATTGCGCCTCCAGGGGGACTTCTTTAGTGAGTTATCTAACTCCGTTTGCTATATAGTACCTGATGATAGTAGAATCCTTGTGCCTCTGAAAGAGCAACATTTCCCTTTAGATGTAGAAAGAATTCACGGAGACACACAAGTTTCCTATCAAACTGGTCGTCCATCCTACTTCATGGACTACAGATAATGCGACAAAGTATAGGGGGTGTGTTGGGGGTGGGGGGAGGATATTTGAGACCAAATTTATAGGTCAAATTTGAAAACTAGATTCATCGTGTAATTAGTTGTACTAGCTAATTTTTTAGTACGGTGTTTTTATTGTTTTTCTGGGGTCACAATATAAGCTACAAATTGTGTCGCTGTTAGTGTCCTCGACTTTGTCATAACATTCTGTCCATATGTTTGTGGCTAACCATCGGCAATGATGGCTTTTGCTAATTTTGCTAATCTGAGTACGTGGATTACCTTTGCAGGGGACCAAAACGAAGCAGACTACGTATCCATCCTCTAGTTCAAGAATGTAGAGCCAGTTAAACCACCTGCTCGGCTGCTCTTCGAGGTTACTTGCAAAATTGACCAGGAATGTACATCGGCATGAACAGAAGGTCCGAGTATGCATGCTGTCAGTACTAGCACATACCAACATGCTCCACAGTTCTTGAATTGCTCTGTTGGGACCTAATAAAAACACCCATATAGGGCGGTACCTGGTCAACCATTTTCGTGGCCAGCTGTTGTAGGGACTGTAGAGATGACTTCTCTTGCAACAAATGTTGCATCAGGTCAACCAAAAATTCCATGAATCTTACTTTCACCTCAGACTATTCTACACCATGTGACAATAGTTTCCATTTTCCACCCCCATTCTACTTCTTGATCAGAACCAGACCAAAGTTATAACTACTACTAAAACATATGAAGACATGACAATTTTTTTGGTGCAGCGGTTATAACAACACATTTTCCATAATTATCGGTTGTTTTGCATTGTCACGGGACGAAAGAACATTTCATCTGCACTTGCGACAATCAGTGATGAAAAGTCAATATATTCATTTCTAGTAGTTCCTTTTAGTAAATTATCAATAATACCATGTCATGCACGATGCATACCAATTTTACGTTGCGAGGTAAAGCTTGACATTTTAACACATGAAAAATTGTTCATGGACCGTAACACGTGCCTTTACAAGAGCGGTCGTACAATTACAGTTGTTTATTAATATCTCACATCTATATCCTTTAACAAGTGAAGATCATGATAATAAAAATTGGTTATAACATTATCAAAAAAATTGATTTAACGGGTTACATTTCGTTCATTTATCGTAACACACATATATGTGTTAAGTACTGATATTTATGACAATAATATAATGTCATTTTAGTCGATTTCGAAAATTCATCTCGGTGCCGAGATCATCTTTTTCCGGTCCCCCCACCCCCCCCCCCCCCCCCCCGTTGAACCGCGCCTAGCCCGAAAATAACTACCCCATCACGTCACTGGGGCACAACACCGCCGACCTCGCCGTCAATAGGTTCTACTACTACGATTTCATTCGCCGAATTACCAAAAAGACCCGTCCTTATTTCCCAACGCACCCGTATTTCTAGTGTCACTTTCGTCAAACCGGTAATACTGGGTACATCTCAATGTCCAAAACTGCCACCCCTCCACTAACTCTCTCTCTCTCTCTCTCTCTCCCTCCTCTCCTGAATCCCCTCCGTTTCTAACGGCCCCGTCAATCCAGCCGGTAACCGCCACACCGTCACCAGAACAAGAAACCGGCGATGCAGTTGTCGAAGACTCGCCGGAAGGTCGCCCCCGTCGCGGCGGAGAACGGCGACTCCGCCGACAAGCTCGACCAGCTCCTCCTCTCCGCCGCCGTGTGCAACGGCGAGGATCTTGGCCCGTTCGTCCGCAAGGCCTTCGCATCCGGCAAGCCCGAGACCTTGCTCCACCACCTCCGCCACTTCTCCCGGTCGAAAGAGTCGGAGATCGAGGATGTCTGCAAGGCTCACTACCAGGACTTCATCATGGCCGTCGATGATCTCCGATCCCTCCTCTCCGATGTCGATTCCCTCAAGTCATCCCTGTCCAATTCCAACTCCCAGCTCCAGTCCGTCGCAGGCCCCCTCTTGTCCTCCCTAGACTCCTTTGTCGAAGCTCGTAACAAATGCCAAAACATAACCCTGGCAATCGAATCCCTCCGCACGTGTATCCGTTTAATCGAGCTGTGCTCGCGAGCAAATATGCATCTCAGTGGAAACAACTTTTACATGGCGTTGAAGTGCGTTGACTCGATCGAACGACAGTTTTTGGACAAGACGCCATCGTCCACGCTTCGCAGAATGCTCGAGAAGCAGATTCCGACAATCCGGTCGCACATCGAGCGGCGGATCAACAAGGATTTCGGCGATTGGCTGGTGGAGATCCGGATAGTGAGTCGGAATCTAGGTCAACTCGCGATCGGACAGGCGTCGGCTTCGAGGCAACGAGAAGAGGACATGCGGATGAAGCAACGGCAAGCGGAGGAACAGAGTCGACTCAGTTTGAGAGACTGTATTTATGCGTTGGAGGACGAGGACGACGATGGACTGGGTGGACTCGGTGACGAAGGTAAGGATGGTTATGTTAACGGCGGTGCTGGTATGTTAGGATTCGATTTGACTCCGTTGTATAGAGCTTATCATATACACCAGACGTTAGGTTTTGAAGATCGGTTCAAACAGTATTACTTCGAGAACAGGAAGCTTCAGTTGACTTCCGACTTTCAGGTATCGTCAATGACACCTTTTCTCGAATCTCATCAAACGTTTTTTGCTCAAATTGCCGGTTTCTTTATAGTTGAGGATCGTGTTTTGAGGACAGGTGGAGGGTTGATATCGAAAATGGAAGTGGAAAATCTGTGGGATACTGCTGTTAGTAAAATGTGTTCAGTGTTAGAAGATCAATTCTCTAGGATGCGAACGGCGAATCACTTGTTGTTGATTAAGGACTATGTGAGTTTGCTAGGTGTTACTTTGCGGAGGTATGGGTACTCTGTCGATGCATTGCTTGATGTATTGAGCAAGCATAGGGATAAGTACCACGAGTTACTGTTGTCTGATTGTCGTAAACAAATCTCTGAAGCGCTTTCTGCTGATAAGTTTGAGCAGATGTGGATGAATAAAGAGTATGAGTACTCCATGAATGTGCTTTCGTTTCAGATCCAAACATTTGATAGTATACCAGCATTTCCTTATATTGCTCCATTTTCTGCCACAGTGCCTGATTGTTGTAGGATTGTACGGTCTTTTGTTGAGGACTCTGTGAGTTTTATGTCATATGGTGGGCAGCTTGATTTCTATGACGTGGTGAAGAAGTATTTGGACCGGCTTTTGACTGAGGTCTTGGATGGGGCTTTGTTGAAACTTATCAGTTCTTCGATTCATGGTGTCAATCAAGCAATGGTAATGGCAGCAAATATGGCTGTCTTGGAGCGTGCTTGTGATTTCTTCTTTCGGCATGCTGCACAGCTTTCAGGGATTCCTTTGAGAATGGCGGAGAGGGGTAGAAGGCAGTTTCCGCTGAACAAAGCCCGCGATGCGGCTGAAGAAATGCTATCTGGGTTGCTTAAACAAAAGGTTGATGGTTTTATGTTGCTGATTGAGAATGTGAACTGGATGGCTGATGAGCCTCCACAGAATGAGAACGAATATGTGAATGAGGTTATTATTTTTCTGGAAACTTTGCTTTCAACCGCTCAGCAGATTCTACCGGTTCAGGTTCTTAAAAGAGTTCTGCAAGATGTTCTCTCTCACATATCAGAGATGATTGTTGGTGCATTACTTGGGGAATCAGTTAAAAGGTTTAGCTTAAATGCTATTATGGGGATTGATGTAGATATTCGGTTACTGGAAACGTTTGCGGAGAATCAAGCTCCCCTTGTATCTGAGGCAGAGGCAAATCAGTTGAAAACTGCACTTGCAGAGGCAAGACAATTGATTAATTTGCTTTTGAGCAATCACCCAGAGAATTTTCTGAATCCTGTAATTAGAGAGAGAAGTTATAATGCTTTGGACTACAGGAAAGTAGTTACCATTTCAGAGAAGTTAAGGGATCCTTCAGATCGGCTGTTCGGAACTTTTGGATCAAGGGGATACAAGGCTAATCCAAAGAAGAAGTCTCTTGATTCCTTGATAAAAAGACTGAGGGACGTGAATTAACCTCATACCTATTCACACGACAACTCCCCGGATATCTTTCCTCTGCCTCTGTTTATTATCAGAATGTTGGCATCATGTCATTGTGGTTCAGTGGACATTTTATGGAATTGTCAACCTTCCCTGCCAATTGTGTTAGTAAGATTGCGTCATCGAATTGTGCAAATCTCATTTGTGAGGATCTGTTTATATTTCCATATTTGTAGTTTGAATAGTTGTATGCAATTCTTTCGAGCTATATCGATGCACAGTGTGTTATTTCAGGTCTTACATTCTTGAGCAGATTTGACACCGTTATGGAACTGTCATGGTGAGCAGAAGCTTAATTAAGCCATCAGGATGGTGGCTGCAAAGTCTATACACCTTTGTTGGTGCTGTCCTGCTGCATGTTTGCTTATGCATGCTTGGGATAGAATTGAGTTTTGATGATTACAAGGGTGCACGTTGTTGTTTGTCATTGATTGGTGTATAAATCCTTACAACATATAAGATTTTAGTCTCCTTTCTCTGGAAATCTTAGGCTTGTATTTGGTTTTCTTCACGAAAGCTGTTCTTTGGATTGACTCTGACCGTTGACAATTTGTGATTTGCACATATGGTAGTAAATTGTTGCTATTAGATAATTGCTTCTAGGATTCTTAGTTTCAGAGATAACAGTAAAGAGATTCCTGCTTCAATCAGATTAGGGCTGTATTTATGTTGTTACAGCCACTCTAATGTTGCCTGGCTGGTTGTCGTGTTCACTTAGGACCGTGCATGGAATGAAATCTAGAAGACGTGACCAAAGTTTCTCCTTGACTGCAGCTCTGAGCCTTGCGTTCTCTGAGGTGGCTCGGCCACCTTATTTGCTGTGTAGCCCCTTTGCTCAAAGTAACCTTGTAAATGATTTGGCTTAAGATAAGATTGGTTAAATGCCTCTAGAACCTTATGCAGAAGAGATATCACCACCTGCTTTGATAGCTTCTGTTCTTTCATTGCTCCGTCTTTCCTCAGTTACATTAATTTAACTTCCAATATGCATGAACTAATGTTTCTACTTTTTTCGGTTGAGATGTTGTTCCAACAACTTCTATAGATCCATACGTGACTTGAAAAGATGTGTTGGGAAGATTCTGGGTGGCTTTTGAGGCTCCAGGTTTTCTTGGACAGGACCGACAGGCGACAGGTAAGAGTGAAGTATTGTTGAACTGGCAATCTTGTGAAAAAATAAAAGTTTCTGCAGGCTGACTTGGTGGCCTTGGTCCTCTCCAGTAGTCTTGGGAAATGACACTTACACGCACATTGGATACAATCAAATACAGTATGGGTCCTTATTTGAGCAGACAGTATTTATTGAGGGCAGATCATTAAGTTCTGCGGCTCTTGAAGCATAGAAGCTTCATCATTCAATTTTTTACAATGTTTTCCATGTCTGTTTTTTTCATTGTGTTATGTATAGTAAAACCTGGGGACGAAGATACCAACCCTTAGTTACCTTTGATAAAGAAAACTAATTTTATCAATAATTATAAAACTCAAGGTACAACTGAACTCAGTAAAAGTATTAATCGCCGTCAACTCGCCAAGCCAATGGCTCGTCAAAGGGTATGATGGAGATTGGTGTCACAAACAGGGATTGGGATTCCCTGCTGGTTACAGCAGGGGCCCCTCTCTCTTCCCCTCTCTAACAAAAATGAGTACAGTACTCTTGCTGTAACTATGTTACAACAGATCTATTTCACAAACAGAACTAAATTTGAGAGAGGATCTGGATTTCAAAAACACAGAACTAAATTTAAGAGCCCGAGTCCTTAGATGTAAGAACATGCGCCTTTGTTCCCCCTCCCCAATTTCGCCTCACCCGCTCAGGGCTGTAACTGGGGCTTGGTTAGAGCGGGTTTTAACCAGCCCAGCTCATGGGCAAGCTATACCCAAATATGACCACCCCGTCCCCAAATTCGACAAGGGGGGTTGGTTGCCACCAGTCGGTTCGTTGTCGCTATCTGGCCGTCAGATTGGGTTGATGACAAGGGTATGGCAGACTGCTAAAGCCTCAGTGGGCGAGTCACACTCATTTTATACTTGCAAACCCTAAAATGCGTAAGCTAAATTTTTTGGGTTTTGCCGTCCAAAAGTTGAGAGGAAAAAGCTTTAGAAATAGATCAAGTAAAATGGTGGTGACAGTAACAGCATATTGGTGACAGTAACAGCGTATTGTCTTTGAGAGGTCAGAAATAAACGAATTTTTTATCAGAAACAGATGGAAACCCAGCAGGTCATTGCAAGAATAATCCTTATAATAGACAGCTGGGAAAAAATTAAAGGGTAATCCTTGTAAAAGACAGCTGTGTGATGCAGGGCAGGGGTATTCCTTTAGCAGAACTACACTAGTTAGAACAAGGGAAGGTGGTGCTTCTTGCAAGTAAGAGGGAGGCTTGCCTCACCTATGTATAGATGATTGTATACTTTTTTATAGAAATAAAGGACATTTGGCCCCAAAATAATACATATATGCATTGGTCTCAAATTAGAAGTTGAGCGACCACATTTTCTGAGAGGAGTAGTGGTGCAAATAGTGAAGAGATAAAAGGTAAACTAATGCCCATCCATCCTATATTTTATGTAGGAGCAGGCCTAACTTAGTACTATAGGCTTGAGAGTTGAGACATATTAGAGGCCCTTTAATTAAGGATTTTGAATCCCCATCATCCACCCCACCCCATGAGTGCCCTTGTATGGCCCGGCAAGATAAACTTGATTTGCTTCCGTGAGCACCTCTCCTACACTTTTGACACCTGGAGAAGACAATTACTCAATCAAGTTGTACAAAACTTCTATGCCCCTCAAACCACATCACCATCTGGTTGTATTTGTATATAAGCCCCAGTTTTCAAGTTTCATCGCCGTCGCCATCACGAAAAGTCCAAAAATTCATAGACCGGAATTGAGGATATGGGTTCGGTTATGCTGGCCCCGACCCGTGTCGTGTTGGACACCCGTTTTCTGCCTCTCTTTCCTTTTTCTCCTGGCCGCCGGCGTTGCCAAGCCGTCCGCCTATGAGGCTCTGCGGCAATACGATTTCCCCGTCGGAATCCTCCAAAGGGCGTGACCAGTTACGATTTGAACCCCCCCACCGGCGAGTTCTCGGCGCATAAGAACCGCACGTGCGGCTTCAAACAAGAGAATAATTACGAACTCAGCTACGAGTCCACCATAACGGGCGTGATATCCCGGGGCAAGCTGGAGAAACTGAACGGCGTCACCGTCAAGGTGCTGTTGCTGTGGTTGAACATCGTGAAGGTAAGACGCAACGGTGGGGAGCTCGAATTCTCCGTCGGGATTGCGTCGGCCAAGTTTCCGGTCAGCAATTTCGAGGAGTGCCCACAGTGTGGGTGTGGAATGGATTGTGGTAATGGGGATAATGGCGAAGGAAGGAAGGAAGGAAGGTTAGGTTGAATAGGTTTGTGTCTTCTTTCTTAGACAACTTTGACTTGTTACACCTGCTAGAAAGGTTTGGAAGCGCCAAATTCTGGGCTAGAAAGCAAGTCTAGGCCAAAAGAAGTTCCTAGAAATAAAGCAATAAACTTGCAGACTGATTCTCCAGATATGTTTCTCTTGCACATATTTCTGTGACAATGTTCTTCTGGATTCTAGCAATATTAGCGTAATTAACCTTTCCTGCCAGAGTTGAGTGCGTTTGTTTTTCTGTTGTGCTCCAAATTGAGTGAGAGTGGCTTTTGGCGCCCATTGTTGCAAATTTCAGGCAACATCTCGTTTCTTGTCACAGAAACATCAGGGTGGACTTCAATTTTCAAGAGCTGCCACTTGTAATGATAGTCTTATTTGTATAGGAAGCTGCCACTTGAGTGTAGTTTTAGTCTTGATATGTTGGTAATAATATACTTATTTCAGTTTCGTTATGTTTATAGTAATTTACTTCTATATACCTTGATGTTCTTTAAGAAATAGTGTACCTACTCGTGTAGTTAAGAAGACAATAAAATTATGTTGCTTAATTAAAAGAGAATTAGAACTATTGGTGTCCAGAATCGCAATTTTGCAGATCATTTACATACAACTCCATCTCCCATT
Source organism: Escallonia herrerae (assembly GCA_033070095.1). Classification (NCBI taxonomy): domain Eukaryota; kingdom Viridiplantae; phylum Streptophyta; class Magnoliopsida; order Escalloniales; family Escalloniaceae; genus Escallonia; species Escallonia herrerae. The sequence goes on along the minus strand of JAVXUP010000793.1, from coordinate 335,603 downwards.
CTCATGATGTTTGCTCCTTGATGTCACAATTGACGTGTGAAATGAACGATGATGTCGAGGAAGAGTTTCGCAATGTTCATAGAGGTTTCACAAAGAATGCAGTCCGGGTTAAAAGACAAGTATGTCGTTGTGAGAATAAGTAAGGATGGAAATAAAGGCGGAGATCATGCTTCCTATACAAAGCCTAGGGAGTGGCATTGCTGCGAGGGTCAGGGCGCGGAGTGTATATGCGACGATAGTCAGGGTCTAGTGTTTAGGGTTCGAAGTCCAGGGTGTTTTTCATTCTAAACTTTAGCTTTGAAGTTTTAAAGTGAAATGTTCGAAGGAGTTATGTTCTTTTGGAGATGAAATCTCAAGTCTACTATTTATGAGAGTTTGGAAGGTAATGTCATCAAGCAACAAGTGGGGTCACTGAGAGTAAAACCTCGCCTAGGGACCGTAAGTGTCAGTTCTGCAGTCGGTGACAATGGAAGCGATTTTAGGGTTTGGAAATGACAGTGGAAGCAAAATGTGGTGTTGCAGTGATGGAGTGACGATGACAGTGGGGACAGAGTTGCGTTGGATTTACAAGCAATGAGCTTGAGAGGGATGATGGCGCGGTCGAGTACTCGACTTGATATGAAGTATGTGGCTATCGGTGGATCTGACTATGAGTGAGAGGGGTTTTTTTCTTTGGGGGGGGGGGGGGGGGGAGCAGCGACAGATGAGATGAGTGTGTGAGATAGAATAGAGAAAGAGTAACGCTTATATACTAAAGAAACTCGAGTAACCCGGACTACAAATTATGTGTATGTTCAGGTACGGTCAAAATTTCAACAGCTCTCTGATTCTAGTCATACCTGAGTTCCTTTCGCGGGTTGGGTATTACTCATTGTTACGGTCCTTTTTTGCTAGGTCTATCCATGACCAAGGCGAGGTGCGCATGGCTTGGTGAGAGAATGGCCAAATGTTGAGTGCGCAGCAGTTGACAAAGTGCCAAGGGACATGACTGTTTAAGTGTCGCAGCGAAGGGTGTGGCAGGCAAAATGAGTGCGATATAGGGGGCACGTTAAATGAAGATGGCGCGGGGGCGCGGCATGTTCACTAAGTGTTGTGCGCTGGCACAAGAAATGGCGACAATGCATGGAACAATCGAAGGAAGCAGTATAAGGGGCACGTATAATAAGAGGGGACACTCATGGTCACGGTGACGGGCACAGTGTTGAGGGCACGTAGCGCTGGATGGTGCTCGGACACGGTCGGGCATCGCGACGCTCGGACGAGATGAAATTCAACGCTTCCAAATTAGTAGGGTTGAATTTTGACTGTTTAATATTTGTTGACATGTCACAAAAGTGGAACCAAAAAGCAATAAAGAGTGAGCCAGGATGTACTAGTAACAAATGAGTCCACGTATAGATCTGATTAATGCTCAACATATTATTTAGGCTCTGGTTGGTATGATTTATTTTTTCAGTTTTTTCTTCAGTTTTGTAAACTAGAGAAGATAAACGGGTTTGACACAAAATTTTCGTTATTTTTTTTTCCTTCAGTTTTGAAAACCAGTTTTTTAAACAAAGCCATTTTTTAAAACTCCATTTAAGAGTTTAAGTTTTCAGTTTTGATTTTTATTTTGAGACCACCACCACCTCTCACCACGTACGACATCCACTACCCACCGTCGCAGGCGACAACCAGCCACCACAGCCTGCCGGCAGCCACCGCCGCCGCAAACCATTACCAAATCAAGCACTCAAAATAAAAAATTGGGTAGTCGAACACTCAAAATAAAAACTGGGTAATCAAACACTCATTTGTTTTTGTTAAAAAAAAACCTAAACTGATTTTTGTTTTTTTAGAAATAAAAAATTAAAACTGAAATTGTTTTCAAACGCTACCTTAATTTTAGCGGGTGCTCTTGGCAAATGTTCTTTGACATTATTACATTATGTTCTTTACCACAATAATACTACATGCATAGTATTGTTTTACGTAACTTAGTGTTGTACGGATAGCCAAAGACCCCTAAAAAGATTTATCGTATACTTGGTACTTTAGTATTGAGTTATTTCCTTTCACTTTTCCCGACGAGGTAATTACATTAGCAGAAAGCCACCTATCTCGTAGTTTCTGAGACAGGAATTGCGTAGTAGAGGGTAAGGTGAATCAATACAGAAGGGCAAATGAGGGGAAGGGAATCCAATTCCGCATAAAATATGGGTGAAATAAATACCGCGATAGCGATCTTTCAATAAAATCAATCATCAAGCAGCAAATAAATAAAGCCCAAAGTGATCCAGCAACAGATCCAGGAGAACAATTGTTGCTAAATTCGTACTGTTCATCATTTCATTTATTGCGGAGATAATGCGATTTGCATTTTCTATTCCAAATCACGGGAACGGCCAACTCCATTGCAATGCCAGAATCCAAAGTATTGCTCGAAGTCCAACTCTCTATTGCATTGCCCAGAGTCCAACTCCTTTGAATTGCCAGAATCCATTGCATTGCGCAGTGTCTAACTCTATTGCCAGAATCCATTGCATTGCCCAGAGGCCAACTCCGTTGCGTTGCCAGAATCCATTGCATTGCCTAGAGTCTACCCCAATTGCATTGCCAGAATCCATTGCATTGTCCATAGTCCATCTCCACTGCATTGCCAGAATTCATGGTATTGCTCAGAGTCCAACTCTAATGCATTGCCAAAACCCACTGCATTGCCCAGAATCCAACTCCGTTGCATTCCCAGAATTCATGGTATTGCTCAGAGTCCAACTCTAATGCATTGCCAAAACCCACTGCATTGCCCAGAATCCAACTCCGTTGCATTCCCAGAATCCATAGAATTGTCGGAATCCATGTTATATAATAGATATTGGTTGACAGTCTTGCTCTCGTTTCTGCGTATTTTCATCATCTCATAAACTATTCGGGTTTTTGGTCTAGCTTCCATTCTTCTTATCTGATTTCTCACTTGATCAAAGATTTTCCTTTCACCTTTTCACTTAAATCCACATCACAGTCGTTATCTGTATTTCTTTGTATATATACACCCCCAGTTTCAACATCTAAAAAATCACCAAAACTCCAAAAACCCATAAACCAGAACTGAGAATATGGCTTTGGTTTGCCAGCCTCGATTCATGTCATGTTGGACAACTCTTTTCTGCATCTCTCTCCTTTATCTACTTGTTGGCGGCGGTGCCCAGCACCCCCCCGGCCCACCCCCCCGCCCGTCCGTCTATGACGCTTTGAAGAAGTACAACTTTCCCCCCGGAATCCTTCCACTGGGTGTGGCAAGCTACGAATTGAACCCCAACTCCGGCGAATTCACCGCTCACCTGAACGGCAGGTGCAACTACACACTGGACGGTAAGTACAAACTCAGATACGAGCCAACCATAACGGGTGTGATATCGCCGGGCAAGCTGGAGAAACTCAAAGGCATCACCGTCAAAGCGCTGTTCTTGTGGGTGAGCGTGGTGGAGGTACAACGGAACGAGGAGGAGCTCGTGTTCAGCACCCACATTAAGTCGGCGACATTTCCTGTTAGTGAGTTCGAAGAGTGCCCACGGTGTGGGTGTGGGTTTGATTGCTGAATAGTACTGCTTCTTGACTTTGACTTGTACACTTCCTTAAAAGAGGAATGAAAAAGACAGAAGTGAAAGTGTCGAAGGCCCAAAGAAAGAAGTTCCTAGAAAGAGGAAGGAACAAACATGGAGATCGATTTTTAATTAAGCTTTTTTTTTCTCTAGTAATGAATAAGGACTCCTTTTCTTTTTGCTATGACAAAATTATTGCAATTAGTTTTGAGTTCATTTACCAAGGTGTGGTGTGATTCAAGATTTTCGTTGCAATTGAATAGTGCAAGTAGTCTGAATTTACTAAATAAATATAACGATAAATATAATTCGAGTTGCACTCAGTATTTTCTCTATTGAATAATATTGATGTGCTATTCAATTCACATCCAACGTATTGTCTCAATTATCCAGAGAAGTTTACAACTAATAATTGAGTATTTATCGTTATGACCGCAGATCCATCTTGTATTCTCATAATGCTTGGGCCTTGGTAGAACTTGTCTCGTGCTTGCCTAGTTAATTAAGGTTAACTTTTGAGATACAAAGTTTTGGCTGAAACCAATCAGAGCTACCTTTCTTCAGAATATAGCCATACCGCTTTCATCATTTTTGAGATGCGGGTTCTTGGTCTAGATCCAATTCTTGCATGTTATATGCTTTCCCACTTCATCGGCGGCTTTCTTTTTGCTTTCTTGGATTCAGAAAATATTTAAGAGTCTTTTTTGTAGATAAAAATTTTGAGCTAACTCATAGAGATCGAGCACAAAATAATTGAATGTGCGATTGAAGCCTTCTAAAAAACTGCTAATATTTTGTTCAATAAGAGTACAAAACAATGTCTACCTTATGATTAAGCTTTTCGCTTCCCCAATAACGGAAGGAACGACTACTAAGTGTTGGTGAGGACTTTTTCGATTTATATTTTCATTGATTCAAAATTGAAAAGACAATATTAGTTGCGCAACGCAACTTATGTGACGCAGATTACATCATCGATTTTCTTTGTTATTTGATAAAATACTAATTTTAGTAAATAAAGAGCTACATCTTCTATGATGTGTCATAAATAGCATCTTCCATCCATCTAAGAAGAATATACCAAAATAATTTCATTCCAAATTTTCTCTCAAAAAGTGTTCCATTTGACGAGTCATCACTTGTCCCTTACGGGGTCCCCGAACTTACCGGTTCACCAGCCCGTGAGGCAGTGACTAGTGAGTGGTGACCCTTAACTAAGCCCAATACATGTCTTTTACTACTCTCAGACCAAACTATCTGTTAATTTTTTTATCCAGACCCCATGTTTCCATCGGCGATTCTTTGCGTCTTTGTGGCCTACCTAACCTTCTTCTCAACTTCACCAGTCGCCGGCGATGACACACCGACGGCGTACGAAGTGCTAGAAGACTACGACTTCCCGGTGGGTCTCCTTCCGAAAGGAGTGACCGGGTACGAGCTGAACACAACCACCGGAAAGTTCGAGGCGTACCTGAACGGCACGTGCTCTTTCTCCATAGACGGCTACAAGCTGAGGTACAAGTCGACCATCTCTGGGGTCATAACGACGGACAAGCTCAAGAGCCTGAAGGGTATCTCCGTCAAGGTGCTGCTGTTCTGGGTGAATATCGTCGAGGTGACCCGTGACGACGACGACGAGCTGGATTTCTCCGTCGGGATTGCTTCTGCTGATTTCCCGGTGGACAACTTCGATGAGAGTCCCCAGTGTGGCTGTGGCTTTGACTGTGACAGTTCGGTTTCGACTGGCGAGGAGATAGAAGGTGAACCGTTGAATTTGAACCGGTTTGTGTTTTCCGCTTAGAATGCTTTTAGATTTGTGCACGTGGCCGGCCTCTGTTGTACAGGGGGCCTATTTGCATGAGATTTGGCTAAAGCTGCGAATGTTTAAAACGTAGCAATAAAACCTCTTTTTTTTTTTTTTGCCCTTATGGTGAAAAGGAAAGGAAATAACAATAACTTGTAGGCCTTCCAAACAAATCAGCCAAGACAAGGTTGTTCATTTTTCTGGTGCCTCTCCAAGGTATACATGCACTTCTACTTGGCTTGCTTGATGGTTTCTCGACAATCTTCCATCAATGTGCGCAGTAGGCGGTTTTGGATTTCTTGTTCCTATAAAGTCAGATTCTATTATATTATGCAACGAATTCCTTTCACGTATAGTTGTTAATCCTCTGTATATGCCCCAGACTTAACATTCAGGCTTGAATTTTTTTCAACGCTGCCAAAGAAGCCTTCCATCCATTGTCCTCTGTCATTTCTGAGCATCCCTTCATATCCGCTTTGCCCTGGATTTCCTCTTGAAGCCCCATCTGTATTTATCTTGATGAACCCTGTCGCTGAAAATGTCTATTTAATTAGTCTACGTGCTTTCACATTTTTTGGAGCTGGAATAAGAAGGAAGACGTTAGTTAATTCCCTTGCAAGGTGTCTACTTGAGTAAGCAGCTTCCAAAGTAGAGTAATTTTTTTTCCAAAGAGCCTTTCTGTTCCTCCATTTCCAGTTAGTCCGCATGACTCGTATGAGTATCCCAAGCTTGTTCCTGGTTATAGTTGATGTTTAGATCCATTCTTTTCCAGAACCCTTTTGTCACGTCCAAATTCTGCAGTTGTTGTATATGTTGGTTGTTCAAAAAAATTTGCCAGACTTTAATGGCAGAATTACTATTCCACAGGACATGAAGGGTAGATTCCTCGTACCTATTGCACCTGGCCTTGGGTAAATGTTAGTCAATTATACCTCTGATTTTTCTGAGGGAGTTGGTCAGGAGTGTATCATGTAGGACAATATTGCAACAGGAATCCTTCAAGCTTTTGAGGGATGTAAAGGTTCCAAAGTCTCTTCCGTTTAGCTGGGGAGATCACCTGATGCATGTGGGGATATGGAACTATTGAGGAGATTAAAGGAAAGCTTTGGTGGAGAAGATCCCATTTTCAGAGTATCCCCAGCTGGGGATGTCCTGAAAATTGCTGAAGGAAGAGAGGGGGATGAAAACCATCTGCTCTTGTTCTGTAGTACAATGTTTATCTAGATTGCTAGAATCTAACAATTTATAAATGGAGAGACTTTAAGATCCCTTTTCATATTGTTTGGTTTTTTGAGTTTAAATTGATATGGCAAAAAAATAAAAAGAACAAACATAGCTCTATTTGTTGACACAGAGATTTTTTTGACTTTGGTTAAAAGTAGAAATAACAAGGAAATAAGAACCAATAACAGGGATTCAAACACGGGCGCCATAGATGCCGATAAAATGCAAAACACGACGACATTTTTGTTTGATAGAAGTCCGTACTACGAATATAAAGTTCAAATTTTATCACATATAAAAAACTATCAATAGAACTAGAGCGCAATTAACAGACGGTCAAAACAACATCAAGTCAATTCTAATGCATCAAAAAGCCAGTTTTACTAGATAAATATATGTGGCAATGTGTTTGTTTTTCTTTCATTTTTTTTTTTCTAGTCAGATATGCGCGTTGACTACTAGTTAGGAGAGACTTGGAATTTCAACTAACCATTTAGGTGGCAAGTAAAAAGGGTATAATAAACAACAAACTTGGTAGAATTTCTAGTAGAGTATCATGGCATAGATACGGTTGATGGGCATTGGTCTATGAAGTCTGTAATTTTATAATAGCAAATCTGATTAGTTGTATCTCAAATGGATTTATTTCTACATTTGTAAACTACTTTCTTAGAATTTAACTTTACGTTATCGAAAAAATCTTGAAGAATGCGATAAATGATGCGATAAATGATCTTAACGTGATATTTGGTTCCAACAGACATCTCTTAACTTTGCAAAATATAATGGTTCTGCATTTATTTGGGCTACACACAATCCTCTTGATCGCGTTATTGTATTTGAAAAATCCATCTTAAGTTCTAGATGCAGTAAAATGTCAAGAATGAAATAGTCAAATTACTTCGCGTTATTGTATTTGAAAACAAAATAACACTCCGTTTGACAAAATGGTAGCTATCGTATACGTAGGGTTACTAAAATGTCCCTAAGCACCATTCAACTTAAATCGGTCTCTCGTTAAATTTGACGATTTTCCGTTGTTTAGCTGGCTGTCTTATGCCGGCAACCAAACGACGATCACCGGCGACGCGTTTTGCTCAAAATCTTGGTAAATTTTACATGATAAAAGCGAATAACCATTTTCACACTATCCCTCCTCTCTATTTGTCACCTCTCACAGCCACGATCGCCGTTGCAGACGGCGGCGAAGCCTTCTCCGCCAATGAAATCCTCCAGTCCTACGACTTTCCGGTGGCATCCTCCCAAAGGGTGCCAAGGGCTACGATCTCTACGAAGCACAGCAAATTCCACGCTTATTTTAACGGTGCGTGCAGTTTCTCTCTCGAAGGCTCAGACACAAATGGTCAATATCCAAAGACAGGCTGACCAATCTCGGTGATGTGAGCGTTGACGGTACTGTCCTTTGGCTCAACATTGTCGAGGTTGTGAGAAACGGCGACGTTCTTGAGTTCTCGGCGGGGATTGCCTCGGCAAAATTTATTTATCATAGATAATTTCGAGGTTTCTCCTCAGTGCGGGTGTGGTTACAATCGCAATAATATCGTCCATGTGACGAAGTCAGGAGGATTGAGGAATGCTTTTGTTCCATCGCTGCAGGCGAAATTGGAGTTGGGGTAAGAGCTGCTGTTTAGAATTGCTTCTTGGCACTTGCTTGATTGTTTCCTTAAATGATGAGTTCAATTACTGTTGTACTTTAAAAGTTTTGGTGAAACGGTTTTGAATTATGGGTGCATATTCAGATGTTGGTTGGCCTGGTAATCATCCTCTCTGCCATTCTACATACTCAGAAATATACACATTGCATGTGAATTTGTAGATACATACGACGAGTACATGATGCTGGTTACCTTACATATATCGATATGTTAATTGTTTTACACCGATGCCAAAAATTAGAGAATTTTCTGTGACAAATACGTAACACGTGACTTGAAACCGACGCTATAGGTTGATCAAATTGGTAGCGTTAATCTTTATCCTCTGAATATTTGTTAACGCGTCGTTAAAGCATGACCAAAAAACAAGAAAGAGTGAGCCAAGATGGACTAACAACAAATGAGTCCAGGGTTCATAAAATTATTTAGTTTTTGGAGGATACTCTTGGCAAAAGTTCGTTGAAGTTAATACATTATCTTCTTTACCATAATACTGCTATATGCATAGGATCGAGTTTTACGTATCTCAGGGTTGTTACTGATAGCCTTGAGCCCTAAAAGATTTATTTCTAAAGCTTGTGTTTTTAGTTTAAGGGGAGTTATTTCCGTTCACTTTTTCTAACAAGATAATTACATCCGCAGAAAGTCACTTATCTCATAGTTTCCGAGACAAAATTGGATAGTAGGGGGTGAGGTGAATCAATGCAAAAAGTGCAGATAGAGGGGGAAGGGAGTCCAACTCCCCGTAGATTATGGTATCCTATGTAGCCATCTTAGAGGACCCAATTTTGGGTGAAATAAATACGGCAACTGCGATTTTTTTTAATAAAATCATCACGCAGTAATTCAACAAAGTCTAAAGGGGTTCAGCGACAGATCAAGGAGAAAGAAGAGTTGTTAAATTTATACCAACCATTATTTCATATATGAGTACAGATGAAACAAAAACAAAATACTTTTTCTTGGTGGGCATTTGCTTATTACAGAGATGGTTCGGTTTGTTTTTCTTTTCTTTTTATTGCACTTACTGTTACGAGAAAGACACTTGCTTTGGGATCGGGATAGAAAGAGATTTTTTGAAATAAACTACAGTTGTTGAAGGTAAAGTTTGGAAATAGGCCCTGTTTTTTTAATAAACATGCAATAGCTTATTCCTATTTATTTTTTCTTTTTGTAAAGACGAAGTGAGTAATTTCATTTGCTATCGTATTCAATACAACAACGAAAATCTAATTATTACTATATTTATGGTCCATTTTCTACTTCTTCTTGTAAGTGCCGGATAACCCCAAGGGATTGTGGAATTTTTTCTACTAATTGGAGCCCAATCTGGCAAATGCGCCTTAGATGCATCAAGACTTTTTGTGCAATGAATGTATTATGTATTCATACTTCAAGTAAAATTAAACTTGTAAGATGGAGCTGTTTGATCTTTTATATAAAATATGTTGTTATTGCTCTATTCCCAACCAAGCGAGCGGCAATTTTCATTCGGATCGACACAAGAGTCCAACTCCATTGCATTGCCAGAATTCATGCATTGTCCAGAGTCTGACTCCATTATATTGCCAAAATCCATTGCTCCGCCAAGACTCCCAACTCCGTTGTATTGCGGGAATCCGTTGCAATGCCCAAAATCCAACTCCATTGCATTGCCCGGAGTCCAACTCCATTGCATTGCCAGAATCCCTGTTGCATACTAGAAAGTGGTTCACCGGATTGCTATCATTCTGGATATTTTCATCATCTCATCAATTATTCGGGTTTTTGGTCTAGCTTCCATTCTTCTTATCTGATTTCTCACTTGATCAATGGTTTTCGTTGCACGATTTCACTCAAATCCATATCGTAATCTGTATATCTTTGTATATATACCCCCCCAGTTCAACATCTAAATCATCACCATCCCTATCACCAGAACTCCCAAACCCATAAACCAGAATTGAGAGTATGGGTTTGGTTTGCCAGCCTCGAACCATGTCATGTTGGACAACTCTTTTCTGCCTCTCTGTCCTCTATCTACTTGCCGGTGGCGGTGCCCAGCCGTCCCCCCCGTCCGCCTATGATGCTTTGAAGCAGTACAACTTTCCCGCTGGAATTCTTCCACAGGGCGTGACAGGCTACGATTTGGACCCTACCACCGGGCAATTCACCGCTCACCTGAACGGCAAATGCAGCTACAAATTAGGGGGGTACAAACTCAGATACGAGCCAACAATAACGGGTTTTATATCCCAGGGCAAGCTGGAGGAACTGCACGGCGTCGCCGTTAAAGTGCTGTTCTTTTGGGTGAGCGTGGAGAAGGTACACCGGAACGGAGATGAACTCGAATTCACCACCCGGATCAAGTCGGCAACGTTTCCTGCTAGTGGTTTTGGAGCGAGCCCGCAATGTGGATGTGGTTTTCAATGCGGCGATGCAGATAATATTGGACAAGGAATGAAGGTGAAGCTGAAGAGTATTGCTTCTTGACTTCGACTCGTGCACTTCCCTAAGAAAAAAATGAGATTAGGCCCTGGCAGGAAAGCTAAGGTAGGGAATATTGTACGTAATAAACATATACTTTGACTAGTCATTTTAAATGAGGCATTGTAGTGCAGTGGAATTGTGAATTGAATTGTTATATTTATCTAAAAAGATGTTATAGCAAAGACCTATTTTTTTGAATTTTTTTTGTGTTAAATAGTGGATACGTGCTTTTGAAAAACATATCAAAATTCTTTCTCCTGTATTGGCAAAGTATACGGTGTTTAATTTTATCATTATTATGCCCATCTAAACCGAGTTTCGTGCCCCTGGAAAGGTAAGTGTCAATCATCAGCTTACGATTGAGCATGTGTGTATACATAATAGACCTTAGTCAGTCATGTCAACTTAGTGAACCAATTTCTGAACGACAAATGGTTTTCAATTAGTCCAATTATCAGTAAGAGTTTACAACTGATAATTAAGTATTTATATATATTGCTGTGTGACCGCAACTCCACCTCCTATTCTCGTAATGCTTGGGGCCATGGTACAACTTGTCACGTGATTACCTAGTTAATTAAGATTTAACTTTTGAGATAGAAATTTTTGGCTGAAACCCATCAGAGATGTTTTTCTTCTGAGTATAGCCATACCACTTTCATCAGTTTTTTTTAGTTAATAGGAAAAATATTTATATTAACAATCAGAATGAGACGTTTACAGGAATAGGTGATCTTCCGTGCGGAATATATCTTGCATCATCCGACTTAACCACTTTTCAGAACTCTCGTCGAAAATTGACAAGGATTTTGAAGCCATCCCAACTAGTTGATCTAAACTAACTAACACAAAAGGTTTTTGGTCTAGATCTCATTCTTGCATGTTATATGGCTTTTAACTTTGTCTGGTGTTTTCATTTCACTTCCTTGGCTTTAGAAAATACTGTACTTCAAATATACTTATGCACCTATGAGTTTTGAGCTAGCTCGTACAAATCAAGCACAGAATGACTGTATATGCGATTGAAGCCTTCTAAGAAAAATGGTAATATGTTGCCTAATGCAAAAGAATGTCTGTCTCGTGATTGGGCTTATCGCTTTCTCGATAACGGCAAGAATGAGTACTAAGTGTTAGTGAGAAAATTTTAATTTATTTTTATGTTGATTCGTGATTGGCAAGACAATATTAGTATTGATTACATCTGATTTTATTTATTTATGGGCAATAAATCAATTTTATTAATCACCTCCATCCATTCAACAAAAATATACCAAAATGATTTACATACCAAATATCTTCTCAAAATTCGTTCCATTTGACGACTCATCACTTGTCCTTTAAAGACGTTTATTTCGTGGTCCACAAACTTACAGGTCCACCAGCCAGTGACCCTTAAATCAGCCGAAAACATCTCTTGCTACTCTCAGACCAAACTACCAGTTAATTTTTTCAGTCCAGACCCCATGCTTCCACCGGCGATTCTTTGCGTCTTTGTGGCCTACCTAACCTTCTTCTCAACTTCACCAGTCGCCGGTGATGACACGCCGACGGCTTACGAGGTGCTGGAGGACTACGGCTTCCCGGTGGGTCTCCTTCCCAAGGGAGTGATCGGGTACGAGCTGGACTCAACCACAGGAAAGTTCAAGGCGTACCTGAACGGCACGTGCTCCTTCTCCATAGACGGCTACAGGCTGAGGTACAAGTCGACCATTTCTGGGGTCATAACGGAGGACAAGCTCGAGAGCCTGAAGGGTATCTCCGTCAAGGTGCTGCTGTTCTGGGTGAACATCGTCCAGGTGACCCTTGACGACGACGAGCTGGAGTTCTCCGTCGGGATTGCTTCTGCTAATTTCCAGGTGGACAACTTCGACGAGAGTCCCCAATGTGGCTGTGGGTTTGACTGCGACAGTTCGGTTTCGACTGGCGAGAAGATGGAAGGTGTGCGGTTGAATTTGAATCGGTTAGTGTTTTCAACTTAGAAATGCGGTCTATCTGCACGAGATTTAGTTATAGCTGCGAATGTTTAAAAAACGTGGTAATAAATCGTCTTGGCTGTAGTACATTATTATTATTACTCCATTATTCATCTTGGTTGCTGGAGTGTAGTAGGGAGTAATTAATAAATGGTGACTTTAAAAGATCCCTTTTCTTAGTATTTGGTTTTTCTGTTTAAATTGATACCCCCAGAAAAATTAAAGAATAATTCTTAGCTTTATTTGTGGATAGAAATTTTTTTAAATATTGGTTAATAGTAAAAATATAATTTAATTTTTCACAACCAGAAAACAGGGATACAAACGTAAGCATCATAGATGTAAAAAAAGACAAAGATGAACGACGATAAAAATTTAGCGTGATCAACAAATGATACGATCAAAACATAATTGAGTCGCTTCTAATGCATCAAATTAACCAATTTTACTAGACAAATATGTCACAGTGTCTTGTTTTGCTTTCACATCTTTTCTGTTCAGATCCGACATGGGCGTTGACTGCTATGTAGTGAAGACTTGGAATATCCAATGACAGATTAGGTTGCAAGTAAAAAATGTATAAACAACAAACTTAGTAGATAGGTCCTCAATTTCCAGAATTTCTAGTAGTATATCATGGCATAGATACGGTTGATGGGCATTGGTCATATGAAGTCTGTAATTGTGTAGGAGCAATCTGATTGGTTGTATCTCAACTGGAGGACTTCAAATTTTTGTTTTTACATTTGTAATCTACTTTCTTAGTATTTAACTTTACCTTATGAATAGCAGTGAAAAAATCTCGAGAATTCAGCAGTTTTATTTTGATTTGGACTATAGAATGGTGTTCTTGAGATCGTGTTATTTTTGGTGTAATTCAAAATTAGTTTTAGATCCCTAGGTACATTGTCAAGAGTTGAATAGTCAAGTTAATTTGCCAGCCAAACTTGATACTCCGTTTGACAAAATGCTGACGACTGTATATGATGTAGGGTCACTAAAATGTCCCTAAGCACTGTACAATTTCAATCGATCTCTCGTTAAATTTGATGGCTTTCCGCCGTTTATCTGTCTGTCTTTTGCCGGCAACCAAGTGCCGATCACCGGCGACATGTTATGCTCAAAGTCTTCGTAAATTTTACGTGATAAAATCCGACTTCGTTAGACAAATGATTCACGATAGTCAACCCATGTCTGGAATAATCATTTTCACACTGTCCCTCCTCTATCTCTCACCTTTCATAGCGTCGATCGCCGTCACAGACGGCGGCGACAGCTTCTCCGCCTATGAAATCCTCCAATCCTTCGACTTTCCGGTAGGCATCCTCCCAAAGGGCGCCAAGGGCTACGATCTCGACGAAACCACCGGCAAATTCCACGCCTATTTTAACGGTGCGTGCAGTTTTTCTCTCGAAGGCTCGTACCAGCTCAGATACAAATCGACCATTAGTGGGTCGATATCCAAAGACAGGCTGACCAACCTGAGTGGCGTGAGCGTGAAGGTTCTATTCCTTTGGCTCAACATTGTCGAGGTTGTGAGAAACGGCGACGTTCTTGAGTTCTCCGTGGGGATTGCCTCGGCAAAATTTACGATCGAGAGTTTCGATGTTTCTCCGCAGTGTGGGTGTGGATTCAATTGCAATAATATTGTCCAAGTGACGAAACTCAGAAGGAGTGCTTTTGTTTCTTCTCTGTAGGCGGAATTGGAGTTGGGGTAAGAGCTGCTGTTTAGAATTGCTTGTTGGGGTTGCTTCTAAATTGTGCATATTTGCACTTGCTTGATTGTTTCCTTAAATGGTGATTTGAATTTGGGGTGTATATGTTTTCCGAAACGGATTTGAATAATTGGTGCATATTCACATGTTGTCTGGCCTGTTATTCATCCTCTCTGCCAATCTTCATACATATACACAAATATACCATTGTGCGTCAATCTGCATACATATACACAAATATACCATTGCGCGTCAGTTCGTAGATACATGTCACGAGTACATGATGCTGGTTAACTTAAATATATTGGACAGATATGTTAATTGGTTGAATTGTTTGAGGCAATGGTCATAAGGCTGTACGACGAGATGAGGTAAACACATACAAAGGGTATAAGAGATATGCTCTGTACCTCTCTACCCTCTGTGAATTGTTAACTAGGATGGCTTCGTATAATTGATCAATATTTTCATAGGAGTAAATTTGTCTTGAATTGAGTATTTTTCAGTGCATGTGATTGGCAAGATTCGGGTCTTCTGGTATTAACATTGAATGGAGTTTGGTTTGGTTTGGTTTGGTGAGGTACAAGTGCAGACTTGTTACTGTGATGGTGGTTGTTTTGAGGAGGCATTAGCTTTTCTAGATAATATGGTGTAGGCGGGGGCAAGTTTTAAATATTGTGAAGGGTGGCTTTGGCATGTTTTTGGTTTATCTGTCGAGGGACAAGAACGTATAGTCTTTTTGATAGATTGGTTAGCAGTTAACTCCTATTAATACAGATGCATCTAGGAAATCCAGGTGTGGGTTTGTTTACAGAAGTAATAGAATTAAAACGAACTTGAATGCTTACATTAACTATGATGGCGAGATGAGTGGTAAATGTTTTAGAGGATAGCAGGAGGTGACCTATAGGTGGACTCTGTTGTGTTATTTTAGTCTCTCTATCTAATAATTTTTTACTTTTCAGAAGAATTTTTTTTTCATGTAATGGTTCTTTGTCGTTTACCAGTAAGTGTGTGATCAACCGTACTAGTACTGAGTACTGAGGACAGAATTCCTTTAGAATTAGGGTTCAGAGTTGTGAGTTCCAGCAGATGTAGAACATTTTTCATGTCTCTACATTTGTCACGTCAACTGGATCATTCTCTTTGGACGACATGACAAAATGTAGATACAAAAGAAATGTATCTACATTGTTCATGTCAATTGGATCTTTCTCTTGAGACGACATTGGTTTTTATTTCCAGCTCCAGTTTTTAGGATAGCATGTAATGTGAGAACCTTCTTCTATTATTCTGTTATCAGCTGCCTTGTGAAAGATTGTTCTGTCAGTGTTATATCGTGATTTTTACATGCGTGGTAGACCCCATAATTGCCGCATTTGTACCAACAAAGGGATTTTGTCTTATGGTAGTTATGAACTTTAGAGGGTACATAAGCTCATCCTTTGTTGTTCTGTTTAGTCGAAGTGCAGTACAGTAGAGAGGTGTATTTCACCTACAACATGAACCATTGTCGCCTTAAATTGCTCTTGTTATTTATATTAGTATGATGTTGAGTGCATGTATCAAATGATGACTAGGTAGAATGCAGAAGGAGACCAATTGGAGAAGTAGAAGTTGTGAGCATCAAGTCTTTTCAGCTTACATGGGAGTTTAGTCTCTAAATTTTGATATAATAAAAGTATAAATATGTGTATTACTAAACAAATGTATTCAATACAGTAACGTCTCTGTTGTTGAAACATGTCTATGGTAGTTCTTAGTTAAATTTTGGCTTCAAGCAAAACTTGACACCATTGGGTGGGATCTGCAAGGCATATGCAAGATGCAGTAATCTGACCTTGAGAATTAAGGCTGAACTGAAAGATGATTAATGACTTGAAAATCTTACTTTTGGAGCAGATCATGACTTGTTTAAGGATTTGTTGGTTGATGACTCGGGATTGTATCAAGGTCTGATGTAAAATTCAATGTAAACAATGTGGATGTATATAATGTTTTTCCTTCATAGTGGCGAGCTAAAAGGAGATTCAAGAGGAAAATTTGAAACATTCAGGCTTATAGGACCTTTGACAGTGCTGAAGAGCGATATCCTTATCATAGTTTGAGGGTGCTCTCTCAGAACTCAGAAGGCTTTCCGTTTGTTTGATGGTGGATGTAACGCAATCTGTCAAGGTAATAGACGAAATCCCAGAGTTACGAGACTTCAGAATGGTGATGAAGTCTTCGATTTGGAGACAGCTTCGCTCGATTCAGTCGGAACGTATGTTCAGGGTTGTTATTAGTGCAAAGGCACATTGTGCCATGCAAATAAAAGAAGAGATGAGGTTTGACGGTGTATGCAAAGCTGGCTTTTTAGAATCTTGTGCATTGCGTTTTTACAGCCGGAAATGTTATTTGCATGGATATCGGTTGACTCCAGCAGGGTGGTATCTGTTTGTTTGCAGTTGCTGCAATTTGAGCCAGGACTTCTTACGGTCCTGTTTTTTGGTTGAAAAGATCCGGTGACTTGAACTCACTTTTGGTTGCTAGGTCAAGAATCAAAATCTCGGAAAGCAAGTAAATTGAACTCATTTTTTATTATTTGCCAACCTATTGGGAATAGGATTTAGGCATTTTACATACAGTCGAAGGCAGACTTTGGTTTGCAGCTGCTGTAATATGGTGTCCAATTGCATGCTTATGGTTAATGGTTTTACAGAAATTTGGCAGAGATGAGGAGGTTAAGCTTGTAAAAGGATTTTTAGGTTGACCCCGTGAGGTCTTTTCTCATGTCTCTCTTTTCAACTGGTTACCATGATTTACTCTGAGAATTGATATATGAGCTCCACTTTACTTTTCAATTGTTACTACAAACGCCATGAAGCATGAGGAATAACAAGCAACGCTGCTGGTTTGTTTCTGGTGCAGACTGCATGACAATGCATTCCCATCACGAATTTGGGATGATCTGCTTCTGTTTCCTGTGTATGCCCCGTAATGAGACGAAATCTGATAGTTTATGCAAGGCTATATATATATGCTTACTTGGAGGTTGTCATTATGATAAAGTTTGGTTTGAGCTACTTCATGATGGAATCAGAGGCAATAAATATGTGGCAGTGGTCACATTGGGCTCTGATGTTCCAAGTTTCCCAACCTTTTATCTTTTTCTTAGAATTCTCGGCCTGTCTATGCTTTGGGTGGTTTTGGCACAAGATTATATTTACTTTCTTGCCATAAACAACGGCTGGCTCTATACCTAGATGCCGGGATCCTTAAGATCATGTTTGCCTGCCGGCTCTAGTCGGCAACTTTAGGTCTCTATCAATTCTTCAAACCTCTCTCGAAGGTTTGGAGCAATCTTGGAAGATTTCATTTTCTTGACTATGCACGCTTAGTGTTGTGAGATGAGCACTCGAGCAAACCTGCAAATCTTAACATGAGAATACGGTGACTTGCCGCCGGAATGGGACCTCAGCGAGAATTCTTGAACTTATGTGATCTAAGATTGTGAAAGAAAGAGCGAGCATGTAGGGAGTAAAATGAGGTTTTCTTCTTCCGGTGGATTACTGTACAAAAATTGTAGTTCTATTGAAACGAAATTCTATGGTCTTCTGATAGACATACAATCTATGAAAAAGACATGCATGCCGTTAATCGATGTCTCTCTCTCAATAGTGGTAATTTTTTTTTCTTCTCATACCATTGAGCATTTTACATCCAACCTAGTTTTTCTTGGGTATGTAAGAGAACATTTTACGGCCGAATAGCGGGAGTCAAAACTCGTTCTGTTTACGTCGACGTGAACAATATTCTTTTTGCTAATATTTTCTTCCTAAGTAACATTCTAACACCTTTAGAGAGAGAGAGAGAGAGAGAGAGGGGTCATCATATATCATAGATAAGAAGAAGTATCTTCCAATTTAATTCCCAGTGGCCGCTGGCAAGTCGGTAGCGTCAACGGAGCACCCACCACGTGTCCAGGAGAAGACATCCGCCCTTCTTATGCACAACTCCAATGAATCTCTCTCTCTTTCTTTCTGTACATTAATAATAATAATAATAATAATAATAATAATAATCTCTTTCTGTACATTAATAATAATAATAATAATCGTTTATCCGTTCATGGGACACAACTCAAGTTGTACGTGTCAGCTGTTACAATGACAACTACATCTTGATATAAAAAATGTGACTTCATTCCGAGATTAACTTGGGAGTTGCTGGTACAGTCTCAACAACAAGTTTGATGTTTGATATGTATGAAGAGAATATTAATCAGGATTTTAATGATATTAATCAGGGCCGCTAAGTCCGCTAATCATAGTCCACCCATATAGTAAAGTGATGGGTGCGTGGGGAGTTGGCCCTCTTCCATGTTTCTATAATGCGTGGAATCTCATTACTACATAACTCTGTAGACCTAACTTGTTTAGGTCAAGATGTGACGGAATAAAACACGGACACGGCTCAATTAGTAACACTTTTACTTCCATTTAATTAGCAAAATCCTTCTCTTTGGAATTACCATTAATTAGTAATTTTTGTAAAGAAAAAATTTATCTGCACCCCAAGTACGTATTAATTATTGTTATTAAAGACAGACACAACTAAAGTACAAAAGTCATTGGAATGTGGTCGTCTTTTATGTAAAATGACAAATAAATAGATATTAGTGCCTAAATTTAATAAAAGTACTTAAAAAATTATTTAACAACTTTTAACACTAATAATTAAGATAGAAGTTGAGAGAAGTTAAACATGTATAAACATGACAAAGTAACAATGTTTTATTCAAAAGAAATCATACACCGGTAGAAGCTCAATGCTTTTCTCAAAACAACAGCAAAAAAATCAATTAATTGAGATTTTAAATTTCTTTTGGTAAGGATTTTGATTTATGGTGTTAAAAAAGAATTAAAATAATTAAATAGTTGAATGACGCCAAACTGACAAAAAAAAAATTTGCACTTTGCGCCCACGCTAAACTTTTGTTTGTGCTGGTCTTTCAAACATTTATTTACGCTTCTTTTTGTTTAGATTTTAATTTAGAATATTACCAAAGTACCATTTAAAACCAATCTTGCTGCTGAAACGATGCCACAGTAACACAATCAAAGACTTTTTAACTTTTTATACTTTCACTTTTACACTTCTATTAGCGATTTCGCCGCACCTTGAGCCTGGGTGCATGCCTCTTTGAAGTGTTAACCGCTAATAAAGAAGTAAACAAAATTAAAAATATATGAACGCTGAAAACATCATTTTTTTTATAATTAATAATTAGTAAGTACGGTACCACTTAAGAAAATGAATCGAAATTTGATTAGAGAATAATTCATTATGAAAACTAGTTGTCCTCCCTTCACAAATCAGGCCAAGGCACAGAGCCGCAGACGCCCATACTTCCTCGGCGAAACAAGAAAATCATCCGCGGCGTTTCAGAGCCGCAAAAATTTCCTTCAATTAACTTCAGTGTCGGCTAATTTTGTGCTTCAACAGTAACTCCCTTAGCTCGGCGGCGTCAAGCTCCTTCGCCTGATTCTCCGGCCTGTAGTAACCGGTCACCGGATCTGGCACCCACGGCGAGTTCTTGGGTGCCTCTTCCCCTCCCTTCTTCAACATCATGCCGCTCCTCGCCCCCACCCTTCCACTGCCCGACGCAACACCCTGCGACGCCGTTGCGTACCCACGTACCAGAGCTGCAACAGCCTTAACGCTTGAGAAAGAGCGAGCCATTCTAACAAATATACGAGTCGAAACGTGAGAAATAAATTCGCCGCTACTGCCGAAAGCTTTCGGAATTAATCGCTGAAGAAATGCTTCCGCAGCAGCGAAGAAAAGTCTCGAGCGGCTCTCTCCCTCTTTCTGGAAGGCTTTCGTTTAGGGTTTGTTGATGTGGGGGTAAAGCGGGCAGGCAATGTGAGGTATTTTATAGGGGGGAAACGGAAGACGGGTATCAGGAGAGTCGCGTGAGGCCTTTGCAACTTGTTAGGGTTTTTTCCTTTTCTCTTACTTTAAATTTTAATGGTGGCCGCGTCAAAGTAGGAGTCTAATCAAACCGAATTATGGTCCGCTCGTCTGTTGACACCTGGTACACTAGACAGTAAAGCCGTTCACGTTTTTCCTTTTCTCGAGATGAACAACTTAATTCTCCATACTACCCCTCTGTTCGACCACTAATTGTTTCTTATATCCCTCCGTCGCCGACAAATCAATCATATTTTCTTTCGATATTGTCTCACTTTATAAATTATATAAAAAATTATGTATTTCTTCATTTTTATTGTTTTAAACTTATTTTATTTAATTTTTTCTCCCAAAAGACAATACATACTATTTAATTAATTTGTAAAAAATTATTATACTATAAACACTAATGTGAGATCGTCAGTGTTTTTAATTTAAAATAAAAAAATAATTTTTTTGTAGGCTGATGAAAAAAATTATAATTTATTTGTGTCATATAGTTATTTACAAATAAAAGTTATCTTAATATCACATTTCTAAATGAATATTAAAAAAATTACTTACTGAGTATTCTTTGTAGTTATTTTGTCATCGTGAAACTAATTTAAGAAATTTTTATTCAAAATTTTTTATAACTTTAAATTAGTTTATCACTACTTTTGTCAAACAGTACAGTGATTCTGCTTAAAATAGATTAAATTTTATTTTAAAAATTAATTAATATTTAAGCTGAATTCTACTCTTTAGAATCAATCTTAAACGTGCTCTTAATCCTCTACAAACTTATTCTTTCACTTTCTTAAAAATTTATAAACTACAATTGATATATTAATAAACGTGTAAGTCAAATACGATTAAATATTTTGAATCTTCCTTAAAATACGATAAAAAAAACTCATTGAACTCAATTTATAATTTTTTTATTCTAAATAAACGTATAAATTAAATAGTTTAGGACGCAAGACTACATCATTACAAATGCAAAGTTAGAGTTAAATCTAAGGCTTCTAGATTATCGAATTACAATTTTCTACAATTTGAACAAAGTTGAAGAAAAGTTGGTCCTCGTGACCTCGTCCCCCTGTCGCGTCTCAGTGAACGGTCAAGAGTCAAGACACCCCACTATCTGATGCCTTTTTCGCGTGCTTCTTCTTGGAGCCGAAAGCGTAACGCCTAATTGGCGTTGGTTCTATCCTGCTAATACTTTTCTGTTTACGTTCTGGAACTTGTGAAAGTTGAAAGCGAAAGCTATTAGTGGGCACCGGCTTCGCTAACGTGGTGTGCTTCGTTTTCCACGAAATAGCCACGGGAGAACAGACGTTCCTACCAAGTTTCTAGACAATTATTATGATTATGACTAGGCCTGCTTGTGATGCTCGTACAGTGATAAGTTGGGCACCTTTGGGAGTCCCATGCATGCACGTGGACTTGGTCATGTCATCAACTTTTACGTATATTTTTTTCTTTTGAGAGACTAAAAATATACTATATACTATATGAGAATAAAGAAGATTAGAATCGAGCCACTGAAAACAGAAAGAATTAGTGAATCTTCCTTTGTATGTTTGCTTCTTCCTCCTTCAGATCGGTAGTGTCATCGCCAGGCAAATTTTATAATCACTACCATTGCGTGCTATAATCGATGGTGGATTAGGTAAGACGTTAAATATTAGTCATTATACTCGTTAATTTTATATATCAATTATATTAAATAACATTAAAATCGAGTCTAATTGCAAGACGCATCAAACATGTTTTGCCTATAGGACTAGAAGGAGGCGCGCGAAGAATAAGGTAATAAAAGTTTGAAGAATCAATGGTCTTTTTGAAATCACTTACAGTTTTGATTTTTTCAGTTTTCAAAAAAATAAATGTGTGTTTGATTATCCAGTTTTTTATTTTGAGTTTCTTTTTTGGCTCTTGATTATTTGATTTTTATTTTGAATTTTTTCTTTAGTGGTGGTGGTCGTGGAGGCGGTGGCAATGGCGTTGGGGGGTGGCGTGTGGTGGCGGTGGGGGTGGGAGGAGGAGGGTTTCAAAACAAAAATCAAAACTGAAAACCTAAAATTTCAAAATAAAAGTTTTCAAAAACAGTTCTATTTTAGAAACTGATTTTCAAAACTGAAGGAAAAAATCAAAAATTGTATGTCAAATCGTTTTTTTTATTATTTACAAAATTGGAGAAAAAATTTGAAACTTAAATGTTTCCAAACGCTACTCAAATCTTTGATTTTTCTAAGCCATTCATTGTTTCTAATTCTTTCTTTCATAACATCATTACTAACATATATAAACACAAAAAAAATGTAAAACCCTAAATTTTGGAGCATTCTATAATCTTGCTGCTATTCGATGTATCAGTGCCGCATTACTGACTGCTAATCCCATTGAAATAAATTTAATCCTTAAGTTAACAGTAAACCTTATAGACAAGGAAAATTAAATTGAAAAGAAATCTCTACACCGAACTTATAGCCTTCTTCATGTGAAAATAACCTTAAGGAATACTTCTTCAGGAAGAACACGTTCTCATTGTAGTTTAAGAAGAAAAAAGCTCGGAGAAAGAAGAAATCAAAAGGAAATTGGTTACCTCCTTTTTATAGAGCTGCCTTCCAAGTGATTGTTTCTTCTAAAATCCAAATGTAGTTCAACTGTTCCAAGTGGCAATTATGACGTCGCCCAGGATACAGACAAACAAAAGTTTGTCTGTAAAGGTAACTCGAATCCCCAAACGTGGTTTTAGAATCCAGGGACGCCTGTCATAATACCATCTCGGGGTCCGAGATGGTCAGATCGTCGTAAGGCTGATGTTTTGGTAGCAGCGAAAAGCCAACGGCTCATGCGGCAATTAAATGACGTTTTTCGGTCAAGTTGATAGTCTATGCCTTGGATCATAGGAATTCCTTTAACTAGTGCTAGGCCAACTTTAATTAATTAATTAATTCTTAAAATTCTTTACAATAAGTTAGCAATTTCCTCAACTTTAATTCTGGGGGACCTGAATGGCTGAATGTGCTGATTGCGAAAGCTAACTTCTTTTTGAAGCGCCGACGGCCATTTCCGTCGAACCCAATATCTCTATTTTTATCCAGTTTAATTAGTACTCTTTTCGTCCTTAATAATTAATTATCTTTTTTTTTCGATCGTCCCACAATAAATAATTACTTTCAAATTAAAAAAGATTCTCCAAATATATTTATATATTCATCTTTTTATTCTATTTCTCTCTCCCCATTAAACTCTCTATCAATTCATTTTTTTCTCTTATGATCCACCACTTTATACTTTTTTATTTTATTTAATAATGTACCAACCAATTTTTTCTTTCATGTGCTCTTCTCCCCTCTCTCTATAAGGTGATGCTAAGAAGAGTGGGTTCGTACTACGTGGAGGTGCCACAAAGGCTGCAGTCCAAGTCAACTTTCAAGTATGCAAAGTGAGAGACAACAAGGACAGAGTAAGGGCTGAGAGTAAGGCTCCCCAGACAGGCCGCGAGGGCTGACAGTGTTGCGTAGACAAGAAGAAGACGAATAGGACAGGTGACTGACAATCCAAGCTAGGGTCAGCGTCAGGGGTGCAACGTCAAGAGTCTGATGTCAGGTGTCCGAATGTGTTTCTCTCTCTAGAATTCCAGAGATGATGAGTTTTAGAGAGATAGTGTGAAAATGATAAATGAGAGAGTTCTTTTGTTAATGAAATCCAAGGTCTCCTATTTATAGGGAAAAGTGTGCCAGTGTCATCAATGTGTCATCAGCTGACACGTGTCACCCCTGGGAGTGACACATCACCAAGGGGTCCATAAATATCGGTTCTCCGTTGGACTGGCGGTTCCTAAATTCATACTGCCTTGCCCCACACAGCATCTCTCTACCTATCTGAGAAGACTGAAGACATTTTGACGGCATGATCAGAGTAAGCATGTTGCCCCAGCCACCGGTCCAAGCCCTTACTGAATCCCACAAGTGTGTCAAGAGACACGCAGAGCACCTGACAGCGGTGAGGGTTACCCTTGTAGCCAACTGCTAGACGGATTAGGCGCGATGCCCTCCGAGGACCTACTCCCGTCCCTGAGTGACCCATGGGTCATTGTCCTAGTGATGTCAACGATCAATGGTAACATGAGTGTCATGCTCGCAGCTCAGTGCTCAGAGTCCGTGGCGAGGGGTCCTCGTGCCAGAGCCCCCCGTGATTATGACGGCGATAGCTTTAAGGTAGCAAGCCCATCCCATGGCGACGATGACTATAAGGTTGTGAGTTCATCTCGCTGTGAGGGGTCCTCGTGCCGGAGTCCCTCGTGATTGTGACGGTGATGGCTTTAAGGTTGTGAGCCCATCCCATGGCGATGATGACTATAAGGTTGTGAGTTCATCCCGCTGCGAGCATGGGCGGAACCACGCTTGTACGAGGGGGTGCTATAGCCCCCCCTCAGATTTTGAAAAAAAAAATATATATATATATATATATATATATATAGTGTTTTTTTTTTCATTTGCAACTTTCCCTTTCTCTCTCTTTCTCTCCTCTGCTCTCGGCTCTCACAGTCAACTCTCAGTCACCGGCTCACCGCGGCACGCCGGCACCTCTCCTCCTCTCTCGGCTCGGCAGTCTCGGCTCATCGCCGTAAGGTAACGCAGTAACGGGTCTAACGCCGGTCGGCGGTCACCGTGGCGTCAAGCCGTCAAGTCAAGCTCTCACGCCGGCATCTGACGCATCTCTCCTCCTCTCTCGGCTCTCTCAGCCACCGCGGCTCGCCACACGCCGCACGCCGGCACCACCCACCAACCCACGGCCACCGGTCGTCGGCTGGGCTCATCGGTAAGGTAACGCCGGTCGCCGTCCCCCGATTCTGAAGCGTTAAGCCGGCGAAGGCCCTCCCCAGTCCGGCAGTCCCCACCCCAACTCTGGCGACTTCGGCTAGATCAGATCTGGCAGATCTAGCTTAGATCTACCGTCTACGACCAGAGGCAACTAAAGTTCTGGGCATTTTGATTGTGAGGGTTGATTCTGCAATTTACTTTTCAAACTCCAACTACATATAGGAAAGGTACATACTGACTTGTCTTCAGTGACCTCCCAAGTCGACAAAATTATAGGAGCATCATATGCTGCATCTCCCTTTAAAGCTTTAGTAGTTCTAATCCCAAACTCAACCTTCTTGCAGGATATTGAGATGGTTGAATGATGAGGAAGAGAAATTGAAAGCTGCAGTCCTACCTAGAATTTGATTTTTAATTGTTGAAATGTCACGTAAGTAATGTGTACCCAGTCCAGGAATCTTTAACCACGCAGTTATGGCGCTTTTCTACTCTTAAGTTAGTTATTCTCATCATGCTTATTCTTTGCAGCTGTTACTGACATTGACACCAGTGGCGTCCATGCCTTAGAAGAATTGTGCAGGAGTCTCCAAAAGAGAGATGTTCAGGTAACTGAAAGGCCCCATTTGGATATCCTTCTTGTTTTCTGTTTCTGTTTCTGTTTCGTGTTTGTTTTCTATATGATGAGCTTCACTGTTTGTCATTTTTGCTTTTTATCCGTGAAATTTCTTGTGGAAACGACTTATGATCAGGGCGTTAATCTTGCCTTGAGCAAAAATGAATCAAAATGAAAGCACTTAACATTTGCTATTGACACATAAACCTGAAACTGGAAATGAAAACAGACTAACAATATTTATCTCCTTCGATATATTTTTAGCCCCCCCGGGATGAAATCCTGGTTCCGCCACTGGCTGCGAGGGGTCCTTGTGCCAGAGCCCCCCGTGATTGTGACGGCGATGGCTTAAAGGTTATGAGCCCATCTCGTGGCGACGATGACTATAAGGTTGTGAGTTTATCCCGCTGCGAGGGGTCCTCGTGCCGGAGCCTCCCAGAATGCTGCACACCTGGAGAGTGGGTTGGAGCATGTTCCAAGTCAGGGGCACATGGTGTAGTGAATGAGTGTAGTGCCTGGGGCTTGTAACATGACTGTGGCGTACAGGCGCGACGACTACCGTCACGAGACCGTACCTGGTGCCGGGGGGCACATGTCATGGAGATGGCGCACATGCAGAGTGAAGTGTGTATGGTGCCCGGGGGGCACGACATCGTGAAAGAGAGCCCGAGGGACGGCTGTATCAATGGCGCGGTGTACGGGCGCGGTGGAGTGAGTATGGTGCTGAAGGCTTGTAGAGTGACAGAGAGCTAGGGGGCATGGTTGTATCAGCGGGCGCGGCGGAGTGTCGGAAATGGCACGCAGGCGCATGTGACGGTCACTGCGACGACGGCATACGGGCAACAACGGGTGCCGTACGGTCGGGGTGATGAGTGAGCATTATAAACCGTAGTGCGTAAATGAGAAGCAAAAGGGAGCGTCAGCAGCCCCCTGGGACTAGGGTGGCCGACCCCCCTTTCAGGGAGGTGGCTGACCCATTCTTAAAGAGGGTGGCGGACCCCTCCTTAAAGAAGGTGGCCGACCCCCCCTTTAAAGGAGGTGGCCGACCATTCTCTTTAAGGAGGTGGCCGGACCCCTTTAAAGGAAATGGCCGACCCCCCTTAAGGGGAAGGCATGCTAAGTCCCACTTTGCATATTTTCCAAGTCTTGGTGGCGCCGATGTCGTCACATTGGCGTCAAAAATAATTTTAGTCATGTAGAAAGTTAATGAAAAATGCACGTGACTTGAGCGTGCGCATTTTGACCAATCGATAGCGTTGAAAAGTTGACCGTTGAATATGTGACGTGTCGTGCAAAAATAGGACCCCTGGTGGTCCCTTGGGTGTAACCAAAATAGGCTGGCAACAAAAGATAAAATGAAAAAAAATACACAATACATAATTAAAATTCTTTATATGCGTGTAAAGTAAAAGTGATCGATATTTTAAACATGGAGGGAGGATTATAAATCCTGCCCTTGGCCCTTGATATTCTTGACAATTAATTTCAATCTTTTATGCTTTTGTTTAAGTAGCAGTGGCTGTTCATCATATTGCTGGGCTTCTCAACAGGAAGTGTCACTTTCATCTCTACGGCCCCCTTTTTTAGAGGGGCTGTTGGGTTAGACAATTGTTTAATACATTCGATTTGATTTGCTTATTCAGGAGAATAAAAGATTTGGTACCTGCTTCTTTTCTTCTAATGTTTGTCTCCTTACACGAGAAAGGGTGAAAATTCTAACCTTGATTTTGAAAGTCGGCACAAAACATTATAAATTCTTAAATAATAGTTGATATATTATATAATGATCGTGGATAAGAAAAGAAGTTGTGCAATGTGCCAAGTTATGTATTACCAGGATAACTTTTGAGCCCAAATGTTCAAATTAAAATATTTATCATACAATTTTCCTTTCACGCTTAAAAATCATACTACTCTTTCCGATCTAAAAAATTGTTTCATTTTAACTTAACACGCATGTTAAGGATACAAGTCATATATTGTGTGTTTTTTATTTTATCATAGTAAGTGAGAAAGATGGGGGAGAAAGGAGTGGATCAAGAGAGAAAAAAGTGTTGGTAAAGTGATAATGTGAATAGAGAAATAAAATAAAAAATATACAAAATTTATAGAATTTTTCTTAATTTAAAAAGTGGGCAGTTTTTTTGAGTCAACTCAAGAAATAAAATATCATCATTTTATTTGAAACGGATGGCGTATTAATCTAGAGAATTGCAACGATAAAAACTAATAGATAATTGGTTACAAGGTAGTGAACCTACTATTTAATTGTCTACATAAACATGAATTTGATTTTTCTGGTTACAATATTTTTCAATAAACAAAAATTACTCTACTCTATTACACTTTATCTGCCAAAGTGAACAAAATTTTTTTGCCACTGATATATTGGTATGTGGTACTATAAAAATATTTAGCATCTATTGGGTACACATTTGTACCAATATGTAAAATTTGATTCGTGCTCTTGAGTATTTTTTCCATGTGAAAAATAAATTCGATAAACTACCGGAACTGGCCAAAATTCTAGACATGCTTCTCTTTTCGGTTTGTTGTCCTTGAGTTGGTCGAATAATTTTAGAGAGTTGCCTATGATTGTAATTTCTATTTCTTGCAGAATCTCTTTCTATTTTTTACTTATAACTTTAAATTAAAATAATGACACTATACAACGTTATTCTTAACCATCAACATCTGACGTTAATTTGTGCTACCATCCATTTATCGACTGAAAAAAAACAAAAAAGGGCACCAATCTTTCAGGCCCGATCGGCCACGACAAATCAAGGCTTTTTATAGAAGTCATAAATTCGAAAATTAACCGATGTATCGATATGTCTTAATTACGAGTAAAACATTTTTTGAACTAGCCGCTGTCCTTCAGCAAATCACAGCACAAAATCCCATATATTCTCGGTAAACGAGAAAATCATTTGGGAATTCAGAGACGGAGAAATTCCATCTGTTGCGAATTCAGTGTCGGATAATTTTGTGCTTCAACAGCAACTCACGTAGCTCGGCGGCGTCAAGTTCCTTGGCCTGATTCTCCGGCCGGTAGTAACCGGTGACCGGATCTGGCACCCACGGCGTGTTCTTGGTGGCTTCCTCCCCACCTTTCTTCAACGCCATCCCGCTCCTTGCCACCACCCTTCCACTGCCCGACACAGCACCTTGCGACGCCGTCGCGTACCCACGGACCACGGCACAGAGAACCTTAGCGTTTGAGAAAGAGCGAGCCATTCTTATGTGGACTATGAATTATGTCTGCGGAACAGAGATTTTCGCCGCTACTGCTGAGTTTCGAAGTAAATGGCTGAATGTAAACTTCCGCAGCGGCAAACAGAAGGATCGCTTGATGGCTTGTGAAGATTGGTTGGAGAGAGAGCGAGGCCATACGAGGCTTTATATAGGGAAAGAAAGAGAAGGTCAAGAGGGACGCGTGAGAAACTTGCCGTGTTACCAAGTTGGGTTTCTAATCGTGTCCTCCGCACCTGGCTCACCGAGTCAAAATTCAAAAAACCATTCGCATTTTTGTTTTTTCTTTCTAGAAAGTATGAATCTCATAATCTTTGTTACGTAATTTCTTATTAAGAGGCTAAAATCCACAAATCTACTATTAAAAGTTACATGTAGTTTTACGAGCGCTTTTTTGTATATAAGATGGTGGTAAAGAAAATAGTTATGTGATTTTGTTATATCGAAACTTTGAACCAATTAACTGATTGTTGTTGGCCGACAAAATTAATACTCATTTTACAAAGAAAAATGGGAAGGGGTGAGATGATTATTACACGTTAGAAAAAAAATATTTAATAGTAGATAGGACTATAGATGTCGTTTTAGAGAGTGGTAAAGCAACCTTAACATTCAATTACGGCTGATTTACAAGTTATTATAATTCACTAATTACTTTTTTTTCCCAATGAAAATGAAAATTATTTTACACCTCAAACTAAGGTTTCCAAGATGTGTCCCGAGAGTGCATCTTAGCAAAGAGAAAATATCCTATCACTGTCTAATACTGGTTTTAAACTATCATTAATATCTTATCAACCAGACAAGGTGAGCACGTTACATTACAACAATAGCAAATCTTGACTTCACTAACCATGCTTAAAAAACATTAAAACTTAAAAATTTTACCATAATTTTGAAAATCCTGTCCACCGATTTTCTGTCATCGATGCATTTTTATTTTTCTTTCTCATTCCCTTTTTCTACCTTCATCTCCCCTATATTTTTTTCTTCTAATTTCACCATTATAATTCCGGTGCATCCATCCATTATGAATGTACCAGCTACCTCAGGTCTAAAGCTCACCCTCCTCCTTCTCTTCAGACTTTGGCTTCCACTTAAAGGTGAAGAATCCTCCAGGTGGTAATTTTGTAATAATTCCCATGCAACCAAAAAAGTAGGCGTGGCAGATAGATCTTGGCCGTCTAGATTCACAAATTTCGTCCACTCAAATTAAACTCCGAGAAGGGTCCTCGAGACCACCTGCTCCCCAGAGTCCAGCTCAGTCAACGGTCAACACAGCACATTGTCCCTTGCTTTTTGCCTGCCTTCCTTGGCATAACGCCGTCTAGTTGTGTTCAATTCGGCTAAAAGACTTTTGATGTTAACCTTCTGGAACTTGCAATGAAAAGGCAACTTATTAGCGGGCTAACGTGCTCAAAACGTTGCGCTCCGTTTTCCACGAAACAGGGCACGTGGGAAGTAACTCTTCCACGAAGCAAGCTTCTAGACAACTGTTTACTCGCCACACGCCACCAACTTCTTCCATTTTTTACTAATTCTTTTTTCCTTATGAGCTTGTCAACTTCTGTCCTACAAAACAATCCAGCCGAAATTTTTTCTTTAATTAATCTCCCCATCACGCGGATCAAGATCCTCTGCTGTACAGTATTTAACGATAAAAAATTATCATTTAAAGTATTTTGTCGCTGCTTTTAAAGTTTACAGTGACAATTTTTTGTCGCTAAAAAATATTTAGCGATATTTTGTGAGTATAGCACCTCTGCTGTACAGCAGATGATCTTGATCCCGTCACGCACACTTCGAAGGATTTGTCAAATCAATTGAACATTCTTAAAAAGGGTATTATCGTGACAACAACCTTAGTTCTTGTTATTAAATTTTCTTACCGCTTGTATTTTTTCGCACTCAATCAATTATATTTATTAAATTATTTGCATATTTATCGCAAGATAGACAAACCTAACGTTAATTCTGATTACATTTTTTGCCTTCTTGTAAAGTAACAGACAAATTTTTGTCTAATCATGTTTCAAGTAAGACAATGATGCTTCCTAACGGTAGACATGGCAAGACAAAATTATTGATGTAGCCTCTTCTACAGATTACTATACTCCAATCAGTTTGTGATTACGTACAGAATGCTTTAAAGACTCTACCAAGGGCGATTTGACCATTTCCATCGAGGCTGGCTGCGGACTTGTTGGCCATTTGCTCCATCCTTATCCTCTCCTTGTTGGCCATTTGCTCCATCCTTATCCTCTATGCATCATATATATATATATATATATATATTCCCTTAAATTCCCTTTCCTGATTTCGGAGTCATTATCTTGTCTTGTACAAAAAGTAATGCGTCTCTTCAGTGGATTGTTGGGCATCCACGTGGCTGACTCTTTGGAGGGATTACTTGTAGTTTGCTTTTATTCTTCACCCCTTTTTGTTGCGGGGACGTATATAGTAAATCAAATTAGAAGCAATATAAAAAAACAGAGTCGTTCCTAAGAGGGTCAACTTGTGACGGAGGTGGAACACGGGATTCTAAGATCCCATTTGTTGTTTACTATTTTTGTTTCCAAATTTTGCAGTGATAAGATTTTTAATTGTTTTGAAAAAGTTTGACCTAAATAATAGAAAAAGTAGCTAAAAAAGGGTTGTCGGAGTTATAAAATACACAACCTTGTTTCTCAACTGGATACAAAAACGATGATAATGAAAACAAAAAAATGTCAAATTGAGTTCTTCCCAGCATCTCCTGTTTGATTTTTACTTCCAAAGTTTACTTGTTCCGACGAGAAGATCATAAAAAAAAGCCAAGTTATCCAAGTAATTACCAAAGTAACTAAGCGGACATTCTCCTATTAGTCCTCACTTAAATTTTTTAGGTCACCCTAGACTATCACTTTGGTCTCTCGAGAAGAATCTGGAATATTCATTGAAGTCATTTGGGCCTTCCCCGTTAACCTTCTGTTTATACGTAGGACCGATGAAATGGGCTGGTCTGGTCGTAGCTACGGAGTACTATTTTATCAACCGAGACCAATCGCAATTGAGAACGACAAAGGGCCCAATCCATGCCCTCTCTGGTGTTTTGGGCTTGATTAACGCCTTAATCCATATATTAACCCATCAACTCAAAGCCCAATACAGCCCAAACCTTTCCTCATTTGCGTCGTCTATTTAGTCTTGCTCCGACTTCGACTTAAGAGCTCTGATAAACAATCAGGGAGGGAGTCACGATGGCGGAGATGGCTACCGGCGGCGACGTTCCTACGAACAACACTATTTACATCAACAACCTCAACGAGAAAATTAATCTTAATGGTAATGCCCCCCTTCTCTCTCCAAGATATGCATGTGTCTACAAACTCAAACCCTGGCCTCCCCCCTCGTCTCAGTCTTTACCGTAATGCGTGTTGCTTTGTATGTGAGTTTGTGTGAGTGAAACACTATGACGGATGAATTTTCAGAGTTGAAGAAGTCGTTAAAGGCCGTGTTCAGTCAATTTGGGGAGATATTGGAGATATTGGCATTCAAAACCCTAAAGCATAAGGGTCAGGCTTGGGTTGTCTTTGAGAAGGTCAAGGATGCCACGGCAGCGATTGAGAAGATGCAGAACTTCCCTTTCTACGACAAACCCATGGTTCGCAAATCCTTCATGAGTTTTGTCACTGTTTAAATTCGATTGATTGGTAGTATCCAGTGATGTTTGAGCATTATTTTCACAGCGTACTGCATACTGCAAGCTGAGAAATTAGATGATTAACTAAGTCGTTAAGTGCTTTTGTTCTGGTACTGCCTGCTGAGGTCGTACTGCCTGCAAACTGAGAAATTAGATGATTGTCAATTAAATTTTGGGATTGTTTAGCTACAATCCAGTTATTCCACTAGCCAGAAGCATCTCTATATTTATAAGTTTCTCAAACATCTACTTATCAACAAAACGTATGGTTATCTGGATGTGGATTCTCTGGAGTTGTAGTAGGGCAGCTCTAAAATGGTGAATCTTGCCTTCACCTATATAGCTAGATCGGAAGATCCTGATATGTTGGAGTTGATGCGTGTTTCTATAGGAAAGAATGTTTTTCTCTCTTGACAAATGCATGTAATGAAGGTTCCAGTAAGGAATTTGTTAGTACATTAGACAGTCATGCTCATTTAGACAAATTTTATCGTAGCTTAATAAGAGGAATGGTGCTGGTCCGAGAAATCTTGCCAGGCTGAATTTGTAGGAATGGTTCTATTTACTTAGATGCCCATTTAATGTCTTGAGACGAACGATGTGGCTTGTTTCACTCATCTGTTCTGTTTCTCTTAGAGGGTATGGGTGATGGTGATTCCTTGCAAGCAACTTATAATGTTTAAGGTGTACCTAATCTGGGCACCACCACCCACCCACACACACACACAAAAACCCACCCGGGTATCACAATTATTGGTCGAAATCATTAGCTGAGGTATTCTTTTTTGGAATTAGACGTAGTGGTAAAACGAAATGCTGGCAAAACCTGAAGGAAGAGTGTTAGTGTTTGGAATCTGTAAACAAGTTCCAATTAGAAAGTCTATAACGCGGGACATTAGTTGATAACATTCTCATAGTTGGACCTGATTACCACATGTCATTAGGGCTGTAAATGAACCGAGCCGTTCACGAACGGCTCGTGGTTCATTCTCCACAGAACTCGTTCATGTTCGTTCGTATAATATACGAACCGAACATGAACAAGTTTTAGGGCTCGTTTATTAAACGAGCCGAACATGAACACTCCAAAATGTTCACAAA
Source organism: Escallonia herrerae (assembly GCA_033070095.1). NCBI lineage: Eukaryota > Viridiplantae > Streptophyta > Magnoliopsida > Escalloniales > Escalloniaceae > Escallonia > Escallonia herrerae. Next base: position 301,738 of record JAVXUP010000793.1, on the reverse strand, counting down.
CGTGTTCGCAAACAGCTCGTCTTAATAATAAATTAATTAAAATATGTTTAAAGAATTAATATTTATATAAATCATAATTCAAACTTGAATGCCAGGCCTTGATGTCAATAAGCTCAAAACCCCAAACATAGAGCCCAACCCCAAAGAGCCCAAGGTATGAAGCCCAAACCTGAAAACCCTAACTATTTAAGTAAAACCTAAACCTAAAATTTCACAAATCTGAGAACACAGCCGCACACTCTCCCGTCCCCTCCCTCGTCTCACTCGCAGTCTCACACACACGACTCACAGATCGGCGATCGCACATAATCCCCAAGCCTCAGTCCTCACATATCGCACGAAGGCCTCCCCCCCTCCTCTCTCTCTCTTCACAAGGACATCACGATTCACAGCTTCGATCAGCTCGATGTTGTCATCACCTAGCTTCGACGCAGTCATCTCCGTCACCGGATTCAGCCTGTCGAAGGTCATTGTCTATCTTTGACGTCGTCATCTCCACGTCGCCGGATTCCGCCTGTCAAAGCTAGAGAAAGCTGTCGATAGCCATATTGCTGAGCACTGGGATCAATGCTGCAAAGCCAAGAACCCCCAAAATACTTGTAGATTGTAGGCTGTCTTTCTTTAAGTGTTTTTGATTCTACATCTGTCACTGTATATTTAGATTTTTGATTCATTATAGAGCTTGATTGCTTGAAGGAATCTGAGAAATTTGAGCAAATTTAGGGATTGACTTGGAAATTGAACACAAATACGAGCCGAGTTTTCGAACTCGTTCGGCTCGTATTGCTAAACGAGTTGAGCGAGCCGAGCTCGAGTTTCACCGTCACGAACTCGAGCCGAGTTCGAACATCAATGTTTTGGTTGTTAACGAGCTCGAGCCGAGCTCGAACATGTCAAAATTTAAACGAACCGAGTTCGAACACACTCATGTTCAGCTCGAACTCGGTTCGTATACAGCCCTACATGTCATGGGTATACTCTATTTTAATATAACCACACTTACTTTATGTTAGAGTTATGAAGAAGTATTTTAGATACAAAAGCTCTAGGTTAAGCAGCGTAAGATGGAGTACTTGGAATGCAATTTTATTTAAAGGAGGGGGTCCCGTGATGAAGTATAGGTAGCTTGTATCAGTAATGCACAAGGAGGAAGAGATTGACGAGGATGTTGCCCATAGGACGAGAGCAAGTTCGCTAAAGTGGAGGTCTGCTTCTCAGGTGTTATCGGACCATTATACTCCTCTCGAGTTTTATAGGATGGCAGTGCAGCCATCTATCTCATGCGCTCCAGAATGTTTAAGCAGCTAAGAATGCGGGGCAGCTAAGAAGATGTGTGTAGCTGAAATCCGGATGCTTAGGTTGATAGGAGGGATCGAGTAACAAATGAATATATCAGCAACAAAGTGGCGGTGGCGCCAATTGAGGAAAAGAAGAGGGAACATCACTTAAGATGGTTTGAAATTTTTTTGTGTAGGCCTTTAGATGTGGATGCTTGTCTAAGAAGTGATTTGTGTCAACTTGATGGGATAAGATGAGGTTGGGGTAGACCGAGGATAACTTGGGGACAACGGTGAGAAAAGATTTGATTGCTGGGAATTTGTCTGAAGACGCGTGCCCTGATAGAGGGGACTGGAAGAAAAGGATTGATGTAGCCGGCCCCAGCTACTCAACAGTCAACACCAAGGCTTGGATGATGACAATGACGATGATGAACGACAAACCTCACTTGTGGGGTGACCTCTCCATCAAATTCATCATTAGCACCATTAAAATCAATCACATTTAAGGCTCATCTTTGTGTAGATTGGAGTTATGGTTTGCAGAGCTGCTTGTACTATTGCTGCTTCATTTTCTTTTTTTTTAACTCTCTAAGAATGAAGAACCCTGGCTGCCTTCTCTTCTTCTTGATATGTTGCTCTGTGCATAATTGCATGTTTATCTTTTTTGGGGCGGTTTTCTCATGCGGACTCAATCTGCCTCCCCTTCTCCACTTCACAGTCTAATTTTCAATCTCATGTTATTCACATACATGTGCTTCCAAATCATATGCAATGCTCCGGTTTTTTGCTCCATCTTTATGATATTGATTGTGTCATTCTATGACTGAAGTGGTTTATATATTATCTAAACAGAGGATTCAATATGCAAAGACAAAATCGGATATCATCACAAAGGCAGATGGGACTTTCATACCACGAGAAAAAAGAAAGAGGCATGAAGAGAAAGGTAATTCTTCCTTTTACAAGCATAATTTTTATAAGAAATAGAAGTTGACCTGATCTTGGTACATTAGTTGCAGAGTTGGAGAACTCTAGAAAAAGTACTTTGGTCCTAATCTCTTTTGCAGGTATTATAGTGTCGAGTCTCCTTCAGTTGATGAGCATGGATTGCACAGTGATATATATCTTCTGAGCAATAGGCTTTGATTAACAATAGCATGAGAAGATACTACGCAGCAATTGCTACCAAATAAAATTTGATAGGAGTATTTAATGAAGTAAGCACTAAATAAACAGTGCCTCTGTCTTCTCCTTAAATGGCACACAACAACAAACATGATCTTTCTCTTCGATCAGACCTGGGTTGGCTGCAGTAATTTTTGGATTGGCAATTAGGTACTCCAGATTTATCTTCAGAATCATTACTAAGCCTTTGATATGCATTTGACAAGTCATCACTCATCACCAATGTCGTGGCTACTAAAATGGTCGCTTTCAGTTGACGTTGTATTAAATTTCACGTTGCTTAATAAATCATGGAACTGAGCATCCTCGTCTTTTTCATCAATCCCTCAAACTTCTTGTCATCCAGGTAGTTCTAAATTATTGATCTATGACCTGGGGGTTGAGAAAGAGGTTCTTAGCTTAGGAGATATCATGGAAATGGTTCTGGGATGGAAAACTTAGCTACTTGGGAGCCATAATTATCTTAATTTACCACATGCGCTTTAGTCTACCCAACATACATTTTCATTTTTGTCCCCCGTAGACCTTTTTCCAATTAAAATAGCATGGAACTCAAAAAGTATCACCCAAGGTACCATGCAAGAGTGGGTGCTCATAATTATCAGTGATGAGATTTTAAGAATTATGGGCCTTAGCCTATGCTATGTAGTTGAACTTGAAGAGAGCTAGAGTAAGCACATCATAGAGCTTTATGTGTACCTTAAAGTTTAAAGCATCTTGCAGCTGAACTAACCTAAAATATAATCATCGAAGGATTACCATGAGAAATTGTTATCAATATCATGGCTACTGTAGTGTCCATTGTCTCTACAGCCATACTAAGATTTGATGTCGACTTGGAATCAAACTGACCTTATTTTGAAAGCATTTTCTTTCCTTTTGTGCGTGCTCGAAAGAAGAAAACACGCTGTTAAAGTGACATGATATTGCAGATTTACCACCATCATGCCACAATCTCCACCACCGCCCGTACTGCCATAGCTCGAGCACTACCATAGTTCTTTTTACCTTGGAATGGGATAAATATCAAATGTAAGAGTAATTGTATCTGGGACTCTACTTTTGAGACAGGTATATAAAACACCGTGTTTTGTATATACCCAAGTCATATAGAGCAGGAGGGGAAGAAGAAAGCTACACATAGCTCAGAGCTAGCGCTACAAATATATGTGCTACAGATACTAACATCCAATAAGAATATGTCAACAAAATGGTAACGAGTAAGTTAGCCATGTGCATACTTATTATCAGAAGGAGAGTAGCAGGAACACCATGAGCTGATACTTGCTCGAATAAATTGAAACCCACTTTCTATCTTGACATATTTCATGGGCAATTTGATGGGTCAGTCAGTTTCCTCATTGTTTCCAAAAAGCAGCATCCTTTATTATGTTGATTCACCCAAAATTATCATCTTCACTTTATTCTTTAACCTTCTCTTGTTCACAAGACACTTTGAAACGTAATATGCGGAATCCATCAGGAAACATAGATTGGAAACCTTGAGCGTGAGCCGCAGCAGGTCTATCACAGAATTCTGAAGCTCGAATGTGGAAAATGATTTCGCGAATTCGCTGAAGTGAATCCGATGGGTGTGAACTTGCTCTTAAAGCATGAATTGCCACTCCTAGTGATAAAGTGGCACCTATTTCCAGCAGATTGTGTGCCTAAGGTTTAAGCTCGCTGGCTATATATATCTGCCAGTGTAGAGTCATTAGTTTCAAACCCAAATTAGGTTGCTGCACAGGAACATTCCCAGTGTAAAGCTGATTTCAGGATAGAGAATGAGCTAAGTTTATTGAAGTTAAGTATGGATGGTTTCTCCTGGCTGAAAAGACAACAGTGAGAAATTAACAAAATGGACAAGTTGCTAATAGTTCTGTTTCTTTATTTTTACAGGCTTTTCGGATCTCGTACTTCTTTATCCTCTGTCTCTTCCTCTCTCGTATATGTATATGTCCTGTTATTTGAATTATGTTTCTTCATAATTACAGGTAGGAAGCGGAAAGATCAGCATGATGCTAATCAAGCTGCCATGGGTGTCAATCCTGCTTATGCTAGTGCTTATGGTGCAAGCCCTCTGGTGAGCATACTTATAGTTTTTAATTTGGTTGAAATTTATATCTATTAAAGCTGCAATTGAGGATAATTTCAATGTGAAATTGAGTATTGAATTTTTCTCTATAAGGGCCTTTAAAAGTTAAGCAGGAAGCATAAAATTAAAATTCGATTGACATCGGTCTGAATATTCCCACGAGCAGAGAGATGGCGGGCAAGATGTGAAATAAAAATAGGGAGCTTTAGTAATGCTAAAGCAGAGAGAATAAAACTACAGTGCAGATAAGGAAACATACCCATATGTACTTGCATTCACAGGCTGTCTTGCTCAGTGTTATGTATCGCTCTCTCAATCCCTAAAGTGCGAAGACTTTGACTTTTCGTGGCATCTATTAGATAAAGTGGCCAATCTCTAAAGTCCTCGGTTTTGTCAACAATTTCAAAGGCATTTCTCTTTTAGGGACAGTAGAGGTATACCTTGTAGAAGGAAGATAAAACTGTACACATGGGGAAGAAACATGATCTGTTTATGTTTGTAGTGCTTTCTGTGCATTTCTGCTAGGCATGTTGAATTTGAATATAGTATCAGGTTGTTAGGATTCAAGGTAAGTTCTTTTTTTTTCTTTGTGAGTAAATATTCCTTTCATGGTATCTGATATTAGCCATGCTATTGGGGTATAATGTCACATATTGCATACTGAGTTGCTAATATGCAAGCTGCCATAGTTGCTATATAATCTGGATATAATGTATCATTTTGTTTTACCTAATGTTACATTTTGCATTCTTTCTGGGTGAGTATCTTCTTTCATGCTATCTGATACTACTTATTTTGTTTCTTATTCTTTGCACCATTTGGTAATTCTTGTTAAAAACTTACCATCTCCATCTCTTTTCTTAAATTGGCACAGTCATCTCAAATACCATATATGGGTGGCGCTAAATCTACTATTCCAGAGGCTCCAGCTCCACCGAACAACATTCTATTCGTCCAGAATATTCCCCATGAGACAAATTCTATGATGCTGCAAATGCTCTTTTACCAATACCCGGGCTTTAAGGAGGTTAGGATGGTTGAAGCAAAACCCGGCATCGCTTTCATCGAGTACGGTGATGAGATGCAATCGACAGAGGCGATGCAGCGGCTCCAAGGATTTAAAATCAAACCCGACCATCCAATTTTGATCACCTATGCGAAGAAGTAGATCGATGGGCTTTTGTATCGTGCTATCTAATTGAATGTAGAAACAGAATTAGACGTCAATATTCCATCAGTCTTAACGAGCGTGTGAAGTTTGCAAGGTTACATTTTCCTTTGTTGTTGTCATAACCTATTTTGAGCTGGATATGTAGTTTGATTACCATCTTCTGCTTTACATTTTACCATTTAGTCAGTTCCTAGGGCTCGTTGCTTTTTACCCTGTTAAAAATACATCTGGCTTTGCTGCCTTTCACATCTTGCTTTTTCGGCTTGTGCAAAAGTAGGGCTGCAAGTTGGGTGGAGTTTTTATAGATTATTATAATCAACACAACTCAAGAAAGTGCAGTTTTTTACCAAAATGGATTAGCATGGATTGGTTTAATGTTATTGTGAGTTAGGTTGGGGTTTTAAAACCTATTTATGTAGTAATTCATATATTATCGGCAACTAACATAAATAAATACCACTACTATCTGTAGTCGCATTGCCAGCTATCGCCTATCATCACCCGTAACCATCAGTGACTATCGCCAACCCCCGTTGTCACCACCACTGCAAGTAACACCCCGCTGGCTATCTCAGCCACCACCGCCACCATTGTCAACATCTACCATCGTTTCATTTTTTGTTTAATATAAAAAAAAGTCCTTTTTGGTTTTCGTAAATTAATTCAAACCCAAGTTAGCCTCACTCAACCCATGAAATAATTTTTTTCCTTGGATTAAAGTAAGTTGTGTTTTCAAACGAAATAAGTTTACTAGGTAGGGAAGTCAAACTCAACCGAACCAAGTTGCACCTCTATATAAAAGTAAAACCTGCTCCTTGCATAATTATAAGGTACTAATAAATTTGGCTACAACCACTGCCAAAAACCAGAACGATCTTTGTGATGCATAAGCGTAGGACGATAACAGTCTTAGCCATCTTTTCAGATTTCCTTTGTTATTCTTCTAAAACAATGTTCGTGTTCCAGAGATCTCGCAATATGTTGGAATGGTTGTTTTTTCAAATATATAGGTTTTCCTACAATGTTATGCTCTTTCATATCTTCATTTTCAGAAGAAAAAAAAAAGATTTTAGCTTTTATAATTAATGCACTTTTCAGTGATAAAGTGAATGTATGGAACAACATACATAATGTGAAAATAAACGCTTTCTTTTTTAACAACATAAAATCTGACTCGGAGTAAAGCTACACATGTCTTTTAATTAGAACCTGTGCAATTACTGTAACTACTTCTAATGCTTATTAGCTAAAACCTGCAAGGGAAGGGTGTTTAGTAAAAATTCCGAACTATACACGGAAATTGTATTAATTAATTATGAAATGGAAGAATAGAGTTGGGGATGGAAGTTATTTTGTAACAAATAAAAAATTAACACTTATTAAACTCTATTTTAAAATTGTAAGAATTTAAGAAAATAGAATTTGGGGTTTGGAAGACATAATGTCTGTTTGGTAACGTTTATTTTTTCAGTTTTTTTTTTTAGTTTTGTAAGTTGGAGAAAATAAACGCATTTGATATACAGTTTTCATTTTTTTTTTCTTTCGGTTAACATGACTGTTTTTTAAAACTCCAATTTAAGAGTTTTAGGCTTTTATTTTGAGACCACCACCACCTCCCACCACCACCGCCACCGCCGTTGACCCGCCGGCAGCCATTGTCAATGGGCCACCGCCACCGCAAACTACCACCGAAGCAAAAATGCAAAATAAAATTGGGTAATTAAACACTCATTTATTTTTGTAAAAAAATATAAAAAAATAAGTTAAATTTTATTTTTTAAAAAACAAAAAATTAAACCCGGAAGTGATTTCAAATGCTACTATAAAATATGTCAACCGTGTCCAAATACATATGACTACGCGAGAGGATATCAGTGGTAAGACGTTTTAGCTCTAGCCAAGAACAGAATTTGAAACCGTGTCCGTGTGGAAATAGCAAAAATGACCTCACCTAAAAGAAAAACGTTACTGTACTGTAAAAACCAAAATTCTTGCCAACTTTTATCAAGCTGATCATCTCAGAACCCTAGCTCCGCCGCCCCTTTTAAGTTAACTACTCCGTCTCAGCATCACGCAAATCAGAGAGCATTGAATGGATACTCCTCCGTCCGGCGACATGGAATCACTGTCATTGACCTCACAGGATCAATCTTCCTCAAATCCCACGCCTCAGTAAGTCTAAAGTCTGGTGTGTGTGTTTATATGTTGGCGATGAATATTGCTACTGACGGTGAATTATGATTGCTGAATTCAGGTTGAGTGTGGAGGAGAAATTCAGGATAGTGAGAAGTGTGGGGGAGGAATGCATACAGGAGGATGAGTTAATGAACCTTCTGGCCAAGAAGCCCTTCCCCATTTGCTACGACGGCTTCGAGCCATCTGGCCGAATGCACATTGCTCAGGTCATTAGCTTGCTCGTCTTAAGTTTTATTATGCCTCTTAGATGGTGTTGACTGAAATTTCAATTAACTTCCTGTGTAATGTACTCCCTTCGTCTCATAATTATTCTGCACTTTTAACTTTTCGCTAATTTTCAGGATATAATTTGAACTTTTAAACATGGAATTTTATCCTGATGATACTCAGTTATTATATCGCTGTGAGAAATTGGTAGTTTTGGTTTCTCTTTTACTGTTAGACTTTTTATAAACGTTAAGACTCGTAATTAGTCTCTTCCTGTGTGGAGTTTTTAGGACCAGGATAATGTCACAGCAATAGAATGTCGATCAAACATATGTAACAGATCTTATTTTTAGTGATTTAAGTTTTTAATCTTTTATCTGTGATTGTTATGCTTTATGAGATCAATTGTCATGATACTTAAAGCTATGTTCTCATCTGCATAAGAATTTCGATCATATTGCTGACAGGGAGTTATGAAGACAATTAGTGTGAACAAATTGGTTTCTGCTGGTTGCAAGGTAAAAATTTGGATAGCCGACTGGTTTGCACAATTAAACAACAAAATGGGGGGAGACTTGAATAAAATCCAAACTGTTGGACGTTATTTGATTGAGATCTGGAAAGCTGTGGGAATGAATCTGGAAGGAGGTCAAGTAGAGTTCTTGTGGTCTTCTGAAGAAATAAATTCTCGTGCACATGAATACTGGCCTTTGGTAATGGACATAGCTAGGAGAAACAAGCTTCCTCGGATACTGAGGTAAGTGTTTATGAGTAGATTTAGTTCTTGTTGAAGAGTAATAAACTCAAGTAGAGTCAGAGCATGGAGTTGTTGTCTCTTTCAGGTGCGTTCAGATTATGGGTCGCAGTGAGCAGGACGAACTAACGGCAGCTCAAATATTCTATCCATGCATGCAATGTGCAGATATATTTTTCCTAAAGGTAGTTTTACTTCCTTATTGTGGAACAATTTGTGTAGCTTTTGCCTTTTTAGAATTCACAATACTCTATGATGAACTTTTTAAGAAGCTTAGATTGAGATCATGAGGAGAACAACCTAATTATCTGGTCATAGCAATATATTGATAATTGTAGTTTTAGGCTAAACTCCATACTTATCACTAAATAGTTTACGGAATAAGTACCCATATATGGTGTACAAGATTCCATCGCCATCCATGAATGTGCCATTTGTAGTTTTACTGCAAATGACCCCATGCGGGGATCCCTTGAGAATTCATAACTACGCAGGGTAGTTTACTACTTTTGATGTTTAGGGTTTAGGCTATTGTTTTACCAATGAGCTTGTACTGTTTGACTATTGGATAATGGAATGAGATGCATGGTTTGTTGACAAGAAGCTTTGCCGTGTTACAACCAGACAATGTAGTAATTGATAGCGTGAATAAAGAAAATCATGTTTTATGTGAACAGGCGGACATATGTCAGCTGGGCATGGATCAGCGGAAAGTGAATGTACTTGCAAGAGAGTATTGCGATGACATCAAGAGGAAAAACAAGCCTATCATTTTGTCTCATCGTATGCTCCTTGAATACCAACTTCACCCCCAAGTTATTCATTTTTCTAATCCTGACAGGCCTGTTCCCTTGTGTAATTGGTACGCAGATATGCTTCCTGGCTTGCAGCAAGGACAGGAGAAGATGTCAAAAAGTGATCCATCATCTTCCATATTTATGGAGGATGAAGAGGTAAAAATTTTGTTCATTTGAGGCCTATGCTCTCAAAGTGGAAGAAGTGTTGAACTGATTTGTTTGTTATAGCTTCCTGTGTAATATACTTTATTGTAATTATGGTATGTTGTAAATATTTGCAGGCAGATGTAAATGTTAAGATAAAGAAAGCTTACTGCCCTCCTCTGGTGGTTGAAGGGAATCCATGTCTGGAGTACCTCAAGTATATTGTCTTCCCTTGGTTTAATGAGTTCAAGGTTGAAAGAAGATCAGACAACGGTGGTGAAAAGTGAGTTAACTTGGCTTTTAATGACCTTTCCGACAAGTTATTTTATCCTCCCACCCCCTTCTTTCCCCGGGGCAAAATCCAAGACTGTCTTAGCTTGTTCATTCTAGCCATGTAACATGTTAAATGGACTTGGTAACAATATGGGGGTCGGATACGTGTCTAAGCATCACATTCTTCTTATTTCCAAGTTCAAAGACATTGGGGAATGGCAAAACACTCGTTTACGTTACTAATTTTGTTTTATCTATATGTAAAGGACACATTATTCATATTCGGAATAATCTCATTATGAAGCAATGATGAAACAAAGGAACATTAAGGTTGAAGTCATTCACAATTTTTCAATGCATTTTAGTAGTGTAGCTAATGAACTGCGGGGGACACATTTCATACCCTTGTCCAATTGTCAGATGTCCTCAACAGGTGCTTCATGCCTTTCGAAGAGTATGTTTAAGTTGGTTGCCTAATCATGCCTTTGCCAAAAGGATTGTTAATTAAAGTGGCTCTTGATGCATTTATATATGCGCATGTTGTACAAACAGGACCTTCACCAGCTTTGAAGAACTTGTTACAGACTACGAAAGCGGGCAGTTGCATCCCGGTGACTTAAAACCTGCTCTATCTAAAGCATTAAATATGATACTGCAGGTACATATTCATTCTTTTTTAAGCCTTATAAAACCCCGTGCCTCATTGCACACACACGCGCGCACCACACAGTGGGATGTATGGACAATTCTGTACGAGGCATGGCGATAGTATGTTCCTTGACACTATCAGGATATAACATTATACTCAATTTGTGCCTGCAGCCTGTGCGTGATCATTTCAAAAATGACGCTACTGCAAAGGAGTTAATGAGAAGAGTGAAGGTATGCTTATGTCTTGACGTCAGGGCCTTTCGTCTCCTGAACAATGGCAGTTAATGTGCACTTAGGCTTTATTGAATCTTATCGCTTGAGAGCATATTCACCAGGCCCCTTATTCTCAGAATAGTCCATTTTATTCCTACATTATCCCATCTCATCCCTTTGTGGCATAGGTCTCATAAGCCATCAACTGTTTTGCAGAGCTACAAAGTCACCAGATAAGGAGGGACAATGAAACGTGGACATTTTCTTGTGGGACTGCTGTTTTAAGATTGAACCAAGTTCAATTTGCCCTTGTATACCGTAATGTTAAATTCCCTTACAGATGCTAATTGCGAATATTTGATGATGCATTATCTTTTGTATTGAACTTTAATTTTTTAACTCTTGATAAAGGTTTTGAACTGTCGTCGAATTAGACAGCAGACTTTAGAATTATTATTCAATACAATGGCAGATTGAAAAACTGAGCTGTGGCCTTTTGAGTTCACAGAATGTGTAATATATAGAACCAATGCAATTATCTCAAAAAGATAATTCAGACTTTGAAAAGAGATAGGAAAAAAATGGCGTTGACACTAAAGTTTCCTCCCCGTATTCTTACACGCTTCCTCTCCCTCATTCTTATACCGATCTTTGAACGGGAAGGAAAAAAAAAGGATTCATCATTCGCCTAAGTAATAGTTTCAAGAACTCAAGGACCCAATAGAGACGAAAACTTAGATAAGTACCAAAACGAAACAACTCAAATCTTAAGGACGTCTTAATAAGCCCAAACTTAAAGGACAACTTTTACAATTTAGCCTCAATGACACAGCCTAGAATTGCCATGTCTTGTGATTAATAGACAAATTAAGCAATTTAACAAAAATTCATTCAAGCAAATGGGAAGCTCAATGGAATTTAAGCACGGCTGACATCAGGACAAACACGACTAAAACAACTAGGGCCCAGTAGGATATTTACGATCTCAATCAAGCTTAAAATCATATCATATGTGAAGAATTGCCAAATAGAATGGCATGGTGTTGGTTATGCTGATTATTATACCCGCTCTAATTCAGTGTTGTGTCTCTCTAATTGGTCTTTTAATTCCTTCCTCCACCCTTGAATCATTCTTTCCTGCTTCTTGATGAGCTCATTCTTGGTCTTCAACTCTTCTTCCATCATGGCAATCTCCTATTAGATAATGACAGATTGATCACTGCCTCAGTTTGCGGCAAGGCAACGAAGATAACATCCATCACTTTGTGATCAACTCAATACACATACCTTTTGGAGTTTTTCTGCCTTGGTTGGCTGATCCTCGCGTTGGAGACCAATAAAATAGAGTTGAAGCTTTTCGGCCGCCTCCATGAAATCTCTAGCATGTCTCTCCACATCAACTGAAGCAACAATCAGATATAAGCATATGCTGCTAAGCATGTCGAGTAGAATACAAAAGTTCACATCTAAAGTTAACCCAGAACAAAGACACAGCCACGATCAGTAGCAAACCTGTGAACAGTCGTGACAAATTTCATAATGAGACAGGACGTCCAATAAATGCGTACACATCCCAATAGAAGGTCAAACTTGAGTAATATGAATAGTAAAGAAAGGCTGAAGAAGAGAGAAGTTTCTGTCTAATTGTTTTTTTCGCCAGCCTCTAATTGAAAAAACCACAGAATGTACATGTCCATGGTATTTTGCGGCCATCATTTAATTGTCCCACTATCAACTGGGATGCTGTATACGGATGCACGTGATGTTTGACTCACGTCATCCATCTAGTTCCAAAGTCCATAATGTCGAGAAAGTTGAGACAAAATGCCGAAACATATCCATGGTGCACCTAAGAGCATGAGGACTGCACTAGAACCCAGCATTAGTCACCATCATACCTGGTTGTGTTACTATATGCATCGCATGAAAACTTTTGAAAAATTAAAACCATGCTTCATGCCAATTTCCAAGTGGTTCAATTTTTAAGCCTTCGTGAGGATATCGACGCCGTTTGCACAGACCCCTGAAATCAACAGTTTGCATATTTCTCTCGAGTATATCTTCTTCTCATGTTTGATTTGGAATAGTATTGCCGGTATAACTATGACCTATGAGGCTAAGCAAATCCAGCAGGGAGATTTCTGACGCTTGCATATATCATTTTTTTAATATCCGAGTTACATTTGTAACTTGCAGAAGTCTGGAGTTTATGATACAACACAATCAATTTCATTTCTGTATCCACAGCGACAGCTAAAGCTAGTTTCTGTTTTCTCAATCACGTACTACATTAACCACGAGGCACACAAAATTTCTGATACTGCTCTTACATTTGACAAAGATTTTGAGGTATCAAGAATTGCACAACTCCATATGCTCCATATATGGTTGTGCGTCTTTGCTCCCACTTGCAGCTTGCTTCAACCAGGATCAAGCAGAGATCCTATCTATTTTAATAGTATTCAAGTACCTTAAAGACTAGATAACTAAATTTACTACTCCTTTAGAATCTGTCTAAAAGTTAAAACAGTATAACTCACATTTGAGAATTGAATTTTAACCCCTCCAATTGCGTGCGCTATTTGACATCCTCTTTGCACCAAAGGCTAATCAAGCTAAGTAATACATCAAATCAAAAGCTGTTATAACTTTAGCAGATAAGGAGCTTGAATGCTTCATTCAACTTGCACACACAGAACTATCCTTAGAACAACATCCAACTCCAACCAAAAACTTAAAACTTTCTCTAGCGTCTCAAGACAAATTAAAAAAAAAAAAAAATAGCACGAAGTGATCTTATACTGGTCGTTTAATTTCACAACAAAGACCCCAAACCTCTGCCCATCCAACTATTCTCAATCACCATGCCTAAGTAGTCAGTCTGATCAAAATTGATCCTCAATCTTTTTGAGCAGTACGAGTACAAGAAACATGACTATTATCCGGTGTTATTACCTAGACGTTCACTGCAGATCGAAATTCATATCTAGAGACAGGCGTGTACGCACTTGGGCAGGGGGGTGCAGCAAACATCTTCGCAAAACACACAAATAAACTTATCATCCTTTACCTCAATAAAATTGTACAAGTACTCGATCGCCACATAGTCATAACTATTATCTTTACCACTATAATTTTCCAAAACCAGCTTCTTTTCCGCTAAATGAGAATTGAGAAGTATTAATGTGCATGCAGACATGGAGAGAGATGATTACTTTGATGTGAAGGGTGGGGAGACCGGTCAATTGCCTGCAGCTCTCTTGCGGGCAAGCACGGCAGAAGAGCAGCTTCCAATGCCATCACACACCCAACCATGTCCTCTTTCGGTGGAGGCGAATCAACTGGATGCTGCTGCTGATCCATATATTTAAATGTCTGCGCCGATAATTACAAAGGCTGCAAGGAACTGAATCTGTGAACCGTTTGTGTAGTGAAAACTGAGGCCGTTTTTAGGGTTCTTTTGACTCCGTGCAGATCGGGGGATTTCTTATTTGCTTTTGACCCAACCTCACTTTTACCCCCCTAAAGTTTACTCCATTTTGAGCGTTGCGCACCATTTTCTTCTAATTTCTGAGTATTGTAGCAATGAATAAAAAGATAGTTACATGTCAACTTTTAACGACACTTTTTACCTGATTTATTTGTACTTTTTCTCTTTTTCAATTTGCTTTGGATAATTTTAAACAAGGTTTATTTTTGGTAGAATAGTAGTAGAATGGTAGTGATATTAAAATTGATACAAGTGTTGCCTTAAACGTTGCAACTATAATGTAAATACCATGATTAACCAAAACATTACCTACATAACTACATTTAAGGGCCTATTATCTTACAATTTCGGAGAACTGAAAATCAAAATAAGAATAAGAAAAAGAAATCCCTTCAGAACATCATGTCATATACCCAATCCTGAGTCAATACTAACTTGGTTTTAGATTATTTTTAATGGTACAATTTGTTTCAATCAAACTAAAAAGTCAAATCACATCAAAATTATAGGTTATGTTCTTTTTTATGTTTTCCACTCCTGTATTGAGGTGCAAGTAGATGAATTTCCCTATAGCATATTTTGGCCTGCAAAAGCTGAAATAGTCATATCGAAGCTCTTTCTAATGAAATTTACATTTTTAGGGGGGGGGGGGGAAGCTAATCCAGTCTCTCTTATAAGCCCGAATCCAACCAAAATGTATGCTCGTCCGCAACGTATTTAACCAAACCAAGATTATAGTGCTGTAACTGCTTGTGAAGAGTCATCTGTAGTTGAAATTGACGTGAACAACATAACGCATCCTAATCTGATCCACGTTGTAAACTATGTACTCGTTGTACAGTAAACTCCCCTGCAAGAAGCATTTGAACGGAGGGTTACACTTGCAGTATAAACCTTAAAAGATGCACTAAAAGTGTTCTACAAGAAAGCATAGGATGCACCTTAAGGCCTTTTTTTTGCTCTTTAGGCTTTCCTAGGGGAACAACAACACCGTCTTCAAGTGTCTCAACCTTTGAAAAATCTGGGGCAGTTGTACCTACTCCCTTCGTGCTGCAATGTCAGGTTTGGAATCAGATCCCTTTAATGTAGCCAGATTTGGCCAACCCCTATAGGAGTTGGGTGGGGCGCACATATGTTGCCAAAGATAAAAAGAGAGAGCGCTTTAACAAATACATGGTGGTAATCTTGACAATATTGGAGTACGTTGCACACACCAAACTTGACGGCTATTGAGGGCCAACTTTAGAAACGGTACGATATAAAGGGTTGAAAACAGAAAGAAAACTAATTATTGAAAAAAATAAACCTTAGCTTCCCCTTTGGCAACTGGTCAGCATCATACTTCGCTGTTAACAACTCAGCCATGTCACCAAGTGCAACCTAAAAATAAGTCACTTCAGCAGTCAGCTAAGTAGAAAATTATTAAGCTACAATGTGGAACATTATTACTACATAATCCAACTAAAGCGGCTCAATGCAAGTTGTAATGTATGCATCCTTATAATTGCAAGGTAATAGCGTATTGCAAGTAAGTGAAAAAATCTCAAATCAGGCAAGCACAACCTCACACAGAAGCAGCACACCAGCTGTAGCTGTATTAGTTGAGCAACAATAGTTGGCACTTTTTGAGAACATATCAGCAAAATAAACACCCTTCCCGAACATGTAACCAGTTACAGGTGCTTCTGGAGGAGCAATGCGCAAACCTGGTGGTTTGTTATGGTACAACTTTTGCAGTCAGAAATTTTCTTTTATTAAGAAATAAAATTAGTGAAGATGACTAAGAAACAATAAATTGCCTTGGGATAAAATTCCAGTCCAGTTTGTGAGTCGAGAACCGTGCCACAAAAGCACCCTATTTCGTGTAGTCGAGAACTGCCAAGATGGACAATGGAGAAGTTATAGTCTTATAGAAGGCTTTGAAAAAAAAAGTACACACTAGCAAGTGGAAACATACTTCACGAAAGACAAAATATGAGCAAGTGAATACATGTTTCAACACGTTTTACTCACCTTCTTGAAACGTTCAACTTCGCCCTCTCGTGACACTCTAAATATTTGAACAATATCAACAGCATAATTAGAATGTGTCTTTGCATGAGTGTTCTTCGTATACGTGGCAATCTGAGTTTGGAAGATAAAAATGAATTTAGATTTAAGGAAACTAATATGATCATATGGTTCAAACATCAAAACCTAAGCAAGGTACAAAGCTGCCAAAGAAGTTTATATTACCATACAAAATTCCTTGGAGTCAACGTCGACTGGCGCCAAATCACAGTGAAGGCGTTGATACTGATAATACAATGGATCTTCCTATGACAATTGCAGATGCAAAACTCAAGTTAGAAGGTCATGTAGAAGCAACGCCAGTATTTCATGCATAGAATGGCCAATGCAAGAACAACCACAGTCCAAAAAGTGAGATTAAACATTGTACAAATGCCCTCCAAAGTTCTAGTCAAGTGAAGAACAATAAGTATACAACTTGGACCAATGGATATTATCAAAACGTAATACTTGAATAGGCAAGGTAGCTCGCGTTCATATTTAAGCATAACAAGAAGCCATAATCAAACTCCCCCTCCCCCCAAACACCCCCAACACCATCTTACACACCAAGAAAAAACAAAGGTATTACACCGACTTTGATTAGATTTAACTACCAATTGTATGTATGAGTACTGTCTTGTTGCTGAACTTATGTTGCTAAAATAGTTCATATTTACCCCATCATAAATTGGTGGTGTATATCCAGCTTCTGTTGCATTTCAAGCCCCTTAAGCGCTACATAATTTCCTGTTGGATGAACAAGCTACACCAGCACTAATAGACAGGATCACATCAAAACTATGACTCCTAATCTTTTCACCGACAAAAATAAATTATTTGGCAAAAGTGGTTGTCATCCACCATTGCACCAAGCAGGGACCCAATTTAAAACAAGTAAGCCTGAATATTAACTGTCTCCTCATGAGTGCCATCAACCTCTCAAAGTTACCAAAAATTGTTGTATTAGGGACAAAGTGACTATTCAATACATTAGGAGCTTTGCCCTGGATATAGCAGCAGTTACTTTGAGTAGGAAATAATCGCAATTGACTTGTTCAATGACAAATATGTTTTTCTGCTTTTGCATTAATTCTCTACGTAGAAAGTCCACAATTAAGTCAAATGTGTAAGAAAAACAGACAAGCAATACCTGCATTCCAGCAACGTCCTCCAACAACTTTGTTGCAACCTCAATTTCACCCAGGGCTTCAACCTTCACGCATACGCAAAATGATGATCATCAGTAATGAAACCAGGCACCCAAATTTGGCATTCCAGCATAATAATCAACGAGAGAAAAAGGAATACCATCTCTAATTTGCGCTTTAATTTTTGTGGGGTGTCAATGACAAACTCGCCTGTCAACAAATTATCATGTTACTCAGACTCTAAAAGTATTCAGTATGATACAAACATATAGGTACATATGTATCTATATATGTGTGTGTGTGTGTATACACATATATGCATACATGTATATATACAGAAAGAGAGAGAGAGAGAGAGAGAGAGGACTCACGCATCTTCTTAAAACCAAAATCATGAGGGATAACTGTATAGAATTCTCTGCAATAAAAAGCCATAAGATATGGCTTAAACTATATATACATGCTAGTACGCCAAATAACATGACAAACATGCAACCAGTCAATCATTTTGGATAATTACTTAAATGAACAATCTCATACCCACTTAATTGCTCCAGCCTAATCCTATCTGCTTGGTCAATCACATCCGCAATCCTCTTCAAGACACCATATCCCTATACATCATATCAAATTAGCGTTAATGTAGGCCATTCAATACGTACATAAAAGTTAAAGAAAGAGAAGACGCGGGGTCATCCTAGCTATGAAAATAAGATAAATGGTCAAATGCTTCAAAAGAGGAGTGAAGAAGACCGTCGTGTGTGTTCAGGGCGAAAAGGAGGACCCTAAAAAAGAAGAAATCTTATATATCGGCATAGATCACATAACATGGGAACTATAACTTGATGTTTTGACCATGAGCCAGAACAATCGCTGACAAATTAGGAATGAATTGAACTTTAGACACTACAAGTTCAGTCAATAATAAGCACTAGATAATATAAGAACTAAGAAAATAGTTATACAGATAAGGAGAGATAAGATTCTGTAATCCCGAAAAGAGTCCTTCAACAGCATCTTTATAAGAAAATGACACTTCATGGCGCATATTTAGAAGTAAAGGCCAAATAAACGTCCAAGATTAAACTTAGAATACGTTAAGTGAGAATAACCATACTCGTCCTGCCTAGATATTGGGCCTAGGGGCAAAAGGGGGGCTCCTGTTTGAAAGGGCCTTAGCCTAAACCATGGGCCAAGCATACCGAAGCCTAGGGCCTGGGTTAGAGCCTTGGCACCTTTAGTAGTAGAAACGGAACCTATGTGAATGGTCTCCGCATTAAGGAGACCTGTGGAGGTAGAGAGAGCGATCCACTGACCAACTTATAAGTTGAATGTATCTGTTAGATAATCAACAAACTAAACCATATCCTCGCGGAGAGACAATCCTTCCATACACATTGTTGAAACCAGTCTTTAGAAGTTCAAGACCCCCATATGTATTTGTACTAAAATTCAACTCATAAAAGTAACATCTATTCCGATGTCATATCAATTTATAGCAAAGTAAAACTCAAAGACTAACCTTTAGAATTGTTGATTTGCTTAGCTTACCAAGTGGCAACTTATCAGCATTGTATCCTACAACGTATCAATGGTGAGATATTGAATAACAGTACAAGCTAATAGACAAAGAATCAGCACGTAAATCTAACCTATTTCCATCATTTGTTGCTTCATCATGCTGACGTTGCAAATGAGAGAGATGAACTTGGCAACACGGGCCTCCAGTTTTGTTTCCCTGGGTTGAATCTGCATCTTACAACTAGATTCTCCATTAACCTGACAATTCAAGTATTAGACATAATAACTTCAAAAATTTATGTGACAGCGAGAAACAGATCACAGGCATCAGAAAAGATAATGAAATTAGGGTTAATTTTAGCAATAGAACAACTTACAGCTAATTCTTCTTCCTTTTCAGTGTAGTCCATTTCCAACCATGCATAACTCTTTGGATGACAAACAAACTCTGTACGGTCAGACCATTGGTTCTTGGTCTTGCCATAAAACTTCTGTTCAAACTCCTGGATTGCAGCCTCTGCCGATGCGTATGGGCCATACAGCTTATCCTGGCCCTTTACGCCAACTCTACCCCATCTATTGTAGACCATGAAGGTGCATCCATCATCAGATTCTGCAAATTGAATGGGCGTACAGAAATTTAAGTCGAGTAGAATGCAACAGATAAGAGCGTTAATGCTCGTGACAATAGCTTTGTAATGCCCATCAAGTAAAACCATATTCGGTAGAAATTGTATGACATCAGCTTGGCAATGAGCATCGCAATGGCTGAGAGTCATGTATATCTTCTTCCTAGGTACCTTGTTCCAAAGATAGCAGTGGATGTCTTTCAACTCAGTAAACTATGGAAATACATAGTCAAAGGACTTGAGAGGTAACCTAGAACTTGAATCACGTAGAATTTGTTATTGTTGTCCCCAACATGTGTCTGGTTCAACATGGCATCATAAACATCGCCACCCTACAAATAGAGAAAAATGTGTAATCCACCAACAAGCAAGCAAAATAAAGCACAAGAAGTAAAATTCTTTTTGTTCAGATTGAGGATTAACTTATGGCAGAACCCAAAGGTAAACCTGTTTGAGTACATGTTGCAATCAAGTTTGCTATTTACCAGTTGCAAAACATGGTACTGAGACTTAATATGATCAGGAAGCCATTGATCCAATACTGCCGCACCTTTCTTGGTTGCCGTGACCAGCTTCTGTTTCTTGTTTTCATTTGCATCTTCGTCTTCTTCTTCTTTGGCTACCATCCACCAAATACAGTACTCCAATTTTCATGCAACCATATGTGACATAACACAGTCGCACACACAAGCACACCAAATGTTAAACTTTTTGACTCAATTAGGGTTCGATACCATTAACACTGTCGTTGGAGATCCTGTCTAAGTCGGCAATTAGCCTATCAAGAAGCTCTTTCTTGGACCCCCTGGCAGAAGTCCCTCGAATAGTGGCTTCCTCACGTAGTTGTTTAACACCCATACTTTGCAACTCGTCCAGTTTCGCCTTCTTGCGCTTATCCGTATCTTCATCTTCTTTGGCTGGCAGCCACAGGACAGATGTCACACAAAATTTCCACAAAATGCATTTCACAAACACAAGCCTATACACAGAGACACGTATATTGCAGACGCTGAAAACAAACAAAACACGCGCACTTGCATAATAAACTCCTCTCACACACCAACACGGGAAATAAACACACATGAGTGGAAAAAAGATTTGAGTAAATTGAAGCTTGATACCATCAACAATGTCACCTAATTGCTTCTCCGAATCAGCACAGAGCCTGTCAATAAGTTCTTTCTTGGACCCACTTGCAGAAATCCCTCTAAGATTGGCCTCCTCGCGCAATTGTTTAACACCCATGTTTCGAAACTTGTCAACGGCCTTGATTTTCTCATAATCATTAAAACCCCCATCCTCACATTCTCTAGGCCTCTTCTTTGTGGTCGAATCTCCGTTAAAATCCGCCGACACCTTACTCTCTTCGGAAATTGCCGATTCGAGTCTCCCAACCTGCAAGTATCTCACAAAAATCAACTAAGACGACTTAAACGGAATTAGTTTACATAGAAATGGTGGACGAACCAGCGTGGTCTTGGTTCCGCTGGTGCTGAGCCCGCGTTGGGCGAGCTCGGTGCGTAGCTCGGCGACTTTGAGCTTGCTGTGATCTGCCATTTCGGGGAGAGAATTGGGGGGAAGGAGAAGGGTTTAAGGTTTTGGAGAGGAGGGATTTCATGATATATAGCTTTTGAAATGAGGTGGGGGCCCTGCCAGACGAGGCTTCTTAAGGAAGGTTTTGTTGTCTAATTCTTATGCTCGTGCGCAGCACGACTTCAGGCTGCTTGCAAATAAATGTTCATAAGATTTCGTTTAATTACTATGTTTACTGGTGAGTATTTCTTTGGTTCTTGTTAGGAAAAGGATAATTTTTATCTTCTTATATTCTTCTTCATAGTGGATGCAACCCCTGTTGCCGAGGTGGGTCCATCGAGTCTTCGGTCTTTCATTGTGGCATCCTTAACGGAACAGCTGGTGATTTTTTGACGTATGTGACAAATCTAGTTAACATGCCGTCGATGCTATATATTCAAGCCCCGTTATATGAGTTATCCGTCACTTTGCTTATTGGGGATGTTGAAATGCTAGCGTTGCAGCAGTTAAGGATATCTGGTCATGCTCGATTGGTGGTGTAAGTATGGTGTCTTAAAACTCTTATATCAATTTGTCAACTTTCACAACAGCTCCCATGTATCTACTTCAAGCCCTAACTCACTCAAGAGGAAGCCAGTCATGGAGGAGAAACTCATGAGTTGGTTTCTAATTAAGAGGGTCAAGGTAGTCAATCCCACCATCAAGACCACCCACTATCTCACAGGGTGTGGATGCGAGATTGTCTAGAGTGCCAAGCTAATAGCAAACCTGGTTGTTAGATGTCGCATTTTACATGTTGTACATGTTGGAGGGGGGCATGATCGCTTTCTTATTGTGGCACGGGACTGTTAATACTCGTGCAATTTTGAGCAGGTATTTTGGTACATCACGGGTGGTTTGATCCTGCTATGGCTATAGCGCCTTTTCGGCCAATGCATGTATAGGTGGATGGCAGGAGCCAGCGATTGCCTCAGATTTTTAAGCCGACGTCTACCGATGTACACTTGGGCTTGTATGCTTATTCTTACCTGACGTGACTGTCATTTGGGTTGCTATGCTTTCATGCTTTGTTTTTCTTTTTTAAACATCTCTTTGCATCGATAGATTCTATTGTTCTGGCAAATGATATACTACAATATTAAAAACCAAAGTAATATTGTAAACTATAATTGCTAAACGATAAAAAAAACACCTTACCAATTTTACGCTCTCTTTCACTTTCGATCCACTTTCCACGCCCTCCGTTTCCTCTCCTCTGTTAAGACGTCCCATTCATAATCAACTCGCCCATGAGAAAGAGTATCACAGGTTAGACCAGGGAGAAGACAAGAATATAGGTAATTTTGTCCATTGAAAATCAACTTTATTTTATTTGCTTTCGCAAAATTCTCTGTTGTTATGATAATTGGGTTTGCCTTTACAAGTTCTGAAAGCTCTTCCATATTGCTGAAAACCATTTTCAACTCATTTACAAAACAAATTTAGTAAATTGAAAGTTCATTTTTTTATTTATAAAGAGTTGGTAAATAGTATTTAAATTCAGTGTTCTTTAAAACAATATTAAAAATGAATAATAAAAAAAGAAAAGCTTGAAAAGACTAAAAATGATGACCACGTGGATCGTTTGTTTGCCAAAACACGTAAAAAAATGTATAGCAACCCACAATTATAAAGACTACAATGTACACATACACGTATATCTAGAATTCATATTTCGAACCATTTTCGTGATTTCAATAATTACAAAAGGATTAAAATTAGTATGCAGTAATTGTGACGGTCGTGGTGCCCACAGCAACTCTAAATCGCCCACGTTTGGAAAAGAGTTTGTCATTAACATGCACCATGCTTCGGCCAATCACGACGCCCTTAGTGAGCATCGGTGTCTTTGTTAATCACAAGTCACGAATTAGTGTGACAGCCCACATCAAATTCCACGGCTCACACCACGGCAGGTGTCACGTGTCATGAACTGAGCCTCATTCCAGGCATTAAGTCGAACTATAATGCCATGCTACACCAGTGCCAATTAAATACAGCCCAATTCGAAACCGATGTCATGGACTGCTCACAGCCCATGTCATTGGGCAAATATTGCTCAACTTAGCCAACTTACGTTCGGCCACCATTGACCATGATTGTGCACCAATCCAACCCCTGGCATTGCCAACTCGTTGCCTGCACGCGTTAGTTAAAATATAGCTCTACATCGAGTACCAATCATATTTCGACACCTGACATTTTAGGTCAACCCTGGTCAATTCCGAAATTGGTAATCACTTTTTCTGGATATTAAGGTTTTAAAAGAATTCTAATTTGATATTCAATGATAAGGCTCAAAGTCCGTCACTCGTAAGTAGTTAGGATCCTAACACCTATGCATATAAAAGGGAACCTTCCCTGGTATGCAAATAAATATTTATAGGGAACCTTCCTTGGCATGCAAATAAATATTTATACACAACCATCATCATCATTTTAGCTTTTTCAAAATTTTATCTCGTAATTGTGCCATCTGACTTAAGCACTTGACAATTTCCTACTGAAACCCCGCTCGGCACGGTCACTCACCCAACTTGACGGTCGCCTTTTTTTTGGTTTGCAGGCCAGTCATACGTTGTGGTTCCTGATAAATTTTATAGTAGCAACAAGCTCATCGTCAAATAGTGCCCACAAAGTATCTCAAGAGCC
This sequence comes from Escallonia herrerae, assembly GCA_033070095.1. Taxonomy (NCBI): domain Eukaryota; kingdom Viridiplantae; phylum Streptophyta; class Magnoliopsida; order Escalloniales; family Escalloniaceae; genus Escallonia; species Escallonia herrerae. Next base: position 277,708 of record JAVXUP010000793.1, on the reverse strand, counting down.
ACACATGCATATCTCAAATGTTGTCCCAAATGCTCTCAAGCACTGCCACCGAAGGGATTCAAACAAAGCGTCTGGGCAATGTCTTGACATCTGTCAGCATGTCCAAGGCCAAACTCGCGAGCCAATAATGAGAATCATGACGGCCACCTAGTATGTCTCGCGGTGTCATTTGACATGCCAAGCTAACGGATAATTTGTTTATGGTGCTCATTAAATAATAGAATACACCAAGATCATTTTAGCTTGTGTCTCACATTAAAGGCAACTAAAAAATTTGAAAGCCTACGCCTTTTTTTTTAATACCAATTTTTTCAAGTTATTAACACTTACGAAGCATGTCCTATGTCCTGTTTAACTATCGATACTAGCAAATAAATGAAAAAAAAAAGGAGTGGAGGAAGCCGATATGTTGTGTCGATCATAACCATCTTGTCTCGTTGCTGTCCCTTTGCGTGCAGCAAGTCAAAGGTATGCATCACTTATGATGGAATTTGGAGTTCAAAAGGGCATGATTGGGGTTTGAATAGGTAGAAGTGTGTGACCAAATAAAGCATTTACTCATAGTGTACTAGCCTAGCTATACCTCGAAGTGGGGCAACTTCACACGCTTGTATTTATTTCTCCAGATTTGATCATGACTTCATCCACAGTCTATGGTTTTCAATGGAATGAGCGGAGCAGCATCCGCTCTTCAGATATCACGATGCATGGTTCATAGTTTGTCCTGTTCTTTGTCCCTGACTGCAAGTACTATAGCTTAATCTTGCCTTACGAGTCGAGAACTATTGTGATTTGATTACATGAAAGCTCTCAATAGTTAAAGCTCTTTAATTAAGCTGGGGCGTGGTGTTAAGAGGTAATGCCTGGAAATATTATGTACCTGGAAAAAGAGACAGACAGGGAGGCTTCTTTGCCCTCAGAATTGCACAACACAGAGTACCCACAACATGTAATCAGTAACTAAGGCGCCACACGCAAAGCCATGAACACACCTTACGTTATTCTTATTCCCACCAAGTTCTTTCACAAGGCCCCACAATCTTCACGAAGCTCGTAAAGCATTCCTTTGGGTCTCTCGTCTCTCGGTCTCCCTGCTTCACTTTTGTGTAATCATGGCTTGGTGTGGCACGACAGAGGTGTTTACTCCGATACACTCAACAATTCTGAAATCACTCGATTGCTACTCTCGGCCCTTCTCTCTCCAGCGGCCCTTTATAAATACAGTAGCTCCATCTCCTAAAACACAGCGACCGTCATCCACCAAGTGTGTGTGCGTGCGTGTGGTTCTTAGTTGCATGGGTGGGCGACTCCATGTTGGAGAAGCAGGGCACGTGCAAGCCCTCTGGTGGCCAATGCACCCATTTGCACGTGCTCCCCTTTTCCAACTTGGGTTTCTCTGCCCTCCAGATTCTCTGTCAATCTTGGAGCCTGCGTTGATACTTTAATGGCCGGTTGTTGTGTTCCAGTTCGACCACGCACTCTCGGCCATGCCGGTAGTCGTTCCGGCAGTGCAGGCCTATGATTGCGAGGAGCTCTCAGACGAAGGATTTGCAAATATGGACATTTGGTCATCACTGCATGGGAGTAATTTGCTTTTTATAAACAGCATTCTTTTTTCTGACAAATTACATTCTTACTCCAAAATCAGACTAATTACTCTAGAATGTTTTTAGTTGCACTCTTAATCACACTTTTTCAATCTTTAGTTCATACTTGGAGCGATAATTAAATTCTATTAAGAATAAGACAATGTAAGATGTGATTAATTTCATCCAATATGCTAAAATTTACTCAATTTAGGAACTATACACACTCGTAGTGCTGAATCCCGAACTTTTCAACTACTTATTCACGGACATGAGATGTATTTATCAAAAGGCCTATTACGGGAATCATATGTTTTACGTAGAAAGCTTTTATATCAAAAGCTTACTAAAGTTTGAATTTGTTTTCAAAATATGCTTGTAAATATATGCCACCTTAACACACTAAAGGTGCTCATGACCGTAGGTGAGATTCTTTACGTGTAATACTCAAGAGATCTAAAAAATTTCTAGTATGATTAGAAAGTTTTTTTGTAAAGAACGGTTATGAATGATTGAAGGAGTACTTCCAGCATGAGACACTTACATAAAAAAAATTATTTTGAATAGGTGTGAGTTTTAATTGAGATAACGTGTAAAAAAACATGTACTATCGTGACTCCTATCTATGTGATGATACTTTTTTCTTAATTCGTGGCCAGATAAATAACCATAATCACATTATAAATCTCACTCTCGTTGAGTTTTTGTTGTTGTTTTTTGTTCCAAGTGTTTGACATAATCAACTCTAGTTATCTTTTGTTTTGATTTATCTATTAATGAGTTATATAATGAATGGTAGCATTTTTCTTTCCTTATTCTAAATATTTCGGGTTTCATGAGGTCCGAACATATCACGCTGTACAGAAAAACTCCTGAGCTATATCAACAAATTTCTTAGACAAGTAAAACCATCGACATTATTTAAATCCAAATCATTCAATGCCCTCATTTTGGCGTTATAAATATCCAAATGTCGCTAATGCACTCATCAGGAAGATTTAGTGATGCTTGTTTGACACTTAAAAGATACTGTAGTATATAATTGTCGCCAAAATACATTGCTTAAATTTAGCGGCAAAAGAAACCTTTTACTGGCCAAGTAAATGTTACTACCATTAGCTTCGAGCAAATAATAATAATAACAAGAAAAAGGTGTAAACCCATCTTCTTTGATACCCTAAAACCCCATTGGAGCCGCCGACTACCACAAGCTGGTCCAGCTCCACCGTCGTATCGACCCGGTTATTTTTCCACCGCCACAGTTTATTGCGGCCACCGTCAGCAAAGCTTGCACTAAACCCCCAATTTGGTATGTCTTGCTAATTCTGAATTTCAGTCCCTATTTCACCTTTCAGAGATGGTCGAGACGAAAAGAAAAACCAGAGACGAAAGCAAAGGCAACAAGGGTGCAGGCAAGAGGATGAGAAACCACACGAATTCGAACCAGAAAAAGGGCACAAAGAAGAACAAGAGAGAAGAAAGAAGGAAGAGAACCGGGCCCCGCTTGCCAAACGCTTTGCAAAGAGAAATTGACCTGAAAAACCCTAGCACGCCTTCAATTAGTGACGAAGAGATCGATTCAGACGAGGCCAACGATTTGTACGAGTACGAGGAAGCGATTCCCGAGGAACAATCCAAGAAGAATCGTCGTTACGATCCCGTGGATAACTTGGAGTACGAACTTCCCGATGATTTTAAGGTCTGTGATTCTCCTGTATATCCTGATTCCTGACCGTGTTTCTTCATTTTTGTCCCTCCTGTCTTTTATCATTTCCCTAGATATAGTTTGAAGTTCTAGATATGAAGATTAAAGAAGTAATGTTTGGGTAGTCAAATTAGGGCAAAAACAATGAGGAAAGGCGACATGTACGTTGTTCAAATTTTTCCTAGGAATGTACAAAAAGTGATAGGTGACAAAAAATAGGAAGTGTTGTGTGTTTGGGGTTGGGGGAAGGTATTCGTTTTTCTCATGTACTAAAAGAAGTCGCATTCACGTATAATACTGCAAACTGAACGAAAGCTATGGAAACAAGGGAAGTTTGGACTTGGAGGGATAAGGCAGACTACTGTTTAGTTATGTTTTAACATCACGTAAGCAAAAATTTGAATAATGTCGAAGTATATTAGTCAAAGTTGATAGCGAGATAAGTGGGTTGTTAATTTTACTATAGAAGATTAACAATGCGGGTTATTCCGTTAAGCTTTGCAATCTTAAACTTTTAATAGTCTTAGTTTAAGTGTGCTATACTAGACCATGTGCTTGTACTTGAATTTTGAAGAATTTGCATTTTGTTCTGTTTATTTTTGCCCATCTATTTTCTTCATGCATGTATGTTGTTTTCTTATGTAGGATGAGAATATTGTATCAGATGATGACGACGAAGAGGATGATGAGGATGTTGATGGTGCAAGGGGTAACCAGAAAGCAGACAACGATGACGAGGAAGATGACAGAAGGCATGCAAGGATGCTGCAAGACATCACTGGACTGCCCAGTGATGCTTTTGAAGGTAAAGTTATTTTTGAGGTTTAGGGTCTATGCTTACTTCTCAAGAAATAAAATGACAAACAGTTTTTTAAACACTAAATTTTATGTATGAGAGTACATATGTTGAAGAGAGTTCATTTGTTAGCTTCTTGCCAGTTAAAGGTAAAGCTTTGACATCTCCGGGGTACTATTCTGAAGAAAAATGTGCCTAGTGTTCGAATAATCACCCGTAGGAATTAGTTTCTTGCTGCTGTGTCGTGCCTGAAAGTTCAACCTTTCTTCTACTCTTGACGAAGGAAACTTGACGAAAATGTGTGCTCTTCCATCTTACTGGTAATATGCCGGGTTGTGTCAATAGCATTTCCTGTCATTGGAATTCAATCACTCCTTTTCTGGACCAATTTTATGGTGAATCAAGTAGTTTGGTTTGTTTTATAAGCGATGCAACCTAAGTATCTAGAACCTTAATCTTGTTTTCTATATATATGTTATTTTTGGGTAGGCTTTTTCAAATTAGGCAGCAGATATGTGATGAGACCTTTTTGTAACTTTTGGCATGAGTCACCAGCAGTTATGATTTTCTTTTTTCCTTCTGAAAATTGCCAGGCAAGAGGAGAAAAAACAATGCCATCATATCTGAGGCCTATCCAGAGTCTGAGTATAATCCAAGTCGTGATGTTTTAGATGGTGATGGCCGCATTAGTGTGCAAGACCTTTTGGACCCACTTCATGGAAAGTCTGGCTTTAGCAAAGTGAGGAAGAACTTGCATCGAATGGAGAGAAAATCTATGTCCATTCAGGCACCTCTTCCAAAACCAGATCGTGAGAAATTGGAGAGGAAAGTAGCTTATGAAAAATCGAAGAAGGAGATTACCAAGTGGGAACCTTTAGTTAAAAGGAATAGAGAGGCACCGACTATGTACTTTGGTGAAGATGTTGAGCTGGGGTTTTCAACTGTAGGCGCAATAGCTTCTGAATTTGAACCTAGAACTGATTTTGAGAAGAAAATTGCTTTGCTGGTCAATGATAACGAAGTTGCAGAAGCTCACAACAAAGATGGTGCCAGGCTTCTTGAATTAAACAAAGTATGGAGCTTCATTTTTGGAACGCTTTACCATGGCTCATATTTATAATATTCTCACCCATTCATTGGAATATAAGTTGACTTGTTGATTAGAGATCTTATTTTTTGCACAATATTTGGCAGCTTTCTGTTGAAGATGTGAAGGATCGCCAGGACCGTCTTGCTAAAATGCGGAATCTTCTGTTCCAACATGAAATGAAGGCAAAACGCATAAAAAAGATAAAGTCCAAAACATATCATCGTTTGCTGAAGAAAGATAGGCTGAAATCTGCTGCGTCTGCAATTGAAATGGATCCAAAAGCTGCTAAAGAACTTGCAATGAAGCAAGAGTTCAAAAGGGCTGAGGTGACTTATATTATTGGTTACTTGAATCCTTGTATACCAAGTTTTTTGTTCTGCTGAGTAAAATTAATAGCTTTTTGTGCTAATCCTTCCTGTGTCAATTTGTCGCAGGAGCGCTTGACGCTGAAGCACAAAAACAGCTCTAAATGGGCGAAGCGCATAATAAAGCGTGGAATGACTGTACAAGATGAAGGAACTCGAGCTGCTATATCTGAGCAGCTGCATCAACATGCTCAATTGACTAGAAAGATGAATTCTATGAAGGATAATAGTACCAGTGAGAGCAGTGAAGAGGATGATGGTGATGAAATATCAACTGATTCAGATAATGACGGCGCATCAAAATTGTTAGAGAAAGCTAGACAGAAAACACATGAAGTACTGGAGGATGATGAATTGCCTAAATCTGGAGTGCTTTCTTTACCATTCATGGTAATCATTACTATATCTACTTCTATTTGATTCTACACCCCCCACCCCAACACAACAAAACAAGAAACAACCCCTACCCCCAATATTTTAAGGAAGAAAATGAAAAAGTGGTACTCTGCTCCTACTAAAACATAACAGAAGTGATGGTATATTGAGTCGAAAAGATTTTGTTCTGCCCTTACGTGTTAGTTTTCTAGATGCCTCATTGGGCCTGTAGAATTGCCCGCCCGTTGGGTTGTGGGTTGGAGAATAAAGGGGAGGTGAGGGGGGGGGGGGGGGGGGAGAGATAAGAGAAGAGATTGGGGCTGAGAAAGAAGATATCTTGATGGGAATCAGATTTAAACTGATTAAAGGGAGGCGAACTATTAGCCCCCATTATGTGCCTTTTATTGCAGAACATTAATTTATTTTTAACCACGGTCAAAGCTGCTGGTTTTAGATAAGGGAGATTCTTCCACCACAAAAAAAAAATAAATAAATAAAAAAGTCAGCATCTGGCCATCTTCTTTCTCACGCATGACTCGCAGCTTCTTTCCAAATTGACACTACTGATACCCATGATCATTGTTGCCCATCTGAGTCCTTCAGAATCTAGCCAAATCTAAGCCATCAGACCTCTGTCACATCCATGTGCATTGCGGTGTCTCAGGAAAAATGGGCCTGCAGACGCCTTTGTATTTTCCTGCAAAGTTTTTTTGTGGCAGCATTCGTTTTGTTTCAACCGTGAAAACAGCACCACTGTGCACAATTCTTGGTCCAACTCCAAACTCTTTTGGCCTTTTGAATGAGATCCAGATTTTGCTCAAGAGTAAATATGCCATAGTGCTAGAGTAGTCTTGCTTGGGTATTAGCTAGATCTGTTAGATATGTCCCACATGAGTTCTGATCTCAACAGCCGAAATCTACCCATAAACACCTTTGACCTGTATGTTCACAAAATTTCCACTTTGTTTAAGTTTAAAACTAGTCGCATTTTGCTTTACTCTGGAATTCTTACCAAATTATCGACAGCATGACTTCGAGTTGGCCCTCACAACCAAATGTTCTTGAGAAAGAGTGCTTAGAGTTTCGAAACCGTCAGAATCTACCTAGTTAAACAGGTATAGTAACATTTTTATTAATCGTCAGGCTCACCGATTAATCCAGTCAACTTTTACTAGTTCTTCATGATTACAGGGTCTCTATAGAATTATGATCCAAACCACTTGGCCAGATCCTCACATATAGTCACATAGGTTAACAGTCAGTTTCATGAACATAAAAAGAATCTTGTGCCCCAACAGTGGGTGAAGAGACTGACATAATGTACCACCTTACCTCCCTCATTAGGGGTGCTGATTGCCCTTTCCATTGTTTGAGAGGTGAGTGAGTGGCCCCAAATTGTTTTTTTACTTATTTTCAGTATGCATCTTAATGATCCACTTTTGCTTGATTACATTGGCATAGGTCCGTGGGTTGAGGAAGAGAAAAGAGGCAGCTGATGAAGATGCTAAGCTTGCTCTTCAAGAGTACGAGTCTTCATTGCAGCAGTTGGAGGGTAAGAGTGAAGCAGAAAGCAAAAAGATGGGTACTTTGAGTGGTAGAAGGGCTTTTGGTACAGAAAGTAAGAAGGTTCAACAATCCAGCAGTAAGATCAAATCAGATAACTTTTATAGTAATAGCGATAGTGAAGATGACATTGAGGTCAATGAAGATGTTGATATTGGACAAGGCAAAAGAAACTTTACGCATAAAGATGTTAACATCGATCCTGATTTACTTCGTGAAGATTCTGAGGTTGGTCATGACCCTGTTTTCAAGGTAATTGTTATGCTTTCTCCCAACCCTCCATTTTGAGATATACCTTTCCCGTATCTGAAATTTTAACAATTTATTTCCCCTTCGGTATGCAGAGTTTTGATGATATTGTTAAGGACCCAGGGCCGAAGACAACATACGAAGTTTCCATATTCGCTGACAACTCGTGGCATAAAGTTAGTTTTTCCATTATAATGTTTTTATTGTCTTCGGAACAGAGGAGGTGGTTTCCTCTAACTATTTTCTTAATGATAAACAGAAGAAAAATTTCAGAGAGTCAAATCAGAAGAAAAAAAGTGAAGAATTATTGAACGGGAGTGCCGATAATACTTCACAAGTTTTGGAGCGTATTTTGCATGGTCAAGAGATGGAGGTATATAATAATGTATGACCTTTTTGCATATACTATTCTGCACCATTATTCTGATCAATGTGTCCTATATATATGAAGGAAGTAGATGGTGAGAGTGATACAGATGATGATGGGCGGATGGTGGATGGGGTTTCAATTTCTAGCACAAAATCAACTTATGAACTCCCATCTCAAAAGGACCTTATACGGAGTGCTTTTGCGGGTGATGACGTGGAGGAGCATTTTGAGAAGGAGAAACAGGAGATCTTGAATGAGGAAAATCCTATACCAGAAAAGCCTGTTGTACTCCCTGGCTGGGGTTTTTGGCCTGGTCAAGAGAGAAAACGAGGTCGGAAAAAGTATGATCCGGCTGAGGAAAAGAGGAAAGAAGATTTAAAGAAGAGAAAGGATGCACATCTCAGACACGTAATTATCTCTGAGAAGTTGGATAAGAAGGTCAGTATTCCGTACTTTTTAGTTAAGGATTCAGTTGCAATTTAGATAGCAGAAGCTACGGTCATCTCAGAAGCAGATTTGAGTTGGAAACTAGAGCATCATGTGATGAGCAGCTAATGCATTTTGTACCCTAACATAGGAACTGGCAATAATAATAATAGGATAAAAGTACTTTAAACTTGGAATATACGTGACTTCTAAAGTTGAAAGCAAAATTGTAAAGGATGGCTTTCAGCTCCTCGGTTTGTGTTGTTGCGTCTAAGCTCCTCGGTTTGTGTTGTTGCGTCTAAGTAGGTGTAGAAATCAGCTAGTCCGTCTCAGAAAAGCTGGAGTGTCTATTATTGTGCCATTTATTTACTAAATGATGTTTCATTGACAGGCTGAAAAACTGCACACTAAGACGGTGCCGTACCCTTACACATCAAAAGAAGTTTTTGAACAGAGCATAAGAATGCCTATAGGTCCTGAATTCAACCCTGCAACAGCGATTGGAGCTCTTAACCGACCCGAGGTACGTTCCTAATGACACAGTTTTTCAACAAGAAAGGAACATGGACGTCAGCTACCTTAGTGCCGTGTGGTTGTAGATGTAGTCTCATTTTGAGTGTAATTGTAACAGGTGGTGAAGAAAGCTGGAGTAATCATAAAACCAATCCAATATAAGGATGTCAATCCACATGATACGAGAGAGGACCATAAGCGGAGTGGACAGAGACGGAAAAACAAGGGTAGTAGCAGAGCTATCAACACGATGAATACGAAGAAAATGAAAGCAAACTGATTCTGTCAATGTATAGCTTTCAACATTGTGATGCATCTACTCCAACATCTTTCGCATTTGTTTACTTTCAAACGATTCTATTGCCTTCGCGATTACGTGGAATAGCGAAGGGAACATGCTTGGGATTAGTTTCTATTTCTTATTGTAATTGTAAGTTGGTAATTCCGGTTTGTAAGATTCAATTCATACGCAAGTGTCAGAATCGAATCTCTTGCTTCATAAACTTGATTTTTCCCTGCACTAGGTGTTATTCGTAAATCCTTAGAAGTTGCCATGTTACGTTGAGTTAGGTTAATGGGTAAGATATGAATGTTTTGGTTTAATTTTAATATGTACGTCCTATTAGATAGTCTGTTGTCATTTTACATTTGTGGTCATGTATACATAATCATAAAAATTCTTATTTTCAAATTAAGAAATATTTTGTAGGTATTTTTACATATTTACTTTATTTACACTTTATTTATTATATTTCTCTCTGTATATTTAAATTTTCATCAATTCATTTTTTCTTTCTTGACCCACTTTTTAAAAAAAAATTCATTTTTTCTTTCATATTAAACACTTCACGAACACATTTTCTTTCTCTTGGGTAACTCTCTTCTCCTTCCTTCTCTAAAGAATAGAATGAAAATACAATATATCACTTAAATTCTTAATTTACATGCCAAAAAAAGTTCATCAATTATGTAGAAAGCAAAGAGTAAATGAGTGAAATATAAGAATATATACTTTCGCACAACTTTGAGGGTGAGAATGAGAGAGAAAATATCATTGTACTCTTATATTAGATTTGGGAAAACTTCTCTTAGGTCCGATTGGATCACAGAATTAGTCTTGGAATTGAAGTAAATTTCGAAATTGGACCTTACGAATTATAATTCGGCTGATTGAACGACTTATTTGGAATTGGAATTACAATTCATACCCAATTCTATGAAATTAAAAACTTACTTCAAGGCTCATAGTCCAATTCTTAAGACCCAACCTCAAATTTGCAATTCCAGCCCATTATTTTGTCACTGTTTTCTCTCACTCCACTCGTAGCCTCTGCCCGACACTCTTCCTTCCTCTTCTGATGCAGCCTCACCCTGGCAGTTATTCTCTTCCTTCTCTCTTGATTCTACCTCGCCATGGAAGCTGAAATTTACTATGCATACGGTGGTGGCTACGCTCCACTTTTTTGACAATGACAGCGGCAAGATCTGTTGCTTTGATGGCAGCGACGTCGGCAACGATCTACTTTTTTTTTATGGCTGGGATGGCGATTTCGGTGTCGTGATCTTTGTTGTGGTATGTATCTATGTATTTGGAATCTTAATTCGTTATTGATCTTGATTTTGAGTTTTGGGTCATAGATGGTAGTGTGGCAGGAGCAAGTAGTGTGATCGCATGCGGGCTCGATTTAGGCCCTCAACAGAATAGTAGGATAGGATTTACATAGCTAGTCCAAGTAGTAGACAAGGTCTAGTTGAGCATCCTCGAGTAGAACTGAATCTACAAAGGCTGGAGACTTGAATTTACTGCTAATTTAGTTTGCTAACATTTAAATAGAATTGAATACTTTTTAGAAAAATAAATGTGAGTTTTAAAAGGATTCTGAAAGTTCCTAAATTCTGGATAGAGGGATCAAGGTTCTTCTAGCTTGTTTTGGTTTGTTTATCTTCCAGTTGCGTGATTAGTTGAAACTAAGCTACTGAGTTCACACGAGCAAGGTGCTGGCTATCGGCAACTGTTCACATTGAATTTATTCTAGTCGTGGTTATCTTTGGAATGTATCTTACTGACTTTGGTTGTAGTGGTGTCTTCCTAGGTTCATAGGTGAGGATTTCCTATTGAGTATATCATAACAGTGCACTTGAATTTCCAGGTGAAGAATGTTGGTTTGCTTATCTAGAAATGTTCGAGTATTCTCTAAGTCGTAATTGCTTTTGAGAACATTCAGAGACCTCACCTACAGGCTTTCAACCTAAAACCAAGCTTGATCTTTGAAATTTGGAAGGTCAATGTGAAGATTACATACGTATCACCCCAAAAATATTTCAAAATTGTCGATAAATGTTGGTTTTTTTCTTGGAGTAAGTTGCTTGGACCCTGTTTTGCTGGGGGGAATCAAAATAACTCTTAGCTATAAGGGCATGCTCTTTCACTTGTTCTAGCAAAGGGAATCCGCTATGTTGAAATATTGACTTTGGCTATGTCAATAGAAGCGCTGTGTAGAGCGCTAAGCCCGTGACTGTCAGGTTGGGTAGTATCATTGGTACATTTTTTACTTGTGGAGGTGTTGCTTGCTGAGGGTTTAGTTTCCTGCTCACATAGAGTCATTAGCTTTGGCTTAGACCGAACTACAACATATTGGACAATGCAGATTTTTGATAATTATGGACATGGTAACTATGGATGTCCTCTAACTAGTGGCTTCATCATACAAGTGATCGAACACGAATCATTGACTGCTTCTATATAACTAGTTGAGTTAGTATATGTCTAAAGAAGGGCCTGAACTTTGAGTTTGTCATGGATGTGTTCATTTTGTCATGTATGTGTTAGCTCTTTGAATATTTTACATTACTGAGATTTAATAGCTGGACCAATGACAAAATGAGTCAATGGGTTTATGTATACTCAAAGGTATGGCACTATATGATGAGTGAGATGATGCTCTTTGCTTGTCTATGATACTCTTGCTATCAGCTTATTTGATTGGCGACATGGAGAGTTAAAGAGAGGAGGAGAGATCCATACAAGTGTAGGGTGGATAGTCCACCTCCTCTATCCTCTGCTGCACTATAAATTAAGCTTAAGCTTCATCAAAGAACTCAAGCCTGAGTACTCTTTCGAATACAATATCTACTATAGTCTTCTCCCATACATTCTCTTGCTTGAAAATGTTTTGCTGCGGAGGAAACTGTGGCTGAGGTTCTGGCTGCAAGTGCGGCAGCGGCTGTGAATGGTACATCTTCTGTTTCTATTTCTCTTGAAAGTTGAAACTGCTTATTAGTCAGAGAATTCGGTGTGCTCTGTAAAAGAAGTTGAAATAAGATGGTACATGACTCACTATAATGTTGCTTCTCAATATAATTTAGTTATGCTAATTTCTTTTGTCATTTGTTTGTATTTTAGGTTCGAATAGTCAATGCATGTTGCATTTTGCACAATTTCATACGAGAGGAGCAAATTGAACAAGAAACAAGATTATTAGTTGAGGTTGATGCAGAATTAACAACTTTTCAAATTTCAGATGACACGAGCGATGAGGAAGTGATAAGATATGTCCAGCTTACGCTTGAATGGACAACATTTAGAGAGAATTTAGCAAAGGGCATGTTCGCTGAATATCAAGCTAGGCATGGACGAGGAGTTTGATATAATAGCTAATTACTTATCTGAATTGTTATTTCTTTAGCAGCTATTTTGTTATTATTGTATATCTCTTCATATCTTACTACTGTATATTAAAAACGTTCTTTCTTTAGGATCCATTTTTTTGTTGAAATGACGTAATATGTAGTGTTGACTGATATTATCTTTGACGAACAAAAAAAATGGGCTCATTTTTTATTTTATTGGTTGTCATATGTGCATTTATTTTAGTGGACTCATTTTTTCATTTTGTACGTGGTCATAGTATGTGTATTTTCTTTCCTATTATTTTGCTCTTGTTGGGTGGGGTTCCGTGGAGTATGATTTGATAAGAAAAACTTGAAACTTATATTTTGCATATTTATCTTTTATTTTTTGACTCTAACAATTTCAATTTTAAATTTAATCTTCTGTGCTTAAGTCATCTGTACTTAAGCACATAATTTCATTACGTACTTAAGTCATCTTATGTGTATTTTTTTTTTCTTTCTCTTTTCTTTTGTTCTCTGGACTAGGGCGGGGCGGCTGGGGGAGCGTTGTTCGGTAGGATTTAGTAAGAAAAATATGAAACTTCCGTTTTGCATATTTATGTCTTCTTTTTTTACTTTGGCAATTCCAATTCTTAATTTAGTTTTTTTTTGGTACTAACCAATCAATGGAATTATAAATTCTATTTAATTCCAAGTCAATTCCAATTCTATGGGAATTGGAATTGAATTACAATTCTCAATTTTAATTCTAATTCTGTTTGCCAATCGGACCCTTATATTAGATTTGGCAAAACTTACTCGTAACCAACATTCTGGCTAGAGCCAAAATAATTAGGTATGAGCATTTATTTTATTTGCCTGGAAATTTATGGGTAATTTTCATCCATTCCTCATGAGTAGGTAATAGTGGGTCTTGGATGGGAATCCTTGCGAGTAAATCATGCCAGGGTTTTAATTATCTCTCGCTTGTTTTTTTTTTCTTTTCTTTTTCACTTAATCACAAAACAAATCCAATACTATTTTCCTCGCACTTCCAACACTAATTTTCTCACGCCACCAAGCACCAGGGGAATAAGCTACCATGACAGCTCATCATCCATCGCCTCCTCTAGATATATGTGCACGCGGGTTTATTCAGTGGATAAGTGTACGTATCTTGTGTGTTGTTTTATTCTGTGCATGATTGTGCTTGAGCTCTTTATTTTTTTCTGTGTGTTTGCATGCATGTTGTTTATTCATTGTGTGCTCGCGTGTCTATGTGTGTGAGTGCATCTATTTTTTTTGTGTTGTGTGGCAGTGTGTGAACGAGTTTGTTGTGTGATTGTGCTACAGAAAAAGAAAAGGAACAAAGTGGGGGAGGTGGACCTCAGATTACTTGCGGGCATACCCGGCTCGAAGTAAGTTGAGCATGAATTCAAGAAAATGATACTGATAAATTATACTCGAACTCACCAATTGCGTACGCTCAATGAGTTATCCGCGTTGTTTGGCAGTATACTTGGTGCTAAAATCAGATGCTAAAGTCTTTTGCCAACGTTCTGATCATATATTATGCTATTTAACAAACATTTTTGTATGTATGTTCTAAAAGAGTATTAATATTACTCTACTTTTGAATCAATTCACTTTATAGAGCTGTTGGAAATTTCTATTAAAAAAATGGCATTTTAAAGTGCGATTTGGAAGTAACATCAATTTTCACAGAATAAAGTTCTGGAAATACAATTTACAAAAGCAAAATCCAAAGTTTTTCTTTCTTCTTTATGGCAATGGCAATTTGAGTTCTTGAGCGTTAATTGCCATTAAACCTGGCTGCCATAGTCGGTAGTGTGAATTGGTGACACCAACGCAATGCTGCACGAACTCCTTCTAGCACTACTAGGCTACACCGGAGATCTCATCATCGACGAAAGAGAACACCGTACCTCCCTCGGCATTCCCTTGTCTCTCGACGCCCCTTCCGCCGATAAACCTACCTTCAAGCTCGCCGCCGACGTCTCTTTCATCCAGCCCAGCGAAAGGTAATTACACTCGGCCACGCATATACACTCATACGTGAGTGTGTGTTCGCATATACACTACATGTTATTATTCGTAACTAGGGTTCCTACATGGTGAAGAATTAGAATGCTAAGTTTCGTTTGTATCAGATGAAATTCAAACATTATGCTGTGATCTGCCACGCAGTATACGTTTTAGTGTCTTGGATTGCTATGTTATATTCGGTTCCGTTACATCAATTTTGTCCTCCTAGACACTTTTTGCAAATTCCGAGAATAGAACATGCAAAGAAAAATTGGCTCGTGTTGATACAATAGTTTGACTAGTCAAACAATGCTTATTTACTTTTTAAAATTACTTGAGTTCAAATTCGATTTTTAGGTGTTCAGAGAATAGAAATTTGCGTAAAGCCAAAGGGGACAAAGATAATGAAACAAGAGAGGAATTTATGGTAGTTCTATATAATGGTTGAGTTCGCTCGTTTCTTACTATTCATGTGCTTTTTTTGTTAATGGTTGCAGGGATGTTATTGAAAGGGTGGTTACGTTAGGGTTCTACTACAGGGAGCTTGATCGCTTTGCGACCAAGTCGCGGAATTTGAGTTGGATAAGGTCTGCGAATAATGAATCTCCTTTGTCACGAGCAACTGAGTTGTTGAAGGGGAAGAAGGAGAAACGGAGTGTGTATAGGAGAGCCATTGCTAATGGCATTGTTGAGGTGCTGTCGGTTTATAGGTCTGCTGTTCTGCATATCGAGCAGAAGTTGTTGTCAGATCCTTTGCCCATCTTGGCGACCGTTACTCAAGGCCTTAATAAGGTAGGGTTAAATATCCATTATCCATTTATTTATTTCATTTCTCATATTTGTTCATATATGCTACATTTCTACCATAAAACCATTGAGAGATAAGAATTATGTTTGAAGATGATTTTTATGTTTGCTTTGCAATCCATTCCCAAGATGATTGCTGGCGAATGAGGTGTTTGCTGTGCCATTCATTGTTCTTTCTTTTAAATCGGCTGGCAGAGAGGGAGGGGGTGGGGTGGGGGGTTTGCTGTAAAGCAGCAGAACTCCGAATCGAAGTTTTCAATTCAAATAACTTCTGTATTTTTATCTTAACTTTTTTGTGTTAAGTGTACATAGAGTGCACTACTTTTCTTTGTTGTAGTTGTTAGTGTGAAGTTGATTTTTGTGCAAGGATATTGTAATACATAGATCTAGTATTCTGTGTTCATTATTTAGGTTTGCGTCTTCTCTTCTTCAAGTTTATATTGATGGATGGATATCCTAGTTTTTTGTTCTTTTGCCACCTCTTTATGAGCTCATTCTAGAGATTGAGCGTGATGGTATACGTGGAGGACGACTTCTTAATCTCTTGTACAAACGATGCCACTGTGGTGTGCCTGAATTGCAGACTTGCATTCAGAGGTATGAGATTTTGTCCTTGATTTGGAGTACCTATTACTATTCGATCTATTTTTCTTCCCCCTTACGTCTTTCTTAGTAATATACATGACTGCATGACACTTACCCAAAAAAGAAAAACGAAAAAATGACTGTGTGGCGGTAATTACGTTTTTAGAAAAGCTTTGATAGAAACGTAGGGTAAGATGTACTTAACTGAATTGATAAAATGTGGCTTATAAAGATTTCGGTCCAAAACTCCAACCTATGGAGAAGTTAGGCATTGCAAAAACTGAAACTCTGAAACCTCAGGGGAAGTAGTTTGCCACAGTTTCTTGATTCAAGAACGTTGCTTTATGAACTACTTGACATCTCTTCATGACTATCCATACATCACTAACCATTATGAACTCCCTATAAACATCAAGATCAGATATTTTTAACTCTAAAATCTAGAACATCTAAAATATAAAATTGGACTCTAGTAGAATTCACAAGTCGACGATGTCAGAGCATAGAGATTTTGCAACAGACCTTTGTCTTTCAGACGAAGATGCTTTACTCAGCTGGCCCTCAGAATCCAGTATATGCTCTTCCATGGTTACGACTTTTAGCCACAACCACTAGTGATTCTCACATACGAGATTGTTTGTTGAGCGGCGTGATAGCTTCCTTCAACTTGGAACAATGGGAGCGTCACTTCAAAAGGATTCAGTCGGTTTTATTGATTTATGAATTCTCCTTGCAAGATGCAGGGAGCTATAAGTGCGTACTGCTCAAACACAAGTTTAACCGTAACACTGCTAATTGTTGATTATCAGACACTGCCGTCGCAGAAAATATTACTGGTCTGCGAAAAACAGTAGTAGTAGCACGCTAACTGTTGAATGCACAATATCTATTGACTTGACTTCCAACCCTCTAAACAATGATTTTCTTTTGCCCGAAGGGTAGACTTCTTTGGCATGGCCATCAGGTCATGTATAACCAATTGGCATCTTGGATGGTATATGGGATTCTTCATGACCAGTGTGGAGAATTTTTTGTTAACAGGTAATCTATCTCTCTCTCCCTCTCTCTTTCTCTCTCTCTCTCTCTCTCTCTCTCCCCCCCCCCCCCAGTTCGTTTTGTTAAGTTATGTACAAGCTTTCTGAAATAGGGTATTGTGTTTTCTTTTCCAGGCAGGAGAATACGGATACCGAGCGCGACTCCTTTCAAACGGACGTGCTTGAAAAGTTGGCTCGCATGTCAACTAATGATGCATCTTTAAGCAATTGGCACTTAGGATTTCATATTGCTCTGGTATATTAAATTGCATTTTTCACTTTATTCGAGTTTCTCAAAATCACCTTTGAATTATTTACTTTTTTTAATATCTTGATTGAAGTACAGATCTATTGATGAGTAGATGTAAGGACCTTATCCATGTGATACATTTGCCAATGTACGAAATTAATGTCCTACATAGAATTTTATTTGATGTGACACGATCTCTGTCTTGCTTCTCATGGCTAAATATGTGGAGTACTAATTTCTGTTCTGGCTATACGACAGCTATTTTCTAGTGCATCGCTTCACGTTGCAGGCCTAACATCTGGCTTTATCGACATGAAGTTGCTCAAAGCTACTTGAACCTGCATCTCTGCACCAAGCACCATGTTTACATCCGAGTGGTGTAAAAAATAGTATAAGCTTTGCATATTGCTGTAATTCCCAATATGCTTACTTTGTAAAACTGCAGGATATTGGTTCAAACAACTCGTCCCTTACTGAAATTCACCAATTTTAAAGTGTAACATGGTGGAAGCGCCTTCCTTGAAGTATAACCTTGGAACGATGACATCATAATGAGACTATTGTTAGTTGATTTTCTTGTTTTAGGCTGATGTAGTGTGCAACACTTATGCCTTGTTAGTAACATATAAAGAACTCGCACTGCATTCTGGAATATTTATTTGTGCATTATTTATTCTTTGATTGATGAATTTCACTGCTTTTGGGCTACGCTCTTGTTCTGAACCTGCATGTATACGTATTTAATTCATACTGTGACTTCAGGATTTTTATTCCTTCATAACCTGGCTTCTCGTGGTTTTGTGCTAATGTGTTTTCCTGTCATCTTTTGATTTGTATTTGTCACTCAGTCCTAGACATACTGCTTTATACACAGGACATGCTACCCGAGTATATTCCGATGGGTGTTGCAGAATCCATCCTTTTTGCTGGAAAAGCAGTTGGTCTACTTCGAAATCCAAGTCCTGCCTTCAGATTTCATGATGTGCTATCCCATCAGCATATATCAAGGGGATCACAAACCAGCCAAGTATATAAAGGGCGGTTTTATATGCAGAAGGAACCCTCCTTGGATACCGAACCGACTGGACAGGAATTACTTCCGCAGTCTGAGGCTGATAAGATTGAATCTATGCTTCAAGACCTAAAGGTTGCTATTCCGTAGCTGGCCTGTTTAATTTTATCTTATAACAGTTTATGGCACCCTGGACATACGAGGTCATTAGTGTCACTAGTGCACAGAGCCTTGGCCCAGTGCGCAAGGCTCTTGCCATTACCTGCATGGGGAGACTTGACGTTGAAGGTGTGCAGCCTCACCCTGCTATGGTGGGGAGGTTGTTTCCGCCTTACAAACTCGTGACCTCAAGGTCACATTGGAGTTGCCTGTATGACTTGACAGCTTGTTTGCTGTCCTGATTATGAAAATCTGTGTTGCTGTCAATATATCTTAAGCTGAATTGGTGTGCAATTTGCAGGAATCATCTGAGTTCCATAGAAGATCATTTGAGAGTGCTGTTAACTCGATCAGGGCCATAGCAGCAAGCCATCTTTGGCAGGTTTAGAATGTGGCTATTTTCTTCTTTATTCCTTAAAAGAAGACCTGTCTTTATTGTTTTTGTTCCATGTCTGCAGCTTGTGGTAGTACGTGCTGACTTAAATGGGCACTTAAAAGCCCTTAAAGATTATTTTCTTTTAGCGAAAGGTGATTTTTTCCAGGTACAGGATGAGAAACACGTCAGATTTGCTCCTTTTTCATATAAAGCATGTATTAGAAACCTAGAGCAGCAGATGGAAACGAGCATGTGCTCTCTCTCAAAAACTTGTTTCAGTTGGCAGGAGTTGCTATCTTGTTTGTTTGCCACTCAACTTTTCAAACATTTTATTGACAAGATTTCTTAGTATATGCTAGAGTTTTCTTGAGGAGAGCCGTCAGCTTATGCGCTTACCCCCTCGCCAATCAACCGCTGAAGCTGATCTGATGGTCCCGTTTCAGCTGGTGAGTTCATATTGTGCTAATAATCCTGTTACTTTTTAGTGACTTGGTTGCTTTTATCGATTTTGTGATGTAGTTATCTTTGTTAGTTTCAGAGATCAACGCCGTTATAGTAATGCCTTCTTATATCTACCTCATATGGAGATAGCAAAACGACAAGTTGCTTCTGATCTTATTCTTGCACTTTGCGTTTATTAAAAACGGCTGTTTGAACAATTTAATTTCGAGAGCAACATAGATATTGTTCTTGCATGGATGGTTTCATGGGTATCATTTGTTTTCTGAACTTTCCAAAACTTTTTGTGGTCATAGAAGTTTTCCTATGCCAATCGGTGTGAGGGACGGGACGGGAGGGGGGGGGGGGAGAGGGCAGAATTGATGGCTTTGGCGAGACTCGAGCCGTGCACTGGCAGGTTTGAAAGGCGCTCCTTTGACCACTGGAGCTAACCTCGCTACTCCAGTGGTATACCTATTTCTAGCCTTTTTTCTGTTATTTTGTCATATCTGCTATAATACTTGGATCCCTCAATAGGCAGTTTCAAATTCTAAAAGGATCACTATTGTTTCAACTCTTAATGATTAGTATAGCCACGGAATTGTTTTCGCAAAAGATTAGTGATTTTTGATGTACTCCCTCTAAGATCAGATTTGATGCCGGCTATGATAAAGTTGGGCATTGACTCCTCTATTTCCTTCTAATATAGCCGTACCTTGGCTTGCCGGCATGACAAGAGAAAATTGTTACGTAGTGTCTTTAGAGTACAGCAAATTAGTATAGCTATCTCTTTGACACGCACAACAATTCCAATCAGTCTGGAGAAAAATTGAGACGTGCATCATTTTTTCTGGATCTAGATAGGATTTTACATGTATAATTATTCAAATTTGGGGGTATTAGCATGTTTTTGAGTGCAATAAGAACTAAATCTCTGGACATTAAGGATCCTTAGGAAGCTCTGTTGACGTTAAGCTAAGGAAGTATTTAGAGGTGGTCAGTACATTTACCATTAGTCGTCGGTTTAGAATGATCAGTGATTTAGTAGGATCCTAGCACGGCGGCACTCAAAGGAAGTTCAAATAACTTACATTTTATTCCCATGTGATACATTTGCCCAGAGAAATTGAAAGTGACTGAGAGAACGCTGTGAAACACACTTCAATTTGCACAATCACGAGAAGATGAATTATTTTTTAGTTTTTGAACAAGAAAAGTAATCATCTAGTGCAGTCAGTATAATTTTCTCTAATAAAGCACAGAAGCATTCTCATTGGCTCGTATTACACAGCCATGCTTTGGCTGCAATTGGCCCGGTAAAGGTATTAGCCATGAGATAAAAATTACTTTGTTGAGGTATTTTCAAGTCCACCTTGTCATTGAGCTTCATGTGGCATTTTCAACTACCTGTCTTGGTTAATTTTTGTTTTGCCTTCACAGCATTCAGATAAAGCACTTACATTACGTCAAACTTGTTTCCGTACTTCTGTTGCAGGCTGCAATAAAAACCATTGGTGATGAAGACAAATACTTTTCTAGAGTTTCTTTGCGGTGAGTACCAACATTGACTAGTCTTAATGTCTGACAAGAAAAGGCATTGTCCATTTTTTTTATTTTTTTTTGGTTTGCTCCCTGTAGTGTTGTATTATTCAAAACATGCTTTTTTTTTCTTGCTTATAGGATGACTTCTTTCGGTATCCCAGTTAAGTCATCTCAAGTGGATTTGTCAAAGGCAAAAGCTTATGTTGGTGGAGACCCAAGTGTCCTGTCAGATACTCCTTCAGATATGTCCCTTGATGGCTGGGATGGTATTGCGCTGGAATATTTTGTAGATTGGCCGCTGCAGTTGTTTTTTACACAAGAAGTTCTCTCTAGGTAGGACTCTTAATAGCCCTACACTTCTCAACCTTGCTTTTCTGAAGTGGCGAAGCAAGATATCTCACTTAAGACCATCACCAGATTTTCTTCCTACTATTACAAATGTTTTGGTGTCATACTTACAGTCATAAAGCTGAAGTTGAACCAGGGATTTTAAGTGTTTCTTAAACCCTGAAGCAGATTGTAGATGATCAATGTTAAATTTTTGACAGAAGTAGATGGGCGGATGTCATTGCATCAGCCATGGAGGTCTAAGCACGAAATTGGTCCAATTAAACTTTGAGGGGTTTGTATAAACTTGTGTATATTGGTTTTCTTTTTACACACTATTACATGTATAAAAGACAAAGTTGATTTATGAGCTTTAGTGTAAGTTGAGGTTTAATTGAAAAATCCATTCCACTTCCTGTTCGACAAATTATAAATTCTTAACATCCTTAGCATCATAAAGAGTTGCTGATTAACTTGCCTTGTTCTCTCTATCCATGTAACCACGAGTATGCTCCAGGTACTGTAGGATATTCCAATATCTGCTCCGGCTTAAGCGAACACAAATGGAACTGGAGAAATCATGGGCTTCTGTGATGCATCAAGGTCACTCAGATTTTGCCAAGCGACGGAATGATCGCATGGACTACTCTGTGTCTCAACAAAGACGGCAACGCTTCAGACCAATGTGGCGTGTCAGAGAGCACATGGCCTTTTTGATTAGAAATCTTCAGTTCTATATTCAGGTCAGAGAAATCAGATAACTTTCACCATCATAAAAGTTAAGATGGTTGAATGGACTGCTTCTAGGTGAAAGATATATGTACTGTCCCCTGAGGTTTACACGTTTTTGCACTTTGCTCCCCTTATTTACAACTTTTGCAATAGTGTCCCCCGAGGTTGACAAAACCATTGCAAATAGCTCCAAAAGTGGATGACCGTTAAAATTCGGGCGTTAAGTCCGCATGTGCACGGCACATGCCATTTTGACTTGGGCAGGTTTGTCATTTCCCCTACCCCATCTCCCCCTTTCTCTCTCTGTTCCTCTCTCTCTCTCTCTCTCTCTCTCTCTCAGAGTGATAATGGTAGAAAAACTGGGAAACTAAATTGACGATTGCAACACGGCATTCTTGTTGTGACAAAGTGCCCCAAAGGTAAAAAAAACACACTATTTCCACTTTTTCTGTTGAAATTGAAAGGCAAGAAGCCACAGAAAAAAAGGGGGAAGAACCCTAATTGGCTTCAATTTCTAGAGAGGAAAACCTTCCGATGAACGTATCCAGAGGTTCTATGCCCAGTGATCATGATTCTCGCACTTTCCGGCCGCTCTCTGGTGCTTGCTGGCAACATGGTCAGAGGCGAGTCCTGTTTCGAGGTATGAAAATGAGACCTCCATCTCGAATTTTCTGATTCCCATGATCTGAGAGAGCGAGCGGCAAAGTTTATTGGTTTTGTTGTTGTCAACTTCTTGGTTGTATCGATGGCTGCAGCAAGGAACAGTGCCAAATCGAAGAAAAACATTGTGGAGGGAACTCAGAGGATGAACCAGATGGATTGGGACAGGGATCAAGGCAAGAACTTCGAAATCGTCCTTGAGAGGAGACACTGGAAGCCAGTTTTTGATGGAGTATCCATGTCAAATAGGCCTCTCAAGAATATTCGAAGTCCCGAATGCCAAGATTCTTTTCAATCCTCTGTTTCTTCATCTCACCAAACACCTCCGTATTCTCTTTCTCTTGTTCCTTACAGTACTGGTGCACCTGTAGCTCATCCTCCATCTTCATCATCAAGACTGTTTCCCTTTGCATTTGATGGTACTCAACAATCAATAGAAAGCTTACAGCAGTTCAGAACAAACCCTTTGCCTCTATCACACCCGTCTCAGCAAAGTCCTCAGCAGATGATTTCTTTTACACCTCACCACCACCAATACCAACAGGGTTTTGGATTCCCTCCCTACTTTTCTGGCGACATGGCTTCGCAGAATTCGCAGCAGCAGCTATTGCAGCATTGGAGCGACGCCTTAAATTTAAGTCCATGAGGGATATTAATGATGATGAATGGGGTTAGGGCCCCGGTGCAGCCAATCAACACGACGAAGCTATACTGGGCAGTGAGGCAAGGCATTGGGGGAAATGGGTGGCCGAGATTCCTCTCTCTCGAAACAGGACTCGCCTCTGGCTTGGCACTTTTGATACTGCCGAGGAAGCTGCCATGGCGTACTCTGAGAGAGAGAGAGAGAGAGATGGGGTACGGGAAATGACATACTTGCCCATGCGAAAACTGCATGTGCCGTGCACATGCGGACTTGACGCCCGAATTTTAATGGTCATCCACTTTTGGAGCTGTTTGCAATGGTTTTGTCAACCTCGGGAGACACTATTGCAAAAGTTGTAAACACGGGGAGCAAAGTGCAAAAACGTGTAAATCTCAGGGGACAGTTTTGTAATTAACCCTATATGAAATGAACACGTCTTTTTCAAATTTGTTCTTGTGCATCTTTCGATGAGCTTGCAAACCATGTTCAGACCGGTCTTGTATTAGTGGACATCTCTTTGAGGGTGCAGGAATTCCAGTCATATAACGCACGAAGCATATGCATACATCCTATATGTCGCTTTGTTCTTTGTCATGACTGGAAACAAACGTCAGGCTATGCACACTCAGTATATTTTAAAGATGTTTGGTACCAGAAATACAAGAACAATAGGTCACTCAGACTGTTCTAGGTTTCTTGACAAAAGAATCGTTAAACCGGTGATTGCTCTTCCTTTTTGACGTAAACTTATTTGAGCCTTTTGAGCCTCCAAAACTATTGCTTTCGTTGAACTCCTTATATGAACCTCTCGTTAATGCACTGACTTCTGGTATTGTTAATGATATGCAATCAATTCATAATAAAGCTGTTTACTTCATTTCGAGTTGCGCAATCAATTTCAGAAGTTTGCCTGTTACTTTTTCAGGTAGACGTGATAGAATCGCAATGGAACGTGTTGCAAGCTCATATTCAGGATTCTCATGATTTCACTGAAATGGTGGGCTTCCATCAAGAGTAAGTAAAACGGAAGCATATGTATTTCAAAGTGCTTAGGACTTTCAATGCATTCAACTCAATATCAATACTGCGGTTTTTCTGTTTCCCAGTCTGCTTGAAATTGTGTTGTTAAATTGTACCGAAAAAGATAATGCACAGTGAATCTCCTGTCTCTTATTCAAAAGCTGAGAGGCTGCAATTTTCTTTTCAATGTCTTTCTTGAATGTACAGTATTTTTATTATGTCTATGACATGAGACGAAGCTACCAAAGTACAACTGTAATCTGTGTCCTAAACCTGTTTGGCTCGTCCAATGCAGTCAAATCATAGTACGTGTTTTAACCTCTTAGCTGCTGCTAGCTGTTCTTTATTGCCCATGTTGAATTGCCGTTTGTGGGTAAACATTGTTTTCTAGTTCCTATATTTAAACTCGGTGTCTACTATTTTTCTGAAAATTCTGAAAAAGGAGCTTGTATTGAATAGCATCCGATGTTACTGCGTATTTTGAAATGTGTAGAAATGTGCCTGAGATGTTTGTCTTCATTGCATGTATGGTCCATTGGTCGTAGTTTTAACATAGGATTGGGTGCTTTTGGCTTTTCTTTTAATTGGATTCATCATACGAGTGAACACCTCAACTTAATTTTTTGCCAATAATAGTTTTTCTTATTGCCACACCACTATCTTGTTTCATCTTTTGCTGATTACTGTCGCATCATTTCAGGTACTTGTCAGCTTTAATTTCACAATCTTTCCTGGACATTGGCTCTGTTTCAAGGATACTGGATGGCATAATGAAACTCTGCCTGCAGTTCTGCTGGAAAATGGAAAACCAAGAAACCAGCATAAATACTGCTGAACTGGATCATATAACTGAGGTAATCTGACTTATATTATTCCACCCGGATAAGTGAGTAGATAACATGACAAGGCCGTTTACTTCAAATGCCTTTTTTCTAAATATTATCATTTACTATTATCGTCAGTACTACTAGGAAATACAGTTGACCTCTGCACGATCTAACTACTGTACATTTATTCACCTATAGAGTTGTGGGCACTCGTCAGTACCTTTTAACCAATCTCTGTCATATGTGATTTATCACTTATGATTGGTGTGCGTTCTGCTTTTTACCAGTATGAAACAGGCTACTTCACACTTAAACTCTGCCTGTACATCGAAGCCTAATTGCTAGTAATTTTAATCCCCATTCCTTTCATTTCTGCAGGAATTTAACAAGAAATCGAACTCCTTATACACGATTCTACGTAGTAGCAGGCTTGCCGGGAGTCAGCGTGCCCCATTTCTTAGGCGTTTTCTTTTGCGTCTCAACTTTAATTCTTTCTTTGAGGTAGATCTTATCACTGTCCACAAAAATTTCCGGCTTCGTTCAAGAGCCTAAATTTTGTTATTTTCTTGTCAACAGGCAACAGCTAGAGGTGTGCTAAATGTTGTCAGACCACGTCCATCACTCTCAGTTTTGCAGTGATAGGCACTCTCTCCAAATTCGAAGCCACCGTGTTATAAACCGCTTACTTTTTGTTCTTCCGCTAACATCGTCTTCAACAACCTCCACCGGAGTCCAGCCTGACCTTTTTGCCCGGCCTTTTGGAATTTAGTTGATGCTTTTTGTAAGCCAATATGTATCCCCTTGTTCATATGTGATCAATTATCTATTTTCAGTTTGTCGACGTTCCAGTGATTTGGCCCTAGAAAGTTTGGTGGTACTTCCATATAGCCTTTTTGGGACGATAAGCAGCGTTTCCTCAGCTTTGCTGCAGGGGAGTTGTGGCGTTTTGAGCTCGTGGATCACTTTAGCGAGGATGTTGTTCTACTGCAACACTTTTAAACCGTAATTTATGGCCCAAAAATGTGGGTACATGAACGTATAAATGTCGTACCATGTGGCAGGATTCGTCTAATCTTTGTAAGAGGTTTTTGCATGTGATATCCACTTCTTTCGTTCAGGCATAATTTGGGGAAGCATTTCAAAGATTGCCGAACTTCTATAAGCCAGAAGTGTTATTTTGTAAGGCATTTGGGACATCTTGTTGAGGTGTTGGTCGAGTAGATGTGGATTGTTGACAAAATTCCTTCAGTTACTGCGAGCATCAGTTACTGTAAGTTCAAAGGTCTTATGTACAGATTGCAACATTAAAGCTATACTTAGAGCTCCTCAAACCCTTCCTCATCAGCATCTTCCTCCACCCTCTGGAATTCTCTCCTCCAGTTTTCCATCTGTACAAATACAGGTACGCAGCATGTTATGGAAGAATCTAAGACATTGGAAGCCATCACGGCTAAAATAAAATTAATCCTGACAGTCGGGAGATTAGTCCATAAAGCCGTAATTGAAAATAACGAGCAACTATCATGTAAGAAACAAACAGAGAGAATCTCTCCTCTAGTCGTTCCTACGTCAGTGATCCGCTCTCCGCCATATGAAACATACCATAAATCGAGTTTGACAAATTGCAAGTTTACAAAACAAATACGCCAAAAGCGTTTCAAATGACGACCAATAGACTAGTCGAACTGCTTCGAGATATGAAACATTTGCTGCAACATGCAACAACCGAACATCTCCGTATGTAAGAATTTTTTTAATTTTTATTTTGTAGACGAGAAATAGAAAGACTATTTGGTAAAAGCAATAACGTTGAAGACACAATTGGAAGTTATCCTCTCACCTGGTCATCGGAATAACGCAGGTGCTCTGCAACAAAAAGTATGTTATTATAGTCTCCCAATGCTGGTTCCTTGTCTAGGTTTCTTGCTACTTCATCATATCCAATCATGTCCACCCGGAAATCATAGCTCATGAAAAGATTTTCCATCCATTCCTTTGTAGTGCACTGCAGGAGGAGACCAAACTATGTAGCTTCCAACGGGGGGCGAAGACAGCTATAGTCAAAACGAATGGCAATGCGACCTCGAAACTGACCTTGATCCCAATTTCAGTTTCAGTCAGCCGTCCAGGAAATTCTCCCAGGAAAATACATCCCTTCATGGCCAAGGAACTAACTAGGAACAATATCTCTTTGAAACTTGCCAAATTCACAACAGGAAGCCCCTATAAAGGCAAATAAGGACGACTTCACCCATTAAAGCACCCCGTGGTAGTTCATTTGATAGTGAAGCTAGTGGCTAACATGATAGACATCAAAGAAGAAATTTGATCACCTGCAAGGCCCATATACTTGGCCTATTTCCAGTGAATCCTTTACTGCGCAGGATTTGATGTATGTCAGATGACTCCAATGGAAGATGGAAGAACAAGCAGCTTCTTGGAATTTTAGCGCCAACATCAAATGGTTTCCAACAAAAACACTGTCAGGACATGTTCCGCTGCTTACCAAGACGACACGCAGGGCATATCAGAGAACCTCAGATGAGCAAGACAAATAATAATGGTGATAACTTTAATGAAGAAAAAGTAAAGCCGGTCCAAAGTGACATCATAGGCATGCCTGATGCTGTTTTGTTCCAAGTGTTTTTTCAGAAGATGAGTGGCCAGTACTTTTGTTGCTTTCTTTTCCGATCGGCAATACATCTGATTAAGTATATAAACATATCAAATTTAGATATTTGTACCCCGTCGGCGTAACGAACCATGGCATATATGTTTGAAATAGATTCCCTATGCTGGCGGCTATACACTGAGCTCTCTGATGTAGCAAGCTTTGGTCCTGCTCTCTTGATTAATAAATGACCATTTACCTATGAAGACAGAGGAAACACACCTCCAAGCTTTTTGAAAGCTCTTGTGAATATTCTTTCTGGAGAAATGTCATATATTATGGTTGAAGGCAGCCAATTTAGCCGATACGGCCGAGTATCTATGCCATCTGTTAACAAAACAACCTGCAGAATATAAGTACACATGCAGACAGCTTCAGGGTGGATGAATACTGTGCTCAGCTAACTATCCAATGGCAAAAGAAGAAGAAGACCTGCTTAAGCCCCTCAATTTCCTTCGTTGTGGCAAGCAACTTATCATCAATAAACCTTGTTGCAAGGCAGTACTGATGTGGGGGCAGCTCCGCATAAACCTTATCCAGCTCAACACTAGGAGGAACAAAGCAGCCAGCATAGGGGTCGACAAGCACAGGCTCTGCAGAATCATCATTGAACCGTCGCTTGGTCATTTCGACTCTAATATTGATATGTAGGACAATGTTGCAAAATCCTGGAGAATCTTTAGGCAGGGTTTTAAAGGCCCCAACTTGGAAACTTAAGAACGACACAGCAAAAATCAACAGAAAATCGTTATTAAAACACTTTGGGAACAGCATTTAGAACCTTATTCAGATTAAGAACATTAATTTAGGCACACAGCAACTGTTTGAGAAAATGCCTGAACGAATAATTCCTGGCAACCAGTCAGCGTGGCGCATAACAAATGACGAGAGAGGGAGATGTATAGATGGGTTTGTTCACCTGGACGAAGGGTCTCCTGAAAACGAAGGGAAGCGTGTCTAATGGCGGCTTCAAACAGTGGGTCGTTCTCGTCTTTGTGGGCGTTGAGATTGGCTCTCATCAATCCGCTGTTCTTTCTTTTATTGTGGTAGAGAGATAGCGATGGGCGTAAAAAAATAGCAGCGGCCGTAGGTGCCAAGTCCACCGCAAACACCATGGCCGTTCACGCTGCTATATAAAGGAAGGTCGAGGGAGGCTGATTATGCCATTTTTGACGGTGCGTTTGGAGCTTTGGACTAGTTAAGGTCCACGAGTTTGAGGACCAAAAAGGACTTCTTTGTGCTTTTACTTTTACAAGATCTGCTTGTAGCAAATCACCGCTATGGTGCGCGCGCAAGTTGGTTTGTCACGTGATATTACCAACCCGAAGTGTTTAGCAACGAATAGCCAAGGAAAACAAGCCTCAATAGAAGAAGTTTATTTTTTATGTTATGTTGGTGTCTCGTGAGGTAGATAGATCATACCTACCATCGTTATTGTGAGGATATATTACACTTTAACCCTCTATCTTTAGGATAATCCTTCAAATCATATTTAATGTATTGGTTTGAACCCTAATCAATTCTAATCATAATCATGTTCACAAGTTGAATACATACTCTAATTGGGCAGAGGATCCCCACGTTTTCTTTCCTGAGATTCAATCACCATAGTTACAACCACAAGTCGTCTTCTCCCTACTTTTTTGTATGCACCACAACTTTCTTTTCCTTTGGTCTTTTGTTTGCGGGGATGACTTTTAAAAAATCCTAATTGTTTGAAAAATACACTGGGTCACGCGATGAGTTTTTTCGGACAAATGGGCTGATGTGGAGATGTGGTGGTGGGTTATCTCTAAATCTACGTGGCATGGTGTGTCAAATGATCACATCGCCCCTCAAAATCGGTGACATGATTGTCAAGTGACCACTTAACAGATATTTCAGAGAATAAAATGATCAATTGAATTACGGAAGATAACTTACGGGAGGAACTCGTAACAAATTAAAGGAGAGTGACATTCAAAAATTTCTCTCAAAACCAAGGACTAAGATTGTAATTATTACGCCTATTGTTATGAGGGTTGGTGGAGTTGTTACGTGGAAGAGGAAAATGAGCCATAAGAATGAGACGACTCCACTGTTCTAGCGTTTCCCCTAATACCGACGATGGCCTTAAAACCAACTTAGTATTTGCCACCAAACACCACACACACCAAACAGGCAATTAGACCGGGGAGAAGTGTAGAACCAGAGGAGGAGAAACAAAAGCTTATCATCATCTTCATCCCTCAAAGAATCCCAAATGGATCCCAAAACCCAGACTCCTGAAAACCCAGAAGCTCAAACACAAGCATCAGATGACCAAACCCAACAACTAGCAATCATCCCTCCCATTGCCTCCATCTCACTTTCTCTCTCACAAGTACTCCCCACCCACTTCCTCCTCCCACCCAAAATCTCTTCCCTTCTCGCCCCTCACCCCAGCAACAAAGTCAAAATCCCTTCCCAAATCTCATCCCTCACCCACCTCTCCATCTCATCCACTCTCTCCCCTCCTCAAAAGCCCTTCTTCAAATCCACCATCTCCTCAAACCCTCTCCAAAACCCGCTTTCCTTAAATCCCCGGCGCCCCTCCGACCCCTCCAACGCCGCCACCCTCCGACGCGCCTCCATCGTATGGTTCCGAAACGACCTCCGTGTCCACGACAACGAAACACTCAACTCCGCCAACAATGAATCTCTATCAGTTTTGCCGGTCTATTGCTTTGATCCGCGAGAGTACGGCAAATCCTCATCTGGGTTCGATAAAACCGGCCCTTACCGTGCCACATTTTTGATTGAATCGGTTAAAGACCTTAAGAAGAACCTACAGGCAAAAGGGTCGGATTTGGTGGTGAGAATTGGGCGGCCTGAGGCGGTGTTGGCTGAGCTGGCTAAGGCTGTTGGGGCGGAGGCTGTGTACGCGCATAGAGAGGTGTCGCACGATGAGGTTAAGGCGGAGGACAAGATTGAGGTGGCGATGAAGGATGAGGGAGTTGAGGTGAAGTACTTTTGGGGCAGTACATTGTACCATGTTGATGATTTGCCCTTCAAGTTGGAGGGGATGCCGACGAATTATGGCGGGTTCAGGGAGAAAGTGCAGGGGTTGGAGGTTAGGAAGACAATTGCCGCTTTGGAACAGTTGAGGGGGTTGCCCACTAGGGGGGATGTGGAGGCTGGGGAGGTTCCTTCTTTGGTTGATTTGGGGCTTAGCCCAACCGCAACAATGAGTAAGGTCTGCGTTTTGTGTTTCTTCAGTCTGTAGATTGCCGTGTATGTTGAGTTCTTGCCGTCATTTAGTTATGTCCAATTGTTGCTGTGTCATGCATGGATGGTTGCTTTTGCCTTGGCTAGACAGGAATTACAACTCAAAATTGGGCCTTTGAACGTGATTCATATTGACCTGATGTTCTAGTTGTAGAGAACTCTGATACCCAAAAAATATTGGGCGAGATATCCGATGAGAAGAGAAGTAATCATAGAACACAGAGCATACACATCAACATGCACGAGATTTATGTGGGTTCAACATTGTGGCGAACATTCACCATATTTTAACTTCTCCATGAGCTCCCACAGACCCTTTACTAAAAAGTTCTCTACTATAGGTTCTCTAACACTGATATTATAGTGCTGCCCCTTAAAGGCATCCTTACTATTGGTAAGCCAACTTTTTTATGAAGCCAAATCCAGAGAGTACCATTCTATGGCTCACCAGCCAGTTGGCATCTTCATTATCACTGGCACCATCATTCCTTCTACGTTGAAATGATCATATCAAATATTGTCCATTTATTTTAGTTATGCTCCCGCTGCCTGCAAACATCTGTCACACCCAGTTTCTAATATATTGTCTGTCACACCTAGCTTCTAAAACATAGTTTGAACTTTGAAGTTCCTACTAAACATTAGCAGCTTGGTTATAAAAAGAAAAGAACTGATAGGGGCTTAGTGAGTGGAGTAGGTCACCAATTAATTTTCCTGTTTTGAACATGGTGACAATGTAGTAATTTGCTGCCATGTAGGACGGAAAAGCAGCTGCTAATGCTTCGCTTGTGGGAGGGGAGACTGAAGCATTGCAGAGGCTTAGGAAATTTGCAGCTGAATGCCAAGCACAACCTCCTAAGGGAACCAAGGATGGGAGTAAAGATAGCATTTATGGCGCAAACTTTTCCTGCAAAATCTCTCCATGGCTTGCTATGGGATGCCTCTCACCCCGTTCCATGTTTGATGAGCTGAAGAAATCAGCTTCTAGGTACTACTATATCGACTGGAGTACCAATGTCCAATTTTCGTGTTGTAGTCCAACATATCCTCACCTCTGAACTATATTTTTTCTGTTCCGCAGAACAATTTCTGCTGCCTCAAACCGAAAAAATGGTGGTAGTGGTCCAACTGATACTGGGATGAACTGGTTGATGTATGAGCTCTTGTGGAGGGATTTTTTCAGGTAATCCATATTTGTTTGCCAATGGTCCCATCTATTTCTCCATTCTTTACTTACTCGTAATGATCCAGGAAGGCACCCCCACTGACTTCATTCTGTATGATAAAACCGTGGGTTCCTGTGAGTTAATCGCTGATTAATGTTTCAGATTCATCACCAAAAAATACAGCTCCGCGAAGCAACAAAATACTGCTCCAGTCACGGCCTGTACAGGTGCTGTTGCTTGAGGGGGGAATTAAGGTTGGTTGAAAGGACAGCTTGTATCTAGGAGTCTGTATGATCATCCGACCTATAGATGTAACCTGTTGGACTATGTCTATGTGGAAGCGAACTGCTTTGATGTGTTGAACTTGGGAAGCTCGCTCGTTTTTAGCTTGTTATAGAAACAGATCTTCTTGGCTTGCGTTTCTTGTGTTGTTTCCTTTCCCATTTGGTCTTTGGGACATGAGCTTTTTCTCGTTGCATAAATTGCGGTCAACTGTTGCATAAATTAAGATGCAGTCCAATCATTTAGGATGCACCATACGTTCTAGTGGTCAAAATCTAATATTGAAATGACCAGATATACTATCAATGTGCAGACGGAGATGTCATGTTTGCCCAGAAGGGGATCTTGGAACTGTATTTTCATTTCCTTCTTCGTTGACTATAACTATGGACCACCAAAGGTGAGAGCAGGTGAGGCGGAGCAGCTAGTGGTTGGGCTGAGTGAGGAAAGAAAAAAAGTTGAAAGAGGTTTCCAAAGTTTTTATCAAGTCGCGGATGGGGCCCTCACTGAGGCCGTAATTTAGCACCTTCTAGCAACAAATTTGAATGAACATTCGTTTCTCTCAGTCTTATTGCCTTTGGAAGAAAAGATCCCCCGCAGGTGTTCAATTTTTTGGCTCCAAAATCAATAGCAGAAGTGACGTTTGTGATGATTTTGGAGAGAGTGCTCTGGCTGTCTAGACTGCAAGAAAGCGTCCTCATTGGGCTAGGTGGTGCTTGGGTTAAGATTTATAAATCGGTAGATGTACTTTGGCTCCTTGTACTTTCATCAATGAGATCTGTGACCCGCCTATCTAAGGTGTCTCGGGGTGGTTTGCAAGGTGGGTTGGTGGGCGTGGCATGGCGCGGTGCTTGGTGGTTTGGTGGTCGGGATGTTTTTCTCAGGTAGTGATTCTGAGTGTGGTGGGTGGGTATCGCAACGACGTTTGAAGGCTATTGGGTTATTGATGAGGCCGTACAGAAAGGGTGTATTTTTAGGCTAGGGTTTAGTCCTCCTTCCCGTTCAGAAAGGGTGTATTTGGTTTCTTGGAGCGGGTGTAATTTTAGGCTAGTGTTTTGTCATCCTCCTAGCTTAGTGCCTGTGATAGTTTGTTTGAATTTGTTTGGCAGTGACGGTCTTGCGTTCTTCAGAGCTCCGGTGAGTTTTTGCTGACTGGTGTGGTGAGTTTTTGCTGACTGGTGTAGTGAGGTGATTGAGTAAAGTAGCCATCTTTATTTGTATTAGGTGGGTGGGCATGTGGTGGTGCTGCTTGCTGTGTAGTTTTGTAGTGGTGATGTGGGTGGATGACACAGGTTTGGAGTAATGTGACAGGTTTGACGGTGGTACATGGTGACTACGTGCCCAATGTCAGTGGTTTAGCTGACAGTGGTGATTTATTTTTGGGATAATTGCATAAAATATCCCTGTGATTTGGGGTGGTTGCAAAAAGACCCGTTGTTACAAAAATTGCAAAGGCCTCCTTCTAGTGCTCAGTTTGTTGCAATTGTTAGAAAAGTCATCCAAATTAACGGGGCGTGCTTTTCACGCTCTTGAAAATACGTGTAATAAGAAAACTATATATTAAAAAGATTAAAGTACCCTCATCTTCCCAATTCCACCAAAACCTAAACCTAACCCTAATCCTAACCTATGCGATTTAAAACCCTAGATCTGATTTGTGGAATTCGGGTTTCAAATCGCACAAGTTCAGATTTGATTTGTGCAATTTGATCCATGCTTGCGAACCCTAATCGCACAAATTCGAACCCTAATCAAACCGATCCATACTTGCGAACCCTGCACAAATTCAAACCCTAATCAAATTAGATCGCGGTGGCGATTTGATTTGTGCAATTCGGGTTTCAAATCGCACAAATTCAAATCTGATTTGTGCAATTCGATACATGCTTGCGAACTCTAATCGAACAAATTCAAACCCTAATCAAACCGATCCATGCTTGCGTCGCTGCAATCTGATTTGTGCAATTCGGGTTTCAAATCACAATTCAATTTCAAATCGCACAAATTCAGATCTGATTTGTGCAATTCGATCCATGCTTGCGCCATCGCGAGCCCACCGTCGATCCAAGGCAGCTAGCCTTTGTGCACGTCTAGATCTAAGAATCCAGTGGAGGAGAGAATCGGAGGAAAAGAGAAATGGAAAAAGCATGCCCTTTTCATTTATATAGAAGGGCAATTTTGACATTTTTACTATTCTGTTACGGAAATTTTACGGTGCAACACCTTTGTAATTTCATATGTGTTTATGCAATTTTTGTAACAATGGAGGTCTTTTTGCAACTATCCCAAATTACAAGGGTATTTTATACAATTATCCCTTTATTTTTTTGAGGGTATGTTCTAGTAAAGGATATAAGAGCATCCGATTTCAGTGTAGATTTTTTTCTTTATATAAATTTTTAATGATTACATTTTTAATCATTATTTTTGTTGTTTATTTGTCTTTCTTTTTTGCTTTTTATTTTGATACACCGTAATCAATCCTTGAGGCTAGGAAAGTTGACCTCATTTATGATCTTAAAGAATAAATTTCTTATATTTTTCAACAAAAAATTATACAACAAGGGAGCCAGAGTAAAAAAATTATACAACAAGTTGACCTCATTTATGTTCTATGTGAAGTTGAAAAATCAACTCTCATATGATTCCAGAAACTTTAAGAGAGGATACTACTACAAAAATAATCCAAAGTAGCATGAAGTATACAGAAGTAACCCACGCCCAAAGCCTAGGGCCTCCAAGCTCAGCACCCAAGGTTAAACGCCTGAATACCAGGACAGCGATGCAGCCTACAGAAGTCGAGAAGAAAACAAGCAGAGAGAAACTGAGTCCCGCTGAATTCTGGATCCGTAGCGGTTCCCTGTATGCTATGAAGTTGTATGCTGTGTCAATGAGCCATGGAATGCCAATGCCCACATAAATATTCACCGAATTGCTACAGAAACAAACACGGGTATCAATTCCGGTTTATACAAAAAGTACCATCTGCGTCTTCACAATAAGCTACTCTCATTGTGATATAGCTTCCAAAGGGGTTTTAGTCACACACGTGCAACCAACCAATAATTGTTAATCGAGTATGTATCCTACAAAAGCAATTACGTTTTACCTCTTCCAATGGCTTCAAGAGGAAACACGACAGGACAGAAGATTAGGCTCTAATGGATATTTGTAATGATGAAAAAAAAAAAGATTTCCTTTTGTTGTTCGTTTACAATATTCCATTTTTGTTATTGCAAAAACTTCATTCAAACAGCGGAGAAAAGTGAAAACACCTCAAAGGGTGTTTTGACAATCTTCCAACCGGTTCTAACTCTGAGCAAGATAAGAGAAAAAAATGCACTATTCACTCTTTTCTGACACACCTACAACGGGACACCCCCCCCAACTCTCCTCGTCATTCACAAACACACTAAAACCACCGTGGCAGCACCACCCTGCTGCTTCTGATCGAAGCTCCAACACCACTGTAAGCCACCCTTCTCACTACGTCTCACCACCCACACCCACCAGAACCACTGTGGCACCACCCGAAAACTTCATCAGATCGAAGCCCCAGCACCGCCGTAGGCTAGCCTCCTCACCACCATAAAAATTGTCGTCGAACAACAAAACCTAGCCAAATCGCTACCCGCAACAACCATGAAACACCACAACACCACCCTCAACCACCAACATAGCCTGCACCCACAACCATTTATTCTATCCATCACCATTCATGACCCACGACTGCCACCGAGCCGCCACAATACCATCCCCAACCACCACTAACACCATCACAACCTCACACACAACCATTAGATTAGATGGTTGTACGACCGCCGTAGCACACCATCCTCACTGCTCCTCACCACCGACAATCACCACAAAATCTATAGCAGCATGGTTTCCAAACATCGGATCGCCACACAATAGCCACTGAAACACCACAATACCACCCTTGATCACCGCTTCAACCTCTTGATGGCATTTAGTGGTGGTGGTTGCGGGGGTCTTAGGGAGGTGATGGCTTAGTTGCAGGAAACTCCTAATAAGGTGACGTTTCTCTCTCGAAAACTCGCTTTTGCAATCTCAAGTTAGGAACTCCATGGGATCTCGTCCCAAGCTAATATGGGAACTCAATCCCGTTAGCTGGATAGAGATGCATGGAACAAGTGAAAGAATACCTGAAAATCAAGCCCTTTCAACTCAAGTCCTTGTTTCTATCCTCTTTCAAGTCCTTAAAGCCTACTTGTCTGTTATTACTGGTTATGTAAACTATACTAAATAAATGATAATATTTTTTACTCATTTATTTATTCAAGCCGCTCCCAACCTTAGATTCTTCTTGGTGCTTACGCTCCCCGCCCCTGCTTTGTGCAACTAAGGGCGATGGTTGAAGAAGAATAAGAACAGATGGGGTTTATGTTAGGAAATAAAAAAAAGTAAGTTCGTTAGCCTCTAAAAAGAGGCTGATGGATCTTGAGATCAGAATTTTTGAAGGATTTTAGGAATATTTTGGAAAGTCAACACATCAATAGCAAGGACATTTCGGTAAATTAAGGCAAAAAAACAGATATGAAAGGAGTAAACGAACAAGATTACGTGGAAAAAGAACATTATTCTTTTTAAAAAATGTAAATGAACAAGATGGTATTTTTGTTTTAAATTCGTTTTCTGAACAAAAACTCACAAGTCACAATAGAAAACAAAAAATAAAAACCGAAAATTGAAAATCTAAAAGAACAACCCCCAAGACTCCAACCCAAAGAAATTCTTTCTGGTCTTAGTCATAGGAGTGTTAGTTGCAAGTTTATAACTTTCTTTTTGGTGTCATGCAAGTAAATAACTTTATTACAATTCTTAATGCAAGTATGAAGGGACTTCATCTTGAATTTGAGTCGAAAAAAATGCCAACAATATAGGTCGAGGCAATGAGGAAAGGCATCATTTTAGTCGATTTAATGGAGGATATGACTTTTAAAATGGCTGGTGGAGAAGAATGCCAAAAAATATAGGTTAAGACACTGAGGAAAATCATCATCTTATTCAATTTGATGGAGGATATGGCTTTCAGAAAAAGCTGGCGGAGAAGAAGAATTCATGTAGAAGATCCAACGGTGTTAGCTTGACTACAGCTAAAAAGGCATTCTATAATTCTAGTAACCCATAATTTCTATCTATTGAGCTTATACGAATAAGTTTACCTATTTGACATGTACAGAGAACTTTTGACATCGAACACAATAACTAACGTGTGAGATATCACCCAGATTTCCTAAAAACGAATTTGGAGTTTTAACCATAGCCAAATAAATGACTTAGAAGTCAACGAACGGAACCTGCAAGTGATGTTCGCAATGGCAGAGTCCGCAGTCGTCTGACGTTCAGCAGCAATCTTGCTTGCCACTAAATCTGGCCATGAGGTTCCACTTGCCAATGCAGTAAATGCTATGACATAAGCATTTATCCCTGCATGAAGAAAAGGTCACCATTAAGATACTAGGCATATTATAACCATGAAAAAGTAAATAAAGCAAAGGCTTAGTTTCCAGCCGGAGGAAAACCTGTGACGCAGCTTATTAAATCTGTGACCTCAGTTACAATATAAGCTATTCCACTGATGAAAGTTAGAGACAAAATGAAGGCAATCCATCCATGAGCAATCTGATAAGGAGGGACAAAAGCAAACAGAAACCTCCATGGTGCAAGGAGCGACTGCCAAAAGATTCTTGCAACCCTCAAGTACTTATTGTTCAACTTTCTTGATTCTGTGTCTTCCAGCTGTTAAGGAAGAGGAAATCATTCACCACAAAAGTTAAGGTCTAATGAACTTTGTAGGGAAACAGAAACAGAAAAACAAAGATTGAATACGAAAAGTGATATGCATGATTTGACTAGCATATTTGTGGGTCGTGTTTGATGATGGAAGAACCACCTAAAAGTGCATCTACCTAATTTGTTTTCGAAGTTGGTGTTTCATGTTGGATTGAATTAAGTAAGTTCAGATCTCAGCTAAAACTGCTAGACTAGATTTCTGAAATTCAGTATGCATTTGTTAGACACGTCATAGGCTCTCAAGAGAGAGTATAAAGCATGTTCAAATCATCGAATTCAAAAATTATTCACTATTAAAAAGGGAAACCATTAATTTGATCCGAGATTATCAAAAGTTAAATACAAACCCAAAAAGTTTGATGAACAGCTTAGGTAGCTCTTTTTATTTGGAATCTAGAGAAGGGGTACTTAGGATACTCCCGACCAAAAAACAAATATTTTTTAAGTAGGTATATCCCTCGTTAGAATGATAAATGCGAAAGTAGAGCATCAAGTGAATACAGCAGTGTGTTTTCCATGAGCTACATACAGTATTAAGGACAGCCCAAGCATGGACTATCGAGATTCTATGTGCATAAAGAAAGATATGAATTTATTTTGCTCCAGGCACGATAGGGGAAGTAATTGCACAATATTTGGCAGTAATTCTCGCAGTATGTATAAAGAGAGAAGTGGATTCTGCCTATGGGATGTACTAGCTTTGCAAGTATGTGCCAACTTATAAGGAGACAAAAATTTGAAAGAAAACAACATTTTAAGCGCAAACCATAGTACCGTGAGGGCATCCAAAAATTGTTGCTTCCAAATTGAGATAACATGATCTTCTTCAAAGACGAGCTTTTTGTGAACATCTCTACCTGAAGATTCGGCTGCATCAGCACAAGGCAAAATTTGATACACAGGACCTGCATGGTATAATTTGAAAAGAGACGTTTAGGTGGAAAACTACTCTAAGAAACCAGACATTGTTTAGTGTGATCCGAATCACATCCTGTTTTTTTCCCTGATAACATCATATTAGCATCTTAAAACTATTACTTTAAACTTTGCTAAGACTAAAACTCAACTTCCTTGAATTTTGCAAAGCAAAATTGAACTTTGGGCCATAGCTCTATAAACAACCCATAGACATATGCTTGTCTGTTTTGTAAACCCTGGAGATCTCTAGTACGATAGCTTCCCCCGTCAACAGTCCTCTCTCAAAGAATACAATGCTCATGCTTTTTGACATGCGTTACGCATGCAATAAATTGGAGAAATTCCTTTAAATTCATTGAGTATGACCGCAATTCTGAACAGAGCATTATCAGGAAATTAATGCCTTGTCTAGCTATATATATACCCGGTTTCTTGCACCCTTTCATTGCATTCAAGTTCAAAGGTGCTAATTTCCTCCAAAAGTCATTTCATCACCAAGAATCTAAAATTAATCATTCCAGGTACAATTCCCGGTTCGATTTCTGGAACTAACCTTCTTAATATTATAGAATTATCTCTCGTCTTCATATACAACATCTTTCATTTCCATATTTATGCAATTGTTCTACATAATTGATGCTGGAGTTAAGAGCGTTGTTAGTGTCCTTATGTTCTATAACTACCTCCTCAATATAGAATTCAGAGGTTAATTGCAGCTTTATCCCCCCACATATGGCATGTTAGCACAATCACCCCCAAAGAAACTTAATAGCAAAATCCTCCCCCCACATATGGTAGTGATAGCACCGTTATCCTTATGTTAGAAACGATTCAATCATAACCTTCTTTGCAAGTTTATCCCCCAAAGTGTGGAGGGAATTATAGGAGAGACTAGATTTTACGGTTTTTGCAAATTTATCCCCAAAGTGCATCTATTTTGCTAAATAATTTTTAGCTCAGCTTTCAAAAAATTTGGGAGAACTTGTCAATTTGGATATATGGTGGCAAGGTTGACAATACTCTCTTGCATAAATGAAATATATATAATTTTTTGCTTAGTATTAGTAAATATTAAGTGTGGTTGAATGCTTGAACTTTAAGAAAGACAGGGAGCATCTAATCACAAGCATTGCCAATTTATTTAATTAAGGCACTAAATGGATGTAGATAATAGAAATCAAGAGAGCTACGAGGAATTGCTTGCTCAGTCTTGCATGGGTGTTCTTTAAATAGACAAAGGTAACGACTATTTAATCACAACCATTGCCATTTCATTTTGACAATCACAAGCAACCAGTGTGAGAGAGTTGATCGTGGTAGAGTTTGAGACTTTGGTAGATAGAGAGTGAATTTAAAAGATATTGAGATTCTAAGAAAGACTGTGTGCGTGCGTGTCTATTTTCAAAAAATAAAGGAGCAGAGATAAAAACGAAGAGAGAAAGAAAGAATTGGACTGGGAGATCACTCTATGTCTGTCTTCCTCAAAAACTTTTTAGTTGTGATCGTAAGAAGCCATATTGTTTAAAATTGTAAAAGGGTGTAGAGAGTTTGGGATTCTAAGAGAGAGTGACAAGGGAGCTCAGGAAAATGGGGATAGAGAGAGTGATAAAAGGGAGCAAAGAAGAAATGTGGAGAGAGAGACGGAGAGATAATTTGACCCATTTGATTACACGTCTTTATCCAAATTTGCAAAATTGTCCCCAAAGTTTTAAGTTGCAAAGTTCGCCCCTTTATCTCAGTGAACTCTCGAGAATACCCTTGACTTAATGGCTGCTGTTAGGGCTGGATAACGGGTGCTATCCCTGCCATAAGTGGAGGGAGAACTTTGCCATTAGATTTCTTTGGGGAATTCTTGTGCTATTGTGCCGTATGTGGGGGAATAAATTGGCAATTAACCCAAAACTCAGGCGCCAAACACTCCACGATTCCTTATATTTAAATTTATATTCAGGTTTTTGAAACCCAGATGTTTCCCAAGCAGTGCTAAAACTTTGGGACCATCATAAATGTGCAACTAAGAGCACACTAGCAATCCTTTTGCACCTCTTAGATTTTCCCATTGCTCTTCCACTTTCTTCCCACAACTCTCTTTCACTATTCCTATAAAGTTATCTCCTGCGCATTCAGTCGTCTCACATAGTCTCCTCATTTCTAGGTATTACTTATTCCGACAAAGGGTTTAACAATTTTTGTTCTTTCTCAATAGGTCCTTCATTTCTTTTCTGCATATATTATCAAGGCACTTCTATTACCATTTGTAATATCTAATCTTCTGCGCCCTTAGTCGTACTCGCACATTCTCTTCATACCCATATGTTACATCTTATTATTCAAGGCAAAGGGTTAGTCAGGGAGGGGGTAAAATATAAATATATTACCTGTCCCATTTCTTGAGTGGATGGAAAAGATGTCGACAATGTTTCTACTATCTTCTTCACCAGCTTGAAATATTTCAGAGTACTCATTATGGGACTTGTTGCCCTGTTTGCAAGGAGTGGCCTCTGCAGGCACCCAGTCCTCAGGTCTTTCAGTTCTTGCCCTGAAACATTAAGAAAAACATAAAAGCAAACAGAAACTGAACTGTCATGCATTTGGATTAAAAAAGAATGTAATCATTAGAGCAGAAAGCCACAAACAGGTACCAGCCAAAGTAGGAGAAATAGGAAATGTGAAAACTAACAAAGGAAGAGACAGATAGGGCCATCGCTTGTCCTGGGCAAAAGCATGTATCAGCAATAACCCAAATTGCAGCACCGTTAAGCAGGCCTCCAACAAGGTAACTACTTTTGGAGTCCATACCTGCAAAGTCAAGACAGCCTTTTCGTCAAAGAATTCTCATTACATGCACAGCCCTAGCCAACTACTTGGAAGTGTGCATTTTTCAGTAGCCAACTGCTTGGAAGTCTGCATTTTTTAGAAATGTTCTAGGCATGCAAAGGGCAAACAAAAAGAACAGAATCCATGTCCCGAAACCAGCCAAAAATCTAGTATAATATGGTAAGAAATAGCTGTTTGCATACATTGTACACATGGAGGAAAGATTTTCGCGGCCATTGAGAATACTATATAGTGGAATAGACATCCATTCATATGCTACTAAGTTATCCCTGAATCCTTCAAGATAAGACTTCACAATAGACATAAGGACCGCAAGTCTATAGCTTCGTCAACGTAGCTTTACATCCTAAGATCCAACTAACAAATACATATAAATAGTCCTACAATTGCATCGTATGACTCAAATCAATATAATAAAAATAATTGCACAATCTCTTGAGTGTGCCTTGTAAAATACTTACGAGACTCTATATGAGGATATGCAGAAGATATCATATTACCCAAGATACATCACTACGAGAAATAAGAACCTTCCAGTCAAGGTATCAAAAATAGAAATCAATGTGAAATTTGTCAAACAACTTAGGGGCTTGTAAGAGAGATAATTTATCGAGAAGTTCCGCAGAGCATGTATATTCCCTCATGTGCTCACACCAAAGCAAGCATTGATGATACCAAAATGGCATATTACCTCTAAGATGATGTATAGCCAAACGTAAGCCCAGAAAGACCAAAAGAGCTCTACAAGCCAAACTCCTACATCTGATATCTTTTTCAACTCTCCAGCTTTTGGAACCACAACACACACGGCATGGATGGGAAATAGATCAAATGCAGCAGAACCAACAAGAGTTCCAGGACCCAACCCTATTAAATCAAGCAAATGTTATAAATATTCAATAACTTGTGCAACAACTTCTAAGGTATTGAACTACCGATTTAAGTAGATATCAAAGGCAACCGGAAAGTAACAAACATGGCATGCAAATGTTCCAGAAGAGAACTTCAATCACTCATATGTCTACAGTTTGTCAGAATATGCACATAATCAGATCCTATTGTGTATGACATCACTTAATTTAAACTTTATGCAATGCAAATTATCAGATGCATACATAACAGTTTTCCTGCATATATAACTTAATCTATAGCTAACCAAAATATTATACATAACCTTCT
The DNA here is from genome assembly GCA_033070095.1 of Escallonia herrerae. Classification (NCBI taxonomy): domain Eukaryota; kingdom Viridiplantae; phylum Streptophyta; class Magnoliopsida; order Escalloniales; family Escalloniaceae; genus Escallonia; species Escallonia herrerae. The sequence goes on along the minus strand of JAVXUP010000793.1, from coordinate 234,483 downwards.
ACTTTATAATATACAGCTATAGACAACCATTAAGAAAACACATGTAAGATTATGGAAGGAGATAAGGGAGTTCACAATTAAAAAATGAAAAGGATCTCTTACATCTTAAATTTGCAGCAAAATCACGAATTAACACTTAGAGTAACATCATTCTCTTTAGCACTCACTTCTGGTCGTGTTACAAGGTTTTTATATGAAGAAAACTTCACTGAGCTGGAGAAAGTTACCTTCCTAACAAACCAAACTTTCCAACTTGCCAGAACGTGCTAAACGTGGCCCAGTATTTCAAACCATAAATATATAACATGGCAATTGAGTATTGAACAGGATATACCTAATTATCAGTAGATGTTTAAATAACCAAATGTTCTTTATACAGATGATCTAACAAAGTAAAGTGCTGAAAGGAAAAGATACTATCTCAAACCCCCGCATACCCTACGACTACAACAAGAGCATAAGAGCTCAAGTAAATTTTGTTGATCCCATTTATGAAGTGACAAGAATTTGTATCAATAAACTGAACCATACGGCACTAAAGTTAAATGACAATTGAGGTAATAAGGACAAGATGTGCCAAGGGAAGGAAACCTGAGAGCAACCGAAACTAACTATCAAAAACACGGCCTGTGCTTATTATTTAACAAAGCGAGAGTAAAGGATAGATTTCCATAAATTATCGTTTCAGCAAGAAAAGCAAAAAATTCCAATGATCTTTTACATTTGGAAGCACAACCATGTCTTGGGAAAAGTAAAACAAACCTCCAGCATACAAGTTGCCAATATTTCGAATCGCATCAATAGTAGCTAAAGAGATTTGGGGGAAGCTAGTGCCAAATGCCAGCAAAGTAATGTCCGCGATTGTGTAATTCCACACCTTTACATGTCTGACAGTTTCAGCATTTGTCTGAGGATCTATCTCCACCACCGCACGGGTTTGCTTAACCACATTTTCCATAGACAAAAAGAATCGTGCAGTGATAGCAGATAATCCGAGAAAACAGTAAGCAAGAACAACCACATATAAGAACGTCCGTAACCCATCTCCAAGCGCGGTCTCGCCACGGAAAATCAAGTAGGATTCACATGTACTGGAAACTCCATATATGCTCTTGGCCATCTTAAGCAGTTCGAAGCCTACAGATCAAGCATCCACCATATAGTTGGAATCGATATACCTAGTGATTAATAAGATCATAAGTCAAAACACCATACAGAAAATTCATTTGCACGAGAACTGTTTCCAAATACAGCAATTTTACATGGTCTTAAGTGTTGGCCAGTATAAATAGATATAGCAGGTGAAGTATGCTCTACATCTACCGCCGCACATGATTTACTTATCCTGACTAAGAGAAGTGTTTCGTAACCAAACACAACCCAACCAAATCAAAGAGATCCGATTACAAGAACAACCACGAGAGTCTGGACTCGATCTTTGGGTAACATAACAGGAGCAGGGGGCATATTCAGAATCTAGTTCTGATTTGAAGACGAACGAATCAGTCTAAAGACAATGCATAATTTTATTTGCCTTGAATGACTCGGTATTGGCGTGATTGAAATGGGTATAGAAGATGTACCGGAGTAATTCACTGGATGACGGCGGCCTACATCTACTGTCTAACATGATACATTAACAAACGTAGGATAACCTCTCACCTCCAAATCAAAAGGAACGGAATTACAAGAGACTTGATCTTCGAGAAGCGTAGTACAATTGGAATCAAGTTCTAACCTCTTCATTTGTGCAACTTCTGCCCAATCGGTCTAAAGAAAATCGCACATTGAAAGTGTTTGATGAGAGGAGGGGGGCCGAACCGGAGCGGGAATGGGATGTCACCGGAGATCACGGCGACGGCGGCGGACGGTCGCCGGATGGCGCATAATCCTTCACCTCCGAATCGGAGGGGAAAAGAGAATGGCGGTGCGGCGCTGGCTCGAAATTGTGCCTTCTGTTGTGTGTGTTCTGCACAGAAGAGAGGGACACCAGACGTGCATGGATGGTAGAGTTTTCTGCTTTAACTTTTTTCTGCATAATAATTTCAAAAGCCATCCAAAATCAAGATATTTACGTAATAAACGTGTCTTCCTGACACATATATAGTACGGAGTAAGTCGTAAGGATATTATTTTAGGGTGAATTACTATTTTAATAATAAATAAAAAGTATATTTTTTTATCTCTTCCCTTTAATCAAAACTTAGAAGTCAGAAATAATTTATTCCTTTATAAGTACGGAATTTTGCTGCACATGTTATACTACTATAACTAGAAGAGAAAGAAATTTTACAAGTAAGATATTAAATTATTTTGTAAAACCATGGTAAAAAGGGGACGATAAGAACGCGAGTCACGTGGTTAATTAATAGATAGAGAGATAAGAAAATTAGAAAGTAGATAGTGGACTGGACTACAGAAAAAATTATATTTTATCTTAATTTAGTAATAATGAAATGATCATTATCAAGTTTTTTTTTTAATGAATGATGATAGAATACAATCAGAAATTTAAAAATGCTTCACCTCTCTCTCTCTCTCTCTCTATATATATATATATATATATATAATTATATTATAAAAGGTATAAAAAATATTTTCTATTTTCTCCGGGTGTTGGCTTATGGCTGAAATTTTGATATTTGTATTATATTTTTCGTCACTTATTGACTACAAACAAAATACATGACCCTAAATGTGAGTTACGATCCCTACGACCAAATCTGTGCTCGATAAATTGCCAGTACAGCGAACTGGTCCCTTCACGTGTTTCTTGCTTCCCTGAATTGGCTAGTGGACAATCAATTTCTGCAAGTTGGTCGGGCTAAATTAATCATTTATTAATAAACTGTCATCAATCACCTTTACTGTGTACAATAATAATTGTTGTTGCTAACAATTAAAACAATAACTTTGGTGGAGACTTTTCTGGAGCCATAAATTAGTCAAAACAACATTTGGCAGTAATAATAAAAACAATAACTTTTTTGGAAACTTTTCCGGAGCCATAAATTAGTCAAAACAACATTTGGCAGTACCTCATCTATAAGATATGTCAGGTACCAATTGTGCCTACTTAATTTGCTATGCTATATAATTTTCATGCTGTATTAGTATAGAATATATAAAATAAAAGTGAGATTCTTGTAATCTTATGCGCGGTTCAGCCCTTTTATTCTGCTTAAGCTAACTAAGCTGTGTGTTGAGATTTTGAGAAACTCTTGAGCGGGGAGAAAGGGGTCAAAAGGTTAATCCATTCATAATGTGTGACAGAGATTACAGATTAAATTAGTATCACAAGCATCGTGGACTTTGGATTTCACATCAGTAAACACGTATATTACAACAATTCCCACAAGTGCTTTAAGGAGAAAGAGGGGAACCTGAGGATGCCAAAAAAAAAAAAGAACCACCGAATGGCATATAATTTTTGTCACTAAAGACGTCTTTTAGAGACATTTTCATGGCCCTAGTGGAGCGCAGTTGTCCAAGTCCAGCAAACAAATTGCATTAACTTTGAACAATACACACCTCAAGAAGATGATTTTAGTTTTTAGCAGGAACCGGACTGAACTTGTTTTGCCCACGGAGAACATTTCTACTCAACACGCATTATCAATCCCAAACAATCGCACTCTTTTCCCATGTAGGGCAGAGAAAGTTCTGAAGGAAGCTAATCCGCATTTTAGTGCAATTCTTGGAACTTTTCTACTGTGCTTGGATTTTGAGAGTAGCAAGTATTAAGTGCATTCCTATAGAAGTCTTAGAAAACTTTAACCTAAGTTATGGGTGATCATTACAAGAGCACATACCAGGTCAAATGTTGAAATTAATTGCAATCTCGGACAACAATCTGTCGAACATATACCCTACCCTACATATCCTACACATCTTTAGGTTTTTCACTATGGGGACCGATCCACACCCACCGGTGGAGAAATAACAATTTCTCCACCGAACCGCAGGTAAGAGCAGCGGTTGGCCAGGTGGCGCAAAAAGGACGAAAAAGGTGTACGGCCACTGCATTAATGGCAAAAAAGGCACGAGAAATGGCACGAGAAATGGTGAGAAAATGGCGAGAGAGAGAAAAAGGACACCAACCGCATGCACAACCAGCGGTTGGCATTAATATGCCTGCCACGTGCCGTCCCCCACCCCTGCCACGTGGCCCAACCCCATGGCCCCTGCCACGTGGCGTCCCCTCCCCATGCCACGTGGCCCACCAGCATGGCCAACCGGCGGTATTGGCGATGGCCCTGCCACGTGGCATCCCCTCCCCCTGCCACGTGGCCCAACCGCTGGTGGTACCAGCGGTTGGTCTCCCGCCTTGCCACGTGGCGTCCCCTCCCCCTGCCACGTGGCCCAACCGCTGGTACCACCCGCGGTTGGTCCCCTCCCTCTGCCACGTGGCGTCGCCTCCCCCTGCCACGTGGCCCAACCGCTCCTACAACCCGCGGTTGGTCCCCTCCTCTGCCACGTGGCGTCCCCTCCCCCTGCCACGTGGCCCAACCGCTGGTACCACCCGCGGTTGGTCCCCTCCCTCTGCCACGTGGCGTCCCCTCCCCCTGCCACGTGGCCCAACCGCTCCTACAACCCGCGGTTGGTCCCTTCCCTCTGCCACGTGGCGTCCCCTCCCCTCATCCGCAGGGCCCAACCGCTCCTACAACCCGCGGTTGGTCCCTCCCCCCTCCCCTGCCACGTGGCGCCCCCCCCCCGCGTGATGCCCCACCTGGTGTCCTTCCCCACGATGCCACGTGTCGTCCTTCCCTCCCCCGTGATGCCCAACGTGGTGTCCTTCTGCCGAAAATTTTTTTTTGCAGCAGCCTTTGACCGCATAAACACCCACCCTTCCTCACTTTTTTCTGTCTTTTTTCTTCTCTCTTCCTCGCTTCTCTCTTTATAATCCCCTCCCCCGAACCCTTCTTCTGCATCTTTTACCAACTTCCTTCGTACTTCATATCTCACCTACATAATCTCCATAACAATACAAATCAAAAAATTTTACGCTAGAAGATCGGTGGATAACCGCTAGAAGATCGGTAGTTTTTTCTTTAAATACATCAAGTCACAACAAGTAAGTATTTTGAATTTCCTTATAATTCAATGTTAGGTTTATACAAATCAGCGTATTACATTTATAGATTCCAAAACAGCGATTTTTTAGGGTGCCAAATATAGACAGTTTTTCACGAATTTATAAAAAATAGCTAGAGCTAGATTTTGCCAAAATGCAAAAAAGAGACCCTAGTTATTCTTAAAGGATCTGTCTCAGGTAAAAATTTCAGATTTTTCCAAAGACTGGAAAGGGGTTAACTGATACGGGGAACCTTGTAACTCTGCAGTGTATTTTAAAATATCAAGCTAGCGCGATTTCGCGCGAAACTTTTATGAGAATCCTAGGATGTTGGGAAGTTCCATTCCCCAGGAATTCGGGCCATTCCGAAGCCGTTACCTATTTTTTTGGCCGAACGGCCCTTTAAGCGCTTGATCCGGACACCGGTTCGCGATTTTTGGGCGAAACCTCCGTAAAATACTTTTTATGTCAAGAATGAATTCAGGAAGCCTCAAGTAGCATTTCGAAGCACTTTTGATATTTTTTTATGCCAGGGGGCATTTCGGTAATTCGCCGCCCCGAGAGGGGTATTTCGGTAATTTTACAGTGCTAAGTTTTTTGACGGACTTTTTAGTCCAGAAATATAATTACAAAACCTGAAATGTTGTTTTGAAGCTGACGTGGCGCGCGTAGGGGTGTTTTGGTAATTTTCCCGCGCCAAGGGGTGTTTTGGTAATTTTCCCGTGCCAAGTTTTTCAAACGACTTTTTAGTCCAGAAATGTAAGTAAACCACCTGAAATGTTGTTTTGAAGCTGGTTCGGGGGCGTTGGGGTGATAGTGAACGCTCAGGGGCATTTCGGTAATTTGCCGCTGATCGGGGGCTATTTTGCTAGGAAGGATCCAGCTTAAAATTCATACCTTAAAATAACTTTTAGTTCAGGAAAGGGTGTGAGACACCCGAAAACTTATTTTGTTCCAGATGTTCTGAACCTTGTGACGCACCGGCGATGACTGCCAGGGGATATTTTGCATAAGTAGCGGGTGTTTTGGTAACTTGCCCCCTTTAAAATTTTTCCTGATATATTTGGTATATAATTGACGTAATACATTTAAAAACTTGACTTTAAAGCGGTTTTGAGGTGTTGGAGGTGTAGGGGCCATCGGGCTATATATTGCTATATAACCACGTTGGCGCTAAATTCAGTGGGAACTAGCGTAATTAAGCGTTCGGAGTGGTGGGAATTGAGGATTTGTTTTAATACATTGAAATAATGACTATTGCTAATGTGTTGGTAAGCTAGGTTAAAGATCCAGTTATAGTTTTGGAATGTAAATATTATGGATATTATGGACGCTAAGTTGGTTTATAATTATATTTTGTTCTTAAAGGTATGAATTTCAGCTCTGGACCTCATGATACATCAATCCTATACGATGACGATGACCACGTCGCGAGGCACGTATTTGACGGTGTCGATAGGGGTGTTTTGGAAACAATTCAAAGCACAAGGCACCTTGAAGAGTGGGTACTAAACGAGGAACAAATACAGCTATTACACCGTCAAAATTTAACCCTGTTCACCGATCCCGGGAAATGGTCTCGACACGACGATTGCCTTATATCCGCTCTAGTTGAACGATGGAGGAGCGAGACGAACTCATTTCACTTCCGGTTTGGTGAAATGACTGTTACGTTAGAGGACGTCGGATTTATACTTGGAATCCCATGTCACGGCAGACCCGTTACTTTGAACGTGCCGTCTGCATCCATAGCGAATATGGCTATGCAGTATTTTCCGGGAATTCCAAGGGCAGCGCTTACAACAAACGGCGTCAAGCTTAAATGGCTGAGAGAGCAGTACGGCGTGCTACCGGATGAATACACTCCTCAAGATTTCGTGACGTATACGAAGGCATTCCTTCTGTATATTATTGGAGCTATATTACTTCCGACGCATTCGAAAAACACGGTGCATCCGAAGTATATGGTGTTCTTGGAGGATCTTGAGGAGGTATACTCCTATTCGTGGGGTTCAGCTGTCCTTGCGCACCTATATCGAGCACTGCATAAGGCTACGAGAAACGGTGCCAAGTCCATTGCCGCCTGCCTGACTCTATTACAGGTATGAGCATTTATTTTCTTGGTAGGATCCTTAGTCAATATATTCGGGATTAATTACTAATTCCATATAATGTTTGCATTCACAGGTTTGGTCTTACGAGAGGCTACCCATGGGTCGTCCACAACCGTTGGTAGATTCCGATGAGACGTGGCCTAGGGTGTGGGCCTGGGGGCCTACGACCAACCGGAGGGGGAGACGGGTAGACCCTCACCACCATCTAAAGTTCTATCGGGGGGAACTAGAGATACTAGATGCATCCCAGGTGACGTGGCAGCCATATGGCAAGGTGATGCATCTGTTGGATGAGTGGTGTTGGCAACTTCCGGTGTCGTACGTGCTGGCAGGTTTGGTTCGGGTGCCGCTCATTCACTTCGAAGAATGTGAGTTTCAGATGCCCGATCGAGCTATGAAGCAAGCTGGCTGTCCACAAGGGATACCAAAACCCGCTGTAGACATGCGGCCATACAGGGGTGGTCGAGGGCCGAACTTCGAGGTGGCTGATGCCTTGATTTTGTTGGGTGACGAGGTGCACCAGTGGAATACCTGGCAGGAAACGTATGATAGCCTTGTATCGCTGAAGCACGACGGCATTAGTACTGAGGAATACTTACAGTGGTTTCTCAGGGTGACGCGCACGAGGGTGAATCGCCCTTCCCAGTGAAGAAGACATCGTACGCGCCACGTGAGGTCTATGACCAGTTCTGGGCATTGGCCATTGTAAGTCATGCTAGTGTTGTTTGATAATTTATTTGCGCACCTTATCGACCATTTGTCAAATATGATTAGCCATATTTTCTATGCATGTTTTTTAGGTTGACCAGGGCATTGAGGTGTTCAAGCAGCTGGAGTCGTTTGACTGGTTTGTCGCGCAGGCTCCTGACAATCTTAAGAGGTCCATTGAGAAGTACAAGACTGAAGTTCAAAACTTTAGTCTTGCGTACCGGGGTTACGAAGGGGAGCCGTCTAGTCGCCCTCGTCCTGAAGCGTACGACTATCAGCCCCAGAGTCAGGTGTGGGAGTCGTCCGGTCGCCCTCTTCCTGACGCGTACAACTATCAGCCCCAGAGTCAGGTGTGGGAGCCGTCTGGTCGCCCTCCTCCTGACGCGTACGACTATCAGCCCCAGAGTCAGGTATGGGAGCCATATAGTCGCTTGCCTCCAAACGCATACGACTCTCAGTGCCAGAGTCAGCTTCCCCAAGTAGGAATCCAGGCCTCGCGCCCAAGCTTTCAGTCGGACAAAGGACAAGCGACGAAGCCATTGAGGTCGGACAAGATGGCTTGGATCGACCGGCACTACTTCGGGCATGAGCCTGTCAATTCAGCAGACTTTCCCCTTGCGACATTCCTAGGTCATGAGGATATCAGAACGTTGGCGCCGGAGACAGATCTTTCAAATTTTGTCATGAACGCTTACATAGAACTGCTCCGGATTAGAGAGCAACGTTTTAACCGTTCTGAATATCTGAAGCTTAACATGTATCCCACTCATTTTGTGGAATTAACGGTGAGAGAATTCACAGAATGGAGGCGAGGGGGCGGCAGGAGTAAGTGGAAACCAGGTCGAAACGTGTTAGGCATGATGAACGCAGACTATCAATGTCCCGCTGCTGATGCGAACCTTATCATGATACCCTGTCATCATGCAAACCACTGGTTCCTATTAGTTCTCCATCCAGCGTTCAGAACGGTTCACATATACGATAGCCTAAGGGAGGACGAGCCTGGACAGCTGCTGGCACAGATGTACAACGAGTACATCACTTTAGTGGTTAGTATTTATTTTTTGACCTTGGCTCATAGTATATTGTTCTTGTCTCATAGGCTTGATTCTCGTTTTTATTGTTGGATGCAGACTACTGTCCTCTCGCTAGCATGCGGACGGCCACAGGGTGACCCTTGGACGGTCGTGATGATAAAGGACCGACCAAAGCAATATAACGGTCACGATTGCGGGATTTACGTCCTCAAGTACATGGACTACATTGCTCGCTCGGAAGTGCTCAAACACTCCTCGTGGACTAGGAAGGATGCCTTGACGTTTAGGTATAGGATAGCCTGGGAGCTGAAAAAGAATGAAGCTAGACGCCTTCATTACCATTATCCTGACGTGCGTGGCTAGCTGCTGTGATGTTACAAAAAACTGTACCAAAAAGAAATGTACATAATTTTTCGCATGCTATGAATTTGGCGCTAAAATGTGCGCGAATATACCTTTCATATGACGGCATTCGAAAAAAAGTGACAAAAAAAATTACAACTTTTTTCAGAAGCTATCAAATGGGGCCTAAAGTGTGCCCGAATAGGCCCTTCCTAGGAAAACTCAAAAATTAATGTGTCTCGTTTTTCGCCGAAAGTCTTACAAATGGGCTAACTAGCGTGCCTGAAGTGCAATGAGCGGAAAAAAAGTGACAAAAAAAATTACAACTTTTTTCGGAAGCTATCAAATGGGGCCTAAAGTGTGCCCGAATAGGCCCTTCCTAGGAAAACTCAAAAATTAATGTGTCTCGTTTTTCGCCGAAAGTCTTACAAATGGGCTAACTAGCGTGCCTGAAGTGCAATGAGCGGAAAAAAAGTGACAAAAAAATTACAACTTTTTTCGGAAGCTATCAAATGGGGCCTAAAGTGTGCCCGAATAGGCCCTTCCTAGGAAAACTCAAAAATTAATGTGTCTCGTTTTTCGCCGAAAGTCTTACAAATGGGCTAACTAGCGTGCCTGAAGTGCAATGAGCGAAAAAAAAGTGACAAAAAAAATTACAACTTTTTTCGGAAGCTATCAAATGGGGCCTAAAGTGTGCCCGAAAACGGAGTTACCAAAACTATCAATAATCCACAAACCAAATCACAAATTAAAGATTGCACAAACCAAATCACAAATTTAAACATTATATAAGTTCAATTTATACAACTGAAACATTAACCCTAACACTCTTCCTCATCATCGTCCTCCTCGACCATACTGTCAGGTTCGATACCTAACACTTTATAATGGTTTCTCTTGTCATGATCAGTCATCTTATTACACAACGCACACTTTCGTAATTTTTTTTGACCCGTTGCTTCTTCAATCGGATTCTTCATGCGTATTGCTCGTTTTCGCCCTTTTGTTTGAGAAATAATTGGATCAAAAATGTCGTCCTCCTCACCTTGTAGGTCAGTGCCGTCAATGACTGGCTGTTTGGCTCGATTGAATCTACCGCCTGGAGTTGTCCGAGTAGTCGGAGTGTCCACAGTTTCTGGTAATGCCATCCTAAACTGTGCATGCTTAGCCTTATCCCGTGCGGCTGCTTCAACTTGATACCTGTACCCATCAAATGTCGACGCTGCATCCATTGATAAACCGTGCATGATGTTACAAAGGTGATTATATCGCAGCGTCTCAGATTGCTCGAAATCAACTGAAACATTGGGCACGTAAGGAATGTGACCGTGGACTCTGTTGGCTTCCTTCGTCCACCGTTCCAAGATATACGGTGGAGGGATTTCACTAGCATTCTTGGCGCTCAAAACCCTCAACGCGTGTCGACAAAGTATACCTTTATGCTCAAACAGTTGACAGTTGCAATTAACCAACCCGGTGTCCTTACAAACTGCTACGGTAAAATGTCGTCTGGTCCTCGGAGCCGACGAAGAGCACGGATTGGCGAAGTTCGTCACATTTGTCAAAGCATAAACCTTGATATCTCTGGTGGAATACTCGTGCAACTTTGTCATGCCATATTGATTCGACTTTAGTAGTTCCTCTTGAAACTGTCGAAACATTTCCTTGGTATAGACTTGAGCCGCATGAGCCTCTAAAGGTGAATAAAGTAGTATAGCTCTTTCTTTGCAAACTGTAGCCGCGTCGGCTTCTCTCTCACGGTACAATTGCCTGTCAACGGCTTTCTGCATCTCTAGTACGAACTCCGCTATACTTGAAGACTGGCCTACGTACCCATCAAAGAATGAATTCATAGCTTCGCTTCTCGAGGTCGTAGTCATTCCGGCTGCAAAAAACTTCTTGGTGTAGGCACCGACCCACTGTGTCTTGATCTCATACAACGATTGTAACCATTCGTGATTGTGCAAATAGTAAGTATCCATTAACGTGGCCCACCTCTCCTCGAACACGTCTACCGTCAACGATTTCTTCACACATGTATTAAAGTCAGTCTTGAATGACGGATGGTTTGCATATACATGGTGAAGCCGTTCGGGATATTTGTTGCTTATGTGCCATGTGCACAGGCCATGGTGAGTATCTGGAAGGACCTTAGCGATTGCATTTTTCATTGCCAGATCTTGGTCGGTGATGATGGTCTTTGGAGGAATATGATACATTGCTTGAAGCCACGTTTCAAATAACCACGTAAATGACTCCTCCGTCTCATCCCTAAGCAGGGCAAAGCCAAACGAGATTGACTGATAGTGGTGGTTCACCCCGGTGAACGGAGCAAAAGGCATAGAGTACTTATTGGTGCGGTATGTGGTGTCAAACGTCACAACATCCCCAAAATTTTGGTAAGCAGCTCTAGAACGGGGGTCCGCCCAAAATATAGTACTAATGCGGTTCTCATCATCCAGTTGGAGACTGTAAAAAAATCCAGAATTCTCACTCTGAAGGGACCTGAAGAGATCAAGTGTAGTTTGAGAATCACTCTTACCGAAAGACTCTCTCCTCTGAGCACGAAGTTCATTTCGAAGGTCTACTTCGTTGAAACTCAACTTGTCAATCCCCCCAACCTGGCTTGAGAAAACCCCCATCATCTTAGAAGGTGGAATTTTAGCCTCGGCCATTGTAAAAATTAGTTGTCTGTGTGCCGCGCTTATTTCTCGGTGTTGATGAATTTGACCAATCTTACTGGGGTCATCAACTGATGATTATGGCTCAACTCCACTCCTGTGACAACCCAATGGTTTTCATTTTTTCGGTGTACTGCATACACATGGGCCTTGCAGCCGGTACCCGGAAATGTGTCCCGTTTTCTTTGTCTTGTTGTCCCTTCGTCACTGATCCGAACGACCGGAGTTACATGCGGTGCTCCTCTATGACACTCAAATAGTCTTGCACAAATTTGATCTGTATTCGCCCGTTTTCTAGTCGTCTTAGTTCTAATACCGAAACCTATCGTTTTCGAATATGCTCTATAGTATGCTTCAACTTCGTCCAGTGCTTGAAAAACTTGACCAACGTAAGGTGGATCAGAACCTTCACAAAAATTATTTCCTCCAGTTGCATCCATATTTATACTGTAATCTAAAAAATAAAAATTATATCATTCTCAACAAGTCATTAATTTAAATAAAAGAAGAATAAAATTTATTTAAACAACCTTTCAGGTGCTTTGCTTACATTTCTGGACTAAGAAATCGTTTGAAAAACTTAACGCTGCAAATTTACGAAAATACCCTTATCGGGGATGCGAATTACCAAAATGCCCCCTGACAAAAAAAATCTGAAAAGTGCTTTGAAATGGGATTTTAAGCTTCTTGAATTCACTCTTTAAAATAACTTTTCAGGTGTCTCACACCCTTTCCTGAACTAAAAGTTATTTTAAGCACAAATTTGTGTAATGTAAAATTAGCAAAATAGCCCCCGGGGGTTCATTGTCACCCTAACGCCCATCAAACCAGCTTCAAAACAACCTTTCAGGTGTTTTACTTACATTTCTGGACCGAAAAACTTTTTTTCGGGAAAATTACCAAAACACCCCTCGCGGGGGGGCAAATTACCAAAATGCCCCCTGGCTTCAGAAAATATCAAAAGTGCTTTAAAAAGCTATTTTAAGCTTCCTGAGTTCATTCTTGATCTAAAAAGTATTTTACGGATTTTTCGCCTAAAAATCCCGAACCGGTGTCCGGATCGAGCGCTTAAAAGCCCGTTCGGCCAAAAAATTAGCTAACGGCTTCGGAATGGCCCGAATTCCTGGGGAATGGAACTTCCCAACACCCTAGGGTTCTCATAAAAGTTTCGCACGAAATCGCGCTGTCTTGATATTTTAAATTACACTGCAAAGTTACAAGGTTGCGCGTATCAGTTAACCCCTTTCTAGTCTTTACAAAAGTCTGAAATTTTTACCTGATACAGATCTTTTGAAAATAGCTAGGGTCTCTGTTTTGTATTTTGGCAAAATCTAGCTCTAGCTATTTTTTATAAATTCGTGAAAAAACTGTCTAATTAAGTTTTCACCTTTAGCGACAATTACGCCCCGCAATCAGCTGCAAAACAACATTTCAGGCGTTTTACTTACACTTCTGGACTTAAAAGTCCGTTGAAAAACTTTTTTGGAAAAATTACCAAAATACCCCTCTCGGGGTGGCAAATTACCAAAATACCCCCTGGCTTCAGAAAATATCAAAAGTGCTTTAAAATGCTATTTTAAGCTTCCTGAGTTCATTCTTGATCTAAAAAGTATTTTACGGATTTTTCGCCTAAAAATCTCGAACCGGTGTCCGGATCGAGCGCTTAAAAGCCCGTTCGGCCAAAAAATTAGCTAACGGCTTCGGAATGGCCCGAATTCCTGGGGAATGGAACTTCCCAACACCCTAGGGTTTTCATAAAAGTTTCGCGCGAAATCGCGCTGGCTTGATATTTTAAATTACACTGCAAAGTTACAAGGTTGCGTGTATCAGTTAACCCCTTTCCAGTCTTTGGAAAAATCTGAAATTTTTACCTGATACAGATCTTTTGAAAATAACTAGGGTCTCTGTTTCGTATTTTGGCAAAATCTAGCTCTAGATATTTTTTATAAATTCGTAAAAAATTCTATTTCTGACGCCCTAAAAAATCGCTATTTTGGAATTTTTCGAATGTAATACCCCGATTTGTCAAAACGTAATTTTGACGCCCTAAACACGAATTTTAGACTATTGTAAGAACAATTTAAGCGTAACACAATTTAAACAATCAATTGGTATGAACAAATTGAAAAATACTTACTTGTTTTAACTTGATATATTTCAAGAAAAATCCACCGATCTTCTAGCGGTTATCCACCGATCTTCTAGCGTAAATTTTTTTTGTTTGTATGTAGGTGAGATAGGGAGAATGAGGAGGGTGGAAAAAATGATTCGGGGAGGAGGGATTTTATAGAGAGAAAAGTGAGAGAGGAAGGGAAGAACCGTGAGTGAACAGCAGGGAGGGGGAGGGGGGAATGACACGTGGGGGTGGGGGGTAGGGTGGTAATGACACGTGGGGGAAGAGGGGGTTCACGGGTGGGGGAAGGGGGTTCACGGGTGGGGGAAAAGGACATAGGGTGGGGGCCACGGGGTGGGGGGCAAGGGGGGTGGGGGGAAGGGGGGTGACGCGTGGGGGGGGCAAGGGGGGTGGGGTCACGGAAGGCAATAATGCCAACCGCATGTAGGAGTTGCGGTTGGGCATTATTGCCACCATTTTCTCACGAGTTTTTCATTTTCTCGTGATATTTTCGTAAATTTCTCATATTATTTTCGTCCCTTTTCGTCCCTTTTCGTCCTTTTTGCGCCACGTGGCCAACTTTTTCGTCCTTTTTGCGCCACCTGGCCAACCGCTGCTCTTACCTGCGGTTCGGTGGAGAAATTGTTATTTCTCCACCGGTGGGTGTGGATCGGTCCCCTTTCACTATATACATTGCGCAACTTCCAATTATATGTAAAATGACAACAACAATTACTAATTTTTTACTAGAGTTAATTACACTCAGCACTCCTTAGGTTTCCGTTTATTACACACGGCTATGCCAAGCATCGCAAATATACTAAGCTACATTTTTTAATTTACAGTTCATAGAGTTAATATGACCAGTGAAGACGGTAATATCCTAGATAGCAAATAAAATTACCCGACCCACCACGAGATCTGCTCAAAGCAGTTCACCACCACCACGTCGACCCGATCACACGCGACTCCTTCCCGCCATACCTCCATCGTCATTGTATCAGAAGATAACTGCCACCAGATCAAAGACCACCCATCACCGCCCCCTCCCCCACCACGGCACATCAGAAAATCCACCACCACCTCTATAACAGACCCCGCCACCATCCTAAAATAACAACATTGCTATATTCCCTACCAACGCCACTTCCCCCACTCTGGCCAGATCCCAAAAACCAACCACCACCGCATCTTACATCCCCTGCCACTGTCACAGACCCTACAATCACAGATACCACAACCACCATAACTTGAAGGCTCCCATTTTCTAATCAAAATACTAGGAATTCTGTCATAATCGTTTTGTTCAAACAACCAAAACCACCACTTTCAACCTTTACAAAATTCAAGAATCGAGCATAGGTAAGTGGGTCTTTAATTAATACAACCCATTTGTGTTGTTGTGTATCTTCCGACTACATCGCGGGTAAGGGGCATTCGCTGGGAGTGATAGCAGCGGCAGCAGGCGGCAGTGGGAGCTAGAAGATGCAAGCGTTTGTGGGATTCGCTGGGAGTGATACGCGTGCTTGGTTATTTGTTGGGGTGGGGGTAAGGGGCATACCACGACAATGATAATAGTGGTAGCAGGCAGGCGGCTAGTGGGAGCTTGAGAACAGCGGTGATAGCAGCAGCAGCCGGCAGTGTGTGGTACAGATGGGTTTGGGTCTGTGCCTGTGGGTGTGACGAGCAGAAGGTGGTTTGGTGTTTGGTGACAGTGGTGGAGGGTTCGAAAGTGTTGGCGATCGTGGCATGGTTCAGCGGTGGTTGGTATTGAAAAGAGGAAGATTTCTTAAGGAGCAATATTGGTAGATGAGTTGTATGATGCCCTAACTTTTTCAAACGGTTTCCTAACAGGAGGAAGCATTCTGTAAAACTACTAGAAACCATAGGGGGTAGAGTGTAATTTCAAAAATTAGCCGTAGTCTCATGTAATCTCGGTCAAATCATTGAAGTGCCGAGTGTAATAATCCCTTTCACTGTGACGAGAAGCCATCTCTTTTCCTTCTTCATCCATGTCAAGCGGCACCTCTTTTGTGTCGCCAGCATAGTCCTTCATATTTAATCTATCCAGGATCTCCTCAAGCATCAAATATATTTCCTTTGTTTCTGGGTGAGACTCGTCTCCCACGAAAAACTCGTGTATAACACCATCCACCTCAACCAAGCTGCACCCAGGAACTTTCTTCACCCCATTCACCTCCATAAGATCTCTCATATTCCTTGCATCCTTCCACTTACCGACCTTTGCATACACGTTCGATAAAAGCACATAAGCTCCACTGTTTGTGGGTTCTAGCTCAATTAGTTTGTTGAGAGCCACCTCACACGTTCCGATATCACCGTGCATTCTAGAACCACTCAAGAGAGCTCCCCAGACAAGCACATCCGGCTCCATAGGCATCGAATGTACAACATCCCATGCTTCCTTTATCAGGCCAGTTCTTCCATAAAGGTCGACCATGCAACCATATAATGCTGGATAGAAGGAACAATGCCAAACTCCCTATTCATCTGCGTAAAATACTCTTTTCCTTCGTTCACCAATCCGCCATGTACACAAGCACAAAGAACACCTAGCAGCGTTATCGCATTGGGTCTCACCTCATTATTCTTCATCTCTGAGAACAACTCAAGGCATTCTTTACCATGCCCGTGCATAGCCAGACCAGATATCATAGTACTCCACGCCATGACATCCTTGTTTGGACCCAAATTGTTGAACACCCACCTTGCCCTATCAATACTTCCACATTTAGCATACATGTCTATCAAAGAAGTCCCCAAGATGACATAAACCTCCATTCCACACTTATCAATGTAAGCATGCGCCCACTTCCCATGCTCAAGTGCACCTAACCGTCCACAAGCTGAAAGCACAACCGACATAGTAAACGCATTAGGCCTGACGTCGTCCACTTCCGACGTTTGCATCCGCCGAAACAATGATAGCGCTTCCTTATACTCGCCACTAGTCACATACCCATTTAGCATGCAACTCCAAGATATAACATTCCGTACAGGCATCCGATCAAACAATTCCCGTGCAACATCAACCGTACCCACCTTCACATTCGCGTTCACAATCGAATTCCAAGAAGGTAGGTCTGGTTGGTGTATTTCGTCAAACACCTGCTGTGCATAACCCAAGTTGCCACTACACGAGTACATGTTGATGAGCGATGTCTGTACAAATGGGTCGGAACCAAGCCCGAAATGGAAGATTTGGGCGTGAACACGCCGCCCTGATTGGAGGTGGATGGAGAGTTGAAGGACTGGAGAAGGAAAGGGAAGGTGTAGAAATCAGGCTCGACGCGGTGAAATCGCATACGAAGGAAGATGCGGAGTGGGGATTCATTCGAATGTGGAGCTTTGCTCTGGACGTATGCTTCTCGAATGAGGGTGTTCCAGACGAAGGGCTCGATAGTTGGATGCGAAAGATTGAGGGTTGGGTGCGTGGAGGATATGAGCTTCGTTTGAACTCGCATAGCTGTGTTCAAGGCGGGAAAGTCGATCTAACCGTGTTACGGCGTGAGAAGACAAATGAAATAAAGTAGGGCTAATTACACATGGGTTGATGTTGGAATAATTACGGTCAATGACATTAAGTTTTAAAATATAACATTTTGTGATCAAAAGTGTTTCAAATATATCACCCGTGTCTGTCCGTTAGATTTTCATTCAAAAAGTGTATTTTTTTAATGATGTCAGCAATACGTATTTTTAAGATGACAAAATTACCCTTGTACTGTATATACTAAGTAATTTTTAAAAATTTTAAATTAATACTTTAAACCTTGATTTGAAGATTAGGGTTTTAAATTTTAAATTAATACTTTAAACCTTAATTTAAAAAAATTTAAATTAATACTTTAAACCTTAATTTTCATTATCTTCCCCCCCCCCCCCCAACTTGCCGGCAGCCCCATTACCGGCCGCACAAGCGGTCGCCGGCGACTAACTCCGGTCCCCGCGCCTTCACCGAAATGCCCCTTCATTGAGCCTCTACGAGCATCGGTCGAAGCCACTGTGCCGCTACACCACTGCGACCGTCCGATCGATGTTGTCAACAGACCTGTCGACGGCTAACAACTCCGATCAGCAGCCCCATCACCGGCGATCAACTCCGGCGCTCCTTCACCGAGCGCCATCACCAACGCCTCCACAACCATCAAGCTGCTGCCACCACTGCTCGGGATTTATCACCGGCACCATCTCGAGGTCAACCACCCCTTATTTTCCGATCGACCAGTGAAGACGATGCCGGCGACGGGAAAGGGGAAGGGGGAGGGTGGGGACGACGGGGAAGGGGAATGGGTAGGGTGGGGGCGACGGGGAAAGGGAAGGGGTAGGGTGGTGGGGGCGACGGGGAAGGGGGAGGCACAGGCGAAGGGGTTCTGCGGGAATGGGCTTAGGGGGGGAGGGGGGAGTAATTGCATTAATGGGGATAATATTATTGGGAGAAGCAAAAGAAATGCAATGGCATTTTAAAAATAACTTTCTAACATAAGAGCAATAAAGTCATTTTGTTAAAACCGTTAAGATTTTTAGGGTTCCGTTTGGTCAATGGACACAAGTGTAATTTGTCCAAACTATTGTCCTTACCTGTAATTACCCCCAAACCTCAGGGACATATGTATAATTAACCCAATAAAGTAATAAAGGAAACATAAAAGTTCAGTTTGACAACACTTTTAGTTTTAGTTTACAATTTTTAAAAAAAATTAAAATCAATTAAATTTTTTTTTTTACAAAACAAGTGGGTGTTTGATAACCTAGTTTTTATTTTGAGTTTTATTTTTTGGGTGTTTGATTACCAGTTTTTATTATGAATTTTTTCTTTGGTGATGATTTGCGGTGGCTGACGGTGGTGGTGGCCGGCCGACAGCGACTGCCACGCCCGCGAGTCGTCGGCGGTGGACAGTGGTTACCCTGTCCACCGAAAAAACTGAAAAAAAAAAAAACCAAGCATCATTATAACCATGGACGACATCATCATTATAACCATGGTAATACTGTCGGGCTGAACTTATTGTTGTTCTCAACATGTTCATTAGCGTAGGTACTCATGCTTGTCAAAATTTGTTATATTGTTAATGAAAATGCGTGATAGGTCAATATCATAACTTTTTAGGATGATTAAAGTTGAATAAAATTATACTCTGTTCTTTCTTAAATAAGTAATTATTTGGACTTTTTGCAAAGATTAAGAAATTTATCAACTTCTGAGTTTGGTTTGAACTTGTATTCTTGTGAAGGTGAAAAGGTCGATTTAACCATTTTTTTTGAAAAATATTATTGGTACGTGTGATATGACTAACAAATGAAATAAATAAATGTAAAAACTTGCTCTTTTAATGTTACTTACACTCTTATCCATCATAATCCACATCATCTTTATCAGTATTGTAGTACTATTCGGCACTTATCACTATCATCAAATCCCTCGCTAAGTATCTCAGCCACCATGTCAAAAATTTGTTATTCTCTTAGTGAAAACGTGTGATAGAGTCAATATAACTATCTTATAGGATAGTTAAAGTAGAATAAAATCATGCTCCTTTTCGTCCTTAAACATAGAGATGTCAAACGGGCCGGGCTTGGGCCGCCCGGCCCGGGTCCAGCGGGCTTTAAGCAAAATCGGGCCGGGGCCAGGGCCAGGGCCGCAGCCATCCGGGCCGGGCCGGCCGAGGAGAAATCCTAGGCCCGGTCCAGGCCCAGGCCTTAGGCCCAATTTTTAGGGCCGGGCTTGGGCCGGCCCGGGCCCTTTTTATTTTAATTTTTTTTAAAAAATTTTCTTGTTATTCAATTTTAAATTTCATCTTTAGGCATGTCCAATTTTCAAATTTTGACAAATCTAATTTTTATCATTTTATTTCATTATATGTAATATTCATATATATGTATGTATGTATAGATATATTTATTTGTCTCTCATTTTATTTTTTGCTATATGTTAAATCTTTTCTTACTCTTCTTGGTGATCTTTATTAATAAAATCTGAACACATAACTAGCCGTTATATTACTGTTGGGGGGGTAAAAGTGAAATTTTGGGGGAATATATCCGTCGGAGGAAAAGGGGGAGAGAAAGGGGGGGAAAATAAAAAAATTCAAACAGGTGGGGCCGGAACCGGGCCCAAAACCAGGCCGGAACCGGGCCAGGGCCGGGCTTTTCCCCAGAATTTTTCGGCCTGGTCCAAGCCCAGGCCCTAAGCCCAATTCCTCCGGGCCAGCCCTGTTCATGAACAGGCCTGGCCGGGCCGGGCTTTTTTCGGGCTGGGCCGGGCCGAGCCGCGGGCCGCCCGGCCCGTTTGACATCTCTACTTAAACAAGTGATTGTGTGGATTTTGCACAAAAATTAAGAAATTGGTCAGTTGTTTTATCCGGTTTACCCCTTTCCATAGTCAAGTCTCTTTTATTCTCCCATAAACAGCGTAGTTTTTGGATCCAGCAATTGACCCAAAGTAGAGAAAGAAGAAAGATGAGATCATTTATTTTGGTAAATCTTGTCAGGAAAGAGCTCTACACTACAGGATTTGGCTATTGGTTACCCTATAGAGAAGACGCCAGAAAGTACTAATTTGCTAAGAGTACTGACTAAAAGAAATCCATGTACAAACCCCTTCTGATTATGCCTTTGTACGAGTTCTTGAGTTCTTCCCGTTCTTGCCTGAATTGGGTTTCGACGAAGAAGCTGCCGGTGTGTCTGTGATACGTTCTTGGTGCTGCGAGTGCGGCACTCGAATCCCAGCAAGTTCAGCTAACATGTGTGAGAGGTGCGTCTGGGATGTATACCGAGACATCACGAAAGATCTAGCCAACCGCGTTAGCGTCATTCACTCACTGCACCAAGTGCGATCGCTACTTCAGCCACCAAGAACATGGAGCAAAGCTGGCCCAGAATCGAGGGAACTGATGACATGTTGCTTGAAGAGTTCGAAAAGATTAGACAGGATGAATGACTTCAAGATAGTAACTGAGAGTTTTGTTTCGGCTGAACCCGAGGCCAAGTTGATCAAAGTCAAGGTGGTTATCCATGAGATGGTGAGTGAACATTTAGGTGTACAAAAAGCTTATACCGTCAGATATCTTGTACAAGATCAAATGTGCTGACCTTGTACCGGATTTCAGACTAAGAACCTTGATCTCAGTGTTCCCTTACGGAACACGAGTCCACTTGCCATTCCTTCACTACTTATCAGAGTAGATCCATTACTCTAGAGACTTCATGGACGCGGGGCAGTACTGGAAGGAGTTGTGAAGCCGGTATTTACTAGTAGGCAGCTTGTGGAGTATACAGTGTCTGGAATCGAAGTTGTTCCTAATTCTGAAGTTGTTAATTCGGTTAGTTGCTCGCAGCTTGGTTAGCTATAGGCCACACAGTTCGTGTATCAGATGGTGAAAAGTTCTCAGCTGCGACAAACTTGGGCCATTTCTTGAAGCCTGGAGATCATGCTCTTGGCTATGATCGACTTGCCTAGGGCCGAGAAGTACGATGCTCATGATTTGGAGAAGGACAAGGATCTGGTCCGCGTAAACGTGGCTTTAATCAAACGGAAGCAAAAAGGACCCGAGGAAGCGCGAGATGGCTACAAAAAAGATGTGCGCAGAGTCTGAACAAATTCTTGAAAGACTTGGAACTGAATCCTGAATTGAGATTTAATATATCCCTGAACTTTAACAAAGAATGCCAGCCATCAGAAACGTCGTCTACTTGGACCAGCAAGGCTTTGCCTCCTAAAGAGTTGCTCGGTAATCTTGATTTAGGTGACCATGAGGACTTCTAGGAAATGGAGCAAAAGAAACAGAGGATCTTGCTGGTAGCTGATTCACAGGCGGCAGAGGCTCAATTGAGAAATTTACGGCACACTAGAGCAATTTTACTTTCAATATTTGTTCACTTTGAGTCTGCTATATTGTCATTGCAAAATATCCTTTAAGTAGTAGAGATAAATTAGACACTGATTAACCGTAAACCAAGCATCTCACTAGCGTTGCAAACCGACTGATATAGGGCCAAAAACCAAATTGAGCTACAATCAAAAGTGCCTAGTAGTATTTTGTTGGCATGTTGTTTAATTTGAACAATGTCATTCAGTTACCCTGTCAATAAACAGATATTTTCTGAGGCAAACCACCCAAAATCGCAACAGTGATAGAAATCTTAGAAACCCTTTCTACAATCCCCCCGCGCCCACACCACCCACTCAAAGGAGAGAAAATTATAGTTTGAAATCCTGAAAATCCGTTATGTTGATACCCTAGCTAGTTCATGGGGGGATCCAATGTAGTGGTATGGATGGCACTTGACCCCCTTCTTCATCTGGAAGGAAAGGATTTTTTTTATAGTGTTAAAATGTTTGTTAGACTAAATTTGTAATCGCAAGGAACTTTGACCCCCTTAATTTGAAAATTGCATGATTGTACATAAATTTTTTACCTAAGGTATTTTATAGCGTTTTTTGGTCGTTGATGCAATCTTGTACAACCAAATAGTGTGTAGGTAAACATACAAGTGTAAAATCCTTTACTTTGGGAGCGGGTCTGCCTTTCACCTTCGTGATTTCAATTTTTACACAATTCATCTTAGGGCTAATTACACCTATGTCCCTGAGGTTTCGGGGTAATTACACGTGAGGACACAAAGTTTCAAAATGTAACACTTATGTCCGTTGACAAACGGAATATAAAAATACTTAACGGTTTTGACAAAAAGACCAAATTGCCCCTAAATAAAAGTTGAAATCCTGATTTGTCCCTGGGACCACCCACCAACCCCCTCCCCCTCCCCCTCCCCCTTCCCACCCCTACCCCACCAACCCCCTCCCTCTTCCCACCCCCACCCCCCAACCCCATTCCCACAGCACCCCGTCGCCTATGCCTCCCCCTTCCCCTGTGCCTCCCCCTTCCCCTTCCCCGTCACCCCCACCCTACCCCTTCCCGTCGCCCCCACCCTCCCCCTTCCCCTTCCCCGTCACCCCCACCCTACCCCTTCCCCTTCCCTGTCGCTCCCACCCTCCCCTTTCCCTTCCCCGTCGCCGGCGTCGCCTTTACTGGTCGATCGGGAAAAGAAGGGTGGTTGACCTCGAGATGGCACCGGTGATAAATCCCGGGCGGTGGTGGCAGCGGCGCGATGGTTACGGAGGCGTTGGTGATGGCGCTCGGTGAAGGAGCGCCGGAGTTGATCGCTATGCTTGCAGCGGGGACCGAAGTTAGTCGCCGGGGACCGCTTGTGCGGCCGGTGATGGGGCAACTGACCGAATTTGTTGGCCGTCGACAGGTGGTGGCAGCGGCGCGATGCTTGCAGCGGGGACCGGAGTTAGTCGCCGGCGACAGCTTGTGCGGCCGATAGTGGGGCTGCCGGCGAGTTGGGGGGGGGGAAGACAATGAAAATTAGGGTTTATAGTATTAATTTAAAATTTTAAAAAAATTACTCAGTATATACATACAAGGGTAGTTTTGACATTTTAAAAATACGTATTGCTGACATCATTAAAAAAGTACACTTTTTGGACGGAAACCTGACGGATGGACACGGGTGATACATTTGAAACACTTTTGGTCACGGAATGTTACATTTTGAAACTTTGTGTCATCGCGTGTAATTACCCCCAAACCTCAGGGACATAGGTGTAATTAGCCCTTCATCTTACTATATTTTAATTAGTGTGCAATTCAATAATTGAAGGGTTTAAGTCCAACTTCTCAGACACCAAACAATTTTTCAAGGATAAAATTGTCACAACAAGTCTTATTCGGCAGCCACATCATCGCCATTAGCCAATAAAGAATTGACACTTAAAAAACCAATTATAAATCTTGAACCCCTTCATGTTTAATTGACTACGAACCAACACCGCCACCACCATATCCATTTAGGCCGACACCTAGGCGCACTGCATGCACAGGTTTTCACCACAACCAATATCCTACACGCAAATACGAGGCCGATTCTTCGAATATCAGTTAAATTTAACCAAATCAAAGTTCTAATTTATGTTGCGATTCGAATTTCACATGTTGGCCAGTGATGTCGACAATAGTTGTTGTGGCATGCGAACTCTTATATGTGTCACACGATGGGTGGTGGTTCAATGCGCGAGGGTAGAAGATTGCGAGGAAGTAATGAAAAGCAAAAGAAGGGTACACGGAGAAAGGGATGCTAGCTTATATAAGGTGGTGGCGACAGTGAGACAATGGTTAATGGTGGTGACAAGGATTTTTTGTGGCATGTAAACTCCTAACTCATGCGCGGTGCGTGACGATACACACGCACTCACGCATGCACCCACACACACGGGGGAAGGGGGTGGTGGTAGAGATGATGGGATGGCTGGGCACTGGATATCCAGACACCACATTGGGAGCCGACTAATCCGGATTCGAGCCGGGCAGGACCACATGGACGGTGAAACTTTCCCTACCAAGATTTAACGCAGCTCCTGTAACACCCCAGATTTTTTTTTTAATCAGGATACTTGTGTAAGTACGAATTAAATATATTGTGAGTTTGAATTAAATAGTGGGCCTAAAAATCAATTTAAAATTTTCTTACTAGAAAGTGAGTTATACTTTTGGGATTGAAATGAGCCAATTTAAATTTGGACTTTAGTATGACCCATTTATAAAGTTAGAGAATTTTGGGACATAATGGGTATTTTGAAATTCTTATTGTGTTACGAATATAATTACATTCCTTTTAAGCTCATGACTTATGTGCAATATATTTTTTAGGAACACACAAACTTCAGAAGGGCCTCCAAAGAATCTCTAGGAAGAATACTCTTCAGATTTTGGTCATTACATTGAGGTACGATCTTATTTTGATATTGGGATTGAGGTTTGTGGTAAAAACCTACATAAGCTAATGTGATTGATAGGGTCTAATAGAAATTTTGGGTATTATTATATTAGGATTTTTGATATAATTTGTTTGAGAAGATCAAGACTTGGAGTTGATTTACGCAATTGAGGTAAAGATTTTCTCACGCATTTAGCCCATCTGAATTCTGATTATCGATCTGTTCATCAATTGATTTGTCGTTTAAAGAGATCTATTAATTCTTTAGAACCCTAATTATATTATTGATCGTTACGCTAAATAGTTCTTTGTACTTCCGATTATTGACTTTGATTCGTGATCTTTTTGTTGTAAATCTATGCGAAAAATTCAAAAGTCCGTAATTTTGTCGTTCTTTGGCCAATTTTAGCGTTCTTACACTTTTTGAAAACCCAAAATAGTTTACTACAACTTTGTAATTTTGGGTTTTCCGAAATTCGAAGTGATCGATATTCAAAAACATACTTGAACATTGTTATGCTAATATTTCTGTCAATTCAGGTCAGCCAATTTCGATTTGTTGTATCTTATTTGTTTCTCATTGGTTTTTAATGGTATTAAACATTCTGAAATCCTTGAAGAGTCTTCTTCAACTTTATAGTTTAAGGTTTTATCAGAATCCATTTGGTTCTTGGTCAAAATTGAGTTTGAAATATCACTTTTCTGTTTTTGACACTGTAAATCAGTCCACTCGATTTGTTCTATCTCCTTTGTTTCTCCTTGGTTTTTCATGATTCTAGACAATCTGGAAACCTTAAAGAGTCCTCTTAAACTTCTTAGTTTTGTATTTTCTCATAATCTATCTATTTTTTGATCAAAATTCAGTTTGAAGGTTATTCATTGGTGTAAAAGTTGTTGTTTGACACTGCAAATCAGCTTGCTTTGACTTGTTCCATCTTATTCGTTTCTTATCGATTTTTTATGAACTTAGACACTACAAAATCAGTAACGAGTCCTCTTCAACTTTTAGGCTTTGTGTTTTCTTACAATTTTTTGATTTCATTGTTGAATTTAGCCCTTAAATTAAGCTATTCTGCGTAGAATAGCGAGAACGAAAATGACTTTGTCTGCTTCAAACTTTTGGTGTTTATTAAGTTGATTTGGTATATGTTTTTATAATCTGGCGAGCCATGTCACAGTGTATGTGACTTATCTATATTCAACTTACCCACGTGAATTAAAATGTGGGATAGCTCAGCGGGATGAGTTAGGGATCGCGATCTTAATTTCTGAACATTGTCTCACGTGTCAGTGATGGCACGCGTGACACGTTTCTAAATGGTGCCAGTGGTCTTCGTCTTGGTACTCATTGAACATTTGAATTTTGATGTCTGATCTATTTGAAGAAGTTTCGAACATATCTGAAGTATTATTGAATTCACTAGAGTCTTTTTGAAATATAAGTTATCTTTATCAGAACCGGTGAAAAAGTTTTGAACTTAGATTTGTATTGTTTTTAACACATCGAAACCTTTTGACCATTTGTAAATTTAGTTATATATGATAATTCCTTACTTTGAGGTTGTATTGTCTGCCGATACGAGCTATTTGATCTTATTGCTAATCTGATTTCTGAATTGAAAGTTAGTGCATTAGTTTTGGTATTCGTCATGCACCTTGGTATCGTACTTTATCACCTCTAAGTACTACTATCGATATAGCGTGTTTTGTACTCTGTGGGTGTGTGTGTGCGTCTTTACTGGGCTTTATGCTCACCCCCTTACTTTTAGGTTATCAGACAGTGTTTGGAGCAGTACAAAGGATTCTAAAGCACAGCTAAGTAAGAAGCTTTTTAAGGAAGGATTTTCCTTTTATATTTATTGTACGATTAGATTTTGGCTTTAGATTTTATTTTGGAGCTTCGTTAGGAGTACTTGAGATCAATGTAATAGTTTTAAGCCGGAGTGATATTTATTGACGATTCTTGGAGACTTATTCTTAGATACTCTGATTACTCAATTTGGGAGACTTTTGGATATTTTGAGATTTTCTGCTTTGTTTATTTGAAATTAACGCTTCGAAAAAAAATGGGACGTTACAGCTCCATTCTCGTGACTCAAAACCGAAACCTTTGCTTAAGTTAAGACAATCCCCTACCAGCTAACCTACATGCTTGGTGATTGGGTAGAGATTGTAGTTGTGCTTTTTGGGTGGCTAAAGGGAAAGGTGTTTGGGTATAAATTGAGATGATTTGGCTCTCATTATAGGGGAAAAAAGTGTAGAATGTAATTCAATATATTCATAATCCAGATAAGATAAAAGTACTTTCTAAAAATAGGAAATAATTTTATAAGAGATTGAACGACGTTTAAGAAATTAGACCTAAGCCCGCCAGATAAGATAAAAGTACTTTCTAGAAATAAAATGTACATATATAACAAAGTATAGGATTTTACGAGCAAATGATCCCGTCCACTAAAATCTCAATACGCACTTTCATTTTGCTTTAACACACCGCGGCACCAATTGAATAAATCCTGGCACCGCCACAAGTATCGATCATATAGATGTCACCATCATCCTCGATCAAATCCTGGAAGATCTTCACATCACCGATCAGGCGTGCCTGTTTTGCTTACAAGTGCGTTAACTATCTCGCTCTTCTGGTCTCGCCATTAGTGTAATACTGGGGTTTAAGCACTTCTCTTTCTTGTATTGGGTATGTCCTTTTTATATCCAGTTAATGCTTCTGTATCCTTGATTTGGCCCCATTTGGGTTTTCCATTTCTTAGGGTTTACAGCCATGGCTGAAGAAGCGGGTGATACTGTTATGGTGGCTGAACCCGACTTTACGGAGGGTTTACCGAATCGGGTTGTGATACCTTACTGCCCCGAATGCTCTAGAGTCTCACGGCGTACATCATGGAGTAAAGCCCCCAAGGATTTAATGAATGTATGTCTGGATAACTTGAGATTATCACCTGGGATGAATCTTGTCAAGATAATCAAAGGGGAATTTGTTTCGACCGTGCCACCTGAGATGAAGAGGATCACAATTGTGGTGGTTGTTGAGAAAAAGATTAATGAAGTGGATACAGAAAAGGCTTACATTGTCGAGTTTACTATGATTAGACAGATATGCGCATCTTGTATCATGACTGAGTCCTTTTGTCAGGTGGTTCGTTCGAAAGTCCGGAACAGCATCGTTAAACAGCTAGGAACAAGGTTGCGTGCATCTAGCGTTTCCACCACACCTCGAGCCCTTAATTTGGGGGAGGCAGTGGTGCAAGTACGTCAGGATGTCCATCACAGGAGAACTCTTATCCATTTGCAGCAGATTGTTCATCTGCGCAATGCTGCTGCTCGTGCCATACGAACCACACAAATTAGGGTGAGCATCAAACCGATAAAATCGATACGAACCGTTCACCGATAGAACCGAACCGATCGAATCCGAACCGTTGATGAGTTTGAATGGTTTTGATTGAGATTTTCAAACCGAGGCCGGTTCGGTTCGGTTCGGTTCGGTTCACGGTTCAGGATTTCTAAACCGTCTTTAAATCGAACCGAACCGAGTTTATATAATTATTAAAAAAATATATTTATACCTTACCCTGGTTAACTTAATAATCAAGGTAGAATAATTTTGCTCACGGCTCACCCTAAGGCTAACTCTTTCAGATTTGACTTCAGTGTTCAGCCACCCCTCTTTACTTTCCAATTTCCATGGTTACTTTGGTCTTCGATCTCTTCCAATCTTCTTCTTTAGAGACAAAAAACTCACAAATAATACAAATTGCAGACCACGGATGATGGAACCAAACCAATCGGCACTCAAGATTCAGTTATCCGCAGTTTTACGCTTTTCTTCCTAGCTTGCGGCCTCGCGCCTTCTCTCTCTCTATCTGTTGCATCTGACTTGGCCATGGAAGATTAAGGGTCACCGCAGTCGAGTTTTCTTGGATTGAAATAGAGTTTTCTCACTCTATTTCCCAAATTGCAATTGGGTTTTCTCGGATTGAAGTGTTGTCTTCGGCTTCTGAACAGTGAGCAGGTGAGTTCAATTTTGATTTCAATCTTTTAGCTTTTACCCATTTCGATTTTGATTTTGAAATTTCAATTTTAGCTCCTAATTTCAATTTTGAAAATTTTAGCCTCTAGAGACATAAGATAGATCGTTAAACTGAGCTTCTTATATTCTGTTGGTATTCGCATAAATGGAACAACTCTTCTAATTCTAATCTATTGGGTCTTCCAACAATTGCATCATTTATATTATAGCTCTTGTAGTGTAAAGTGTAAACATGATAAGATTCAAGAACGATAATATACAACTCATGTTAAAATACAATTCATGTTAGATATTAAGATTTATCCAGTAATCTGTATTTTGTAGTAGATTCAAGAATGATAAGATACAATTCATGTTAGATATTAAGATTTAAGATTGGGAAAATTAGCTTTGGAATTTTGACATGAACCGATCCGAACCGTTCAATTTGAACCGTTTGAATCGTTCAAACCGAGGTGTCTTGGTTCGGTTCGATTTAAGAATTTATGAACCGAGGTCTATTGGTTCGGTTTGCGGTTTGACCCCCAAACCGAACCATGCTCACCCCTAACACAAATGGACAATGGGGTTGATTACTATTTTGCCAATAAGGGTCCAGCTTTGGTTTTTGTCGACATTTTGGCTAATAGTGCACCAGTAAAGATTAGTGTTGATAAAAAGAAAAATTCCAAGGGCAGCAGCTACTATCACAAGTTCACAGTCCAGATATCCCCAATCTGTCTTGAGGATCTGATCTATCTGCCTTCAGAAGTCGCCATAAGTTTGGAAAATCTTCGTCCGCTTGTGATCTGCACCAAAGTCACCAAGAAGATTGCTTTACTAGATCCGTTTACTCTGAAAAGTCGCGATATGGACTCTGTGCAGTACTGGAACGCATCTTTTGGGTCCCTACTATGTAGTAGGCAGCTTGTTGAATATGTAGTGTCTGAAATACATATTGTCTCAGATTCTGAAGTAAAAAATATGGGTAGTTTGGATTATGCTTTGGCTCGAGGCCACGTAGTGCGTGTATCAGATGGTAAAAAGTTATCGGCTGCAACACACTTGGGCAATCTTTTCAATTGTGGGGATTGTGCTCTTGGTTATGACTTGTATGGATTCAAGAAGAAGTACAATGATGAATCGCAGAAGTACATAGATTTTGTGGGCACTGATGTACTTTTGATCAATAGGAGGCACAAGCCGAAGTGCCAGAAGAAGCGCGGTAGGCCTGAAGATAGTATGGACACAGAATATAAACAATTTCTGAGGGACTTGGAGGAGAAGCCTGAGTTAATGTTTAATATATCATTAGATACTGATAAAGAATGCAAGCGATCAGAAGTGTCATCGTCTGCCGGGGCAGGGGAGAATGTCAACGACTTGTCTGTAGAGGATCTGCTTGGTGGTCTTGATCTGAGTGACCGCGAGGACTCCAAAGGAAAAAGGGAAAAGAAGCAGAGGATGAGGGACAGTTGAAATTGTTCCGTTTGTAATTTAACTCTAAAAAAAATGCAGTCAAGGTTTACTTGATTTTCAAGTTCCTTCATAATCTTCTCTAAGTTCTTTGCTTTTTGTCAGACTTAATAGTTGCAGAAGTACTTATCGGTGCTAACAACTGCATATAACATCCGTAAGTAATTTTTCTCCTTCTAAAGTACTAACATAGTTGAACCACTGAATATAAGAAAAGAGCACCGATTTGCAGAAATGACTCCTACAGTATGTCAATATGGCTTTAGGTTATCCTTTTACTGTCATTGCATTTTTGGAGCAATGTATCCCGCATATGATGGCATGTCTGGTTCTGAAAATTATTATAAAGAATGAATCGTGAGCCGCAGCATCCAGCAACATACGACAGCACAATTTTTTGTATTTTCTATTTTTTGTGAGTCTGTTGTGCTTTTATAAAGTTGATTTAATTTGTGACCTAACTTTCATCATTTAGCTCAATGCCAATTAGTTTGTGGTGTTAGATAATAAAAAGTTCTTCTCAGGAATACATCTGGGCCATCGCTTAATGCCTGGGGAGTTGCTCTTGTTATGACACATCTGGGGATGAACACGATACTGAATATAAAGCAGGGTTTGTTGGCATAGATATAACATTCTAATAAGCAAGAGCCCGAGCAGAAGAATGTGAGTAAGTGTGGGAGGCCTTTGAATGGAAATTGATCTCTCTCCGAAAGGTAGGGGGTACTTGAGGAAGCAAATGACCTGGTGTGTGAAAATTTTCTTGTAAGACTATTCTTCTGGTTATGGCTTGTAGGGGCTAGTCTCAACAAGAAGGATGACGATGATTGGAAGAAGCAAATATTTTTTGTCAATCGGATGTTAGGCTTTAATCACTAGACTAGACTAGACTAGAAGCCACAAAGAATGTACCTGAGGCGTGGGAGGCCTTGAAGATAAGATGAATATAAATTATAAACAGCTCTTGAGAGACTTGATATATCCTGGGACCGTGGCAAAGACTGCCAGCCATCATAACTCTCGTTTTGTATTTTGTGGATCTGTTGTGCTCTAATTTTAACTAACTCGACCCAACTGCCATGCTTTAGCTCAACGCCTAGTAGTTTGTGCTTCAAATGTTATTGTCAGAACGTAATTTGGCCCATCTTTTTAAAGCCTTAGATTCCTCTTGGTCACGAGATTATGGGGCCAAGCACGACGAGCAAGCATAAAGCAGGCTTTGTTCACCCATAGGTGATTTTAATAAATAAATAAATAAAGAGCTCAAGCAGAAGGCTGGGGAGGCTCTGGACGAAAGTTGAGAGCTCTCCTAAAGGTAGTGTACATTCATGCCATATTAAAACAGAAAATGTGGTGGTGGCTCCTGCCAACCCCTTTCAGCTCAAACTCCATCCTCATACTTACTCGAGTGGGACGTTTAAAATCTGGGACCTTTTGCGTTAATTCTGCAGTCATTTTTGCCTTTTTCCGTCTGATTCTGCACGTCCTGCAAGTCGGGTTGACGCCTTGCAGTAGACCTAACCAGAGTTCCATAAGGAAGGAGAGCCCCTACAACTCACAACCCTGGCGGCAAAGAAGAGGTAAACGTTGAAGTGCAAATGGAGAATTCATCACAGCTGCTCTTGCTGTTGAATTGTGTACTATTTTATGAAAAATCTAGGCAAGTTTTAGGGGCCGTTTGACGGAGTTTTTTTTTGCTCTTTTTTTTTTCAGTTTTAAAAATTGAGAAAAAAATGGGGTGTTTGGTAACTCTCTTTTTTTTCAATTTAAAAGTCCACTCTTTAAATTGTAGTGTAAAAAAAAAGAGGAAAAAGCTCCTTTTTTTTTCACTTAATTTTTTTTTTTTGAGACCTCCACCACAACGCACCCACCGCCGGCAGCCACCACCCATCGCTGCCGGCAGCCACCGACAACCACCTCCGACCGTCGGCAGCCACCATCGCTGGCCGGAGGCCACCTCCGGCCACCACCGCCGCCAGACAACAACCACCTACAGCCACCTCCGGCCGGCGGCAACCACCACTGGGCGGCCACCTCCGGCAGCCACCACCACAGCCACCTTCGACCGCCGACAGCCACCTCCGGCAGCCACCGCCCACCGCCGCCAGACAGCAACCACCGACAGCCACCTCCGGCAGCCACCTCCGGCCACCACCGCCGCCGGCAACCACCTCCGGCCACCACTGCCGACAGCGACCACCACGACAACCGCCAGCCACCACCACAAACCACCACAAAAAAAAAGTCAAAATAAAAAAGATTACCAAACACCAAAAAAAAAAACTCAAAAAAAAAAGAGTTATCAAACACCGACTTGTTTTTGTAAAAAAAAAAAATTAAACTGCTCTTTAAAAATTGACCACTGAAAAAAAAAGCTGTGTCAAACAGACCCTTAACCTTTGCTTTTTCATTTTTCATAAGGGCCAGTGTTACTGGCCACGAGTGAATGGCAACGCAGCTTCCGAGCCAACCTTCACTTTTTACATACAGATATCCATCTTTAACTCCAACTCAATTATTCTTTGAAGGCTAGCAATCATTGCCTCCACCCTAAAATATCCCACCCCAAGACCCAGCAAAATAAATCTAATTTTAGTATTAACGACTTCTGGCACTGACAAAAACCAGATAATGGTGTCCGTAAAGAAAAATAGCAGCAAGACAATCTTTATGGTCTAGATCAGATAACTTAAATCCACAGTGGAGACTCTAAGAGAGTGAAGCCAACCCAAAACAGACGAGATGAAATAAATAAATAAATAAAAAGTGGACTGCATGTTCAGTCCTCCTCCTCCCCTTCATTCTCGGCGATGTTAAAGTATCGCAGCTCATAAACATTGCGGTCTTTGTTTGAAGCAATCACTCGAAGCCAATCTCTCACATTGTTCTTCTTCAAGTATTTCTTTGTCAAGTACTTCAGATAGCTGGAAAACAAGAAAAGTTTAGACATGCCTGCTAGTGTACTACAAATGACTAGTTAGACAAGGATTCGGTATTAAG
Organism: Escallonia herrerae; assembly: GCA_033070095.1. NCBI lineage: Eukaryota > Viridiplantae > Streptophyta > Magnoliopsida > Escalloniales > Escalloniaceae > Escallonia > Escallonia herrerae. The sequence continues at coordinate 201,108 of JAVXUP010000793.1, read as the reverse complement.
CCATTCCGAACACGCAGGGGATGAATAGCAGAACTTTCCATTTATAAAGGACAACTTGAAGCAGACAAGTTGAATTACTGACTCAATTTTCAGAACTCGCCAGTAAGGCATTCAAACGCCAACCCTTTCTTGATCACCTACGCTCACTAACTTATTCTGAATTGCTTATGTATAACCCAAATAACAATAAAAAGTAAATATCATATTTTATCTCCCGTACTATAGAAATGGACCGCTTAAGCATATTAATTTCCATATCCAACCAGAATAAGGATGTAGTAATTTCAATGCCATCAATAAGGTAAACCTCAAGAGCAGACACTATTCAGACCACCAAATGCTTGGCATTTGACAGAGGCAAGTAATGCCAGTTAAGCTGCAGCAGAGACACGATGTAATACGACATGCTCAACAGGCAGCAACTACCAGGTTGTGGGTAGAACAGACGACCAGCGCTCTCAGAGCTATGCCCGTCGAATAACGTAGTTGAAGAAAAATCAAAGAACTGTAATCATGTCAAGACAAGAAGATTGTGTTACAAACCACCTGATGATTGTGCCAATCGCCAGTATAGAGTACCAGTCATGATAATTCCAAATTTCCAAAACTAACATCTTTGATTCGTTTGTGCAACATTGTATGACTGAAGTGTAGCCAAACCTTGTATCGATTCGATAACTCAAAATGTACAGTCAAACGACTTCTAGGTTTTTAGCTACCAACATTACACACGCAGACAAGCTGATTCGTATATGACGATGTGTGTGCACTCCGCATGCATAGAAAATCTCAATACAATTAGCACGAGTCCCTGTCACAGTCCACTCTTTAACAAATTTCGCTAAATGTTACTCTGCAACAGTACAAGCAGCTCTTTAACAGATTTCGCTAAATGTTACCATCGTTCTATATGGCTGAAGGTTCATAGATCCATAAAAAAGTCCGTTATCAGCTAGCTGTAGCAGGCGTGTTGAACGCACCAAGTTTCGAATAAATAGATTCAGACCGTGGCTTAGCCAATAGATTCAAGTACGTATTGACAATATCGAAATTGGAGCGGAGGAACGAATTAAAAATTGGTGGAAGCAAGTACCGCTTGGAGAAGTTGGCGTCGGAGGTGACGGTAAGCTTGCTCTTGTCGCGGGTGACGGTGACGGAATCGCCGAGGGCGCCGGCCTTGCCGCCGACCTTGATCCTTTCCTGGAGGAATTTCTCGAGCGAGGCGATCTCCATGATCTTGTCCTCCACCGGCTTCCCGCAGTCGATCGTGAACGTCGCTCCCCCCTTCTTCTTCCCCTTGACTCCTCCCGCTCCCGCCGCTCTTCGACTCATCTTCGGTTCTCTTTCTCTGCAATTCAAACAGTTAGATAGTGGTTCGCGGATTGTTGAAAAAAAGTGGAGGTGAGGGAAAGGGAGGAGATTGTGATTTTTACCGGTGGCGAAGTGGATGGCGGCGTCTGTGACTGAATGGGCGGGTGTTTATGCAGATAAAAGGGGGGCTAATAAGGTGCAGCTGGAGTTAGGGTTTTGTTCAATTCGTGAGTTGGATCGGACGAGTCGATGTTGGAGATGTAATCTGGTGTGGCCGATTTCTACACGCTTTATTTTGACTTTTTTTGGAATTTGTTGGGGTCATGAGGGCAGATGGCGGGGGGGGGGGGGGGGGGGGGTGAAGCAATGCATTCCATTTGTTGAGTTCCACATATGCCGATAACCTCGGAGGTTTACGAACAAATCATTTTTGGTCTATTTTTAGACGTAAATACATGACATTCTGTCTGAATCTTGTTTTAACGTATGGACAATAATTAAACAGTTATGTTTGAATTCGGTCATAATCTATGGCCCAAACATGGACGATTGTTGGTGATAAGGACAGCCAATAAGGTATTTTGGCTTTATTTTATTGGGTGGTAATAATTTACCAGGGAGACGTGTGGATATAATTGTTACATTGCAGAATTTTATTAACGATAGATTAGTAAGAAGACATTGAACCCTTTTAGTTTCCGAGATTTCTCTATCTCTTTAGAGTTTGACCTTCTATTAAATCCCATCAATTCTATCACCATCATAATGAAATTTGTTGTCATAGTGCTTAGAGCCTATAACGTCCGGTTTTGTATAGTTATGACTTATTTATGTTTGATTTTTGCCTTTTAAAAATACATATAAGATCTTTTTTTTTTAAAATGCATTAACCTGTTTGGAGAGTATTTTCAAGATTACAAAAACATTGAAATTGTTTTAAGCACCGCGTCAAAGAATATATAAACTCTTTTATGTTGTTTGAATAGTATTTTTGACATGTTTATAAGCCAAAATGAAAAAAGTGAGTTCTAATAACACATTTTCGAAGAGTTGATGATTGGTCTAAAATTTGGTATTTTGAAAGCAGAGCTAAAGATATATATATATATATATATATATATATATATATATATATATATATATATATATGCTGACTAAGCAGGAAAAACTCAAATACATGAATTACAGAAAAGAGGAAATGCGTTATGGTATCAATTGTCTTGGAATGAATGAAAAAAAGGGTAAAAGAAGCCTCCCCTTTCCCCATAGATGGTTTGGGGTTCTGAACCCACGCAAGTATGTATTGTATGGAAAGTTTCATCTTTTTAATTAAACCTTTCCTAAATATTTTATAAGACAAAAACTCCGATGTCATTTGTTAGCTTACAAGTGGTTAAATTGCAAGCCACTCGACGCCCAGCTCCATTAAAAAGATTAAACTACAAAGTTGGAAGCGCATAAATTCTAATTCACTGCTTTTAATAGTTGAGACGTTTCATCCTCGTATCATCACTCATGTGTTTGCAACACGGAGATAATACGCCTCAACTTCATAGACGATCTGAATCGTTATCTGTGCTTTACAAGTGCGCTAAAGATTCCATATAAACTTTTATTAATAAAAGTGAAGCTCAATTAAACAACAAACTCAAAGCTGAATCTTTTCCTTTAAGAAGTTTAATCGTCCAATTGTTAAACTACACAGTGTGCGAATATTAAAAGTACACATCGAAGCACGACAACAAAACTCTATACTTTCGTACATACTAATAGACCTGGCAAAAAAATACCCGGACCCACGGGTCGATCCGTACTTGTCCAAAAACCCCGTGTATGGGTATGTATTTAGAAGACCCGTTCAAATCAGACCAGTACCGGACCGACCCGTAAAATCTGAGTAAGTCCGGGTCGGATACGGTTTACTCGAGTTACCTGTGTCTTTTACTATATAAATGCGTGCTAGGGCTCACTCTTTTTTTCTGTCCTATTCTCTTCATCTCTTGCGCCGCTCTTCCATTTCTGAACCCTCTCTCTCTCTCCTTGGCTACTCTGACGGGGCTGGTCGGATACCGGGGCGGGTCAGATGAAATACCACATCTGACCCTAACCCGCTGCGATTTTTTTAAAAAAAAATCATACCCGCCCCGTGATCTGGTCAAAGTCAAAATGACCTGCTCCTATCCGACCGGGGCGGGAATCCGCAGGTTGCGGGTTTGATTGCCATCTCTATTTGTAACAACCATGACTTATATAGAATATACGTGTGACACTCCAAAATGGGCCGACTCTTTATTGCCATCTTGAAAGAGAGATGTTTGCTAAAAGATTAATCCTTCTCATAAAAATTTAACGAAAAATGAGAGTGAAAAGAAATAATCGCATGGCAATACTTGAAATATAAAGTTAGACAGCTCTGAAGTGCTATAATACTATTAAACTTGGGCTCAAGAAAAGAGGGCAATTGGGCTTTCGTTAACCAGATCCATGCTCATGAGAAATTTCAAGAATGAAAATCAATGGAGACTGATTTCAACGACGCCCCGTGCTCTTCTCGCGTCGTGGAGTCCCTCATACGATTCGTGACCGTAAGCAATCCTCTGTGAATTTGATCTTTATCTCATAACACGATAATGTCTGATCTTCAGAATTTGCACTGTAGGCCGGCTCTCTATGGGGTCTGTGTTCCGGTCCCTACGATGCTAAGCAAGCAGGTATTTTAAACACGTTCCTTAGTGTTTTGTTTCTTGCCCGTGGTTTGATTTGTTTTAAGTTTACGTTTCGTTTGATTTTCAATCCAAGCAGGACTCACTGGTGTGTCCCGTGCCTCTTTCGTGGTAAGTCAACTTCCCATGTTAATGCTTATCTTGGATCCAACTCCTTCTGCTGTTTTAATTTTTACTCCTGTATCGTGCTTCTAGCGTGATTGTTGTGTTTGTTATAATGTCAAGTGCAGGCTACCGCTGTTGGGAAATCTACCTTCCATTGCGGTAAGTGTAGTGGACTTTGTTTGGTTTCTATTATTCTATACAAGTTGCGCATTCTCAAATTGTTCAGTTTTATCTTCAAGATTGTTTTCACAAGGCCTGCTTTTACACTCTAATGCCATTTATCGATTTTTTGAAAAAAAATTCTTGCTCTTACTTCGCTTGAGGATCTTCTTTAGTTGCAATAAGTTTCACACAGAAATGTCACATATAATCAATCAATTGGATCTTATGATTCACTAATATACGTTCTTCAGCCTAATCAGTGTGTGTATACCTGTTGTCTGGACGTTTTTGGTATCTAGTGGTTCTTCCACTGATCTCCCTTCCTTCAATCATCATTACCCAAATGTGCACAGGAAAGGCCCTAATCATTGTAACAGCTTTGTACAAGGTTATACCAGGTGATACATTTTCTGTTGCGGGGACTTACGAAAACCCAAACACATCAAAATTAAGTGATACGGTCAGGAAAAAGACTAATGGCTATTCTGTGCAACTGCAGCTTTGGACCATAACTATGGCAGATTTTGTGGCTCTAGGTAGTTGGGTAGTACCTTTGCAAGTAAGATGTGGACGTTGAGTCACGTATGGGTTATGGGCTCCATCTCATGATCCTAACTGAACTAATTTAGCAAATACATTTACCAAATACGGGTATCAGTATAGGCTTAGCTTGTAGATTAACTAATATATTTGCCCAAGAAGTGATAGCGAGTAAGAAACGAAGGCTTATGTTCTTCCAGTGATGTCTAGTGTTCCTCCTAAAGGGGCACTAACGTTTTTACAAGTCAAGCACGAAAATAGGCATTACCCACTGGATATGAAGTAGATAGAAAACCATGTCTCATAAGGAACGAGCAATAAAGCGACCTAGAAGGAGATTATCCACTTCTCACTATCACCTTAGCACGTGTAAGACAAATGTAAAAAGAAATTATCTACTGAGTCATCATCACCACTTGCAAAGTGAAGAATTTTTTGAACTGACCCCATCCTTGCTGATAGCACCCCGGAACTGCAACAATAAGCCATACTCACCAGATTGGGAGCCCAAGGACTTGTGCCTACACCAAACTTACCTACTACCAACTGTCTCAACAACACATCCCTCTTTACCATGTATCTCCATAGTTACTTCCCAATGAGAGCCAAAGTAAAGTGTCTCAGAGACCCACATAGGAAGTGGGTAAACTCCCTACTTTACACCCATTAAATAGAGCCAACAAGTGTAGAGCAGGGACGTCTTCCAACTGGAAAAGAGCTCGCTTGCAACATTAACCTTAGGCTTCTAGCATGCCTGGAAACTAGCAGCACTAATCTCAAATTTATCATCCGGAATATAATTATGTTATTCCCAAAAGGCTAATGGGCACCACAACACTAGAAGCAGAACAATTTCCAGCCCTGAAACCTCTGAAAAAGCCTCCCTCTTCTTGAGAAGGCGAGCAACTCAAGGCCTCCACAAGAATGAGAAACAGAAAAGGCGACAAAGAATGCTTTGCCGAATGTGCCTGGAGGCTGGAAAGATGCCAGCAGGCTAATCGTTAACCAAGACCGAATAGCCAACGGTGGATAGGCAGGATGTCATCCAAGACCTCCACTTGCTCCCAAAACCCATTCCGTCCAACTGGGACAACAATCCCCAGAACACTTGATGATATGCTTTCTTAGTATCTAGTTTGCACATCAGAGCGGGAACCTCGCTTCTCAATCTGGAATCAACACACTCATTAGCGATCCAGACAGCATTCAATATCTGCCTCCCACCAACAAAGTCTTTATAACATTCTGAAATCACAGGATGCTTTGACAAAAGATAAATTAGTGTTAGGAGTCATAAGTGTCTACATGAAGATTGATGTTTCCGTTATATGAAGATGACCATTGTAAGCCACTCGTGTCTTGGCGTTATGCACCAATATTTTCCATTACGAAGAGGAATTTGCATTGTTTTGACTAAAGATAGAATCTTTATGCTTTACGAGCGATATAATGCCAATACTTTTCTGTCACTGTAATGCCAACTGATTTGATTCCCAGTGCAATATGCATTGAACATTCACCTCATTTCACCTCTACATGGTGCATTCATGGTAATTGAAGTCGATCTACTATTATTTTATGCATCTCCGTTTCAATTTTTTCTTCAGGGCTCTTTGGTGGAATTTTTGCTCTTACTCACTGTGGGATTCAAAGATATAGGAGGCAGAATGACTGGGTTAGTCACACGCCTTGCCTCATTGTTCTAGGATTTACGCCTAATGGTTTAACCCCCGTGATTGATGTTCTTAGCATGGGATTGCTAAATAAGGAAATGAAAGTTACCAAGCATAATGCAATGATTTAGCAAGGCATGGATTGTTAGTTTTCATGTTATGGCTCTCAAAACCAGCGGTAGTTGAATTACTTGGGAGTATCATCTCAAATTTTCTTGAAAAACTTCTTACAAGTTGGGTTTCATGAGAGATACGATAGAGCGGCCATCTGTTGCGTCACTGGTTCACCGATTAGGTTTAGGTTTCTGAGGCTTCGAAGTCCACAATTTGCAAGAATAACAAGTCTTTAAAAAGTCATATTACTTTTGTACTTATATAGCTTGTGTGTCTGAAAATTTTGTTATTTTAACTGTAGAATATACACTTGTGTAGCCGTAGTCGCCTCCTTACTCCAGCCTACTATTTGATGTCCACCTTTACCTTTCTTGTCCCTATTTAGACCATTCTGTAGTTGTTATTATAGTGCATGTGCCTTGACGTAATGGCAAGGTTACTCCATTGTGACGACTGAAACATGACAACTACCTCTCTGCAGTAGCGGGGATAAGACTGCATCTAGATCCTCGTGCAATGGGCTGTGTAAATTCTTGTAGTCGTTTTCTGCTAGGAGGTTCTCTCTCTCTCTAAGGCTCTTATCCTTACATTGGGGTCCTTGGTAGAGATCTCTTATTGTCGCCATTTTATTTTGTAAAGATTGAGGTGCAGAGGTGAGTGGTGATTGGGTGGTCTTGATGGATTTGGAGTACACCATAAAGTTGCGAGAATTAGGTTTGCTGATTTACATGTCAGGAATGAAGCAATTGTTAGACTTAAGCTTATTATCATTTTTACACTGTTGCTATCTAATAAGATTCACAATTAGCTTTTCTTTGTTATTTGGATCTCGTGGATTAACTAGGGATCCCCAGTGGGTGTAGTCAAGTAGTCTGAACCCCCAAATGTATTCAGTTTTTAGTGAGAGTTTGAAGCATTGTGCTTGTTTGGCCTGTGGCCATATCCCTTTTTCTCCTCTCTCTTTCTGTTTCTCCCCATTTCCTGTCCTTCTTCCTGGAGGGTTTTAGCAATCACACAAGGTGAGATAATTCAAATGTGGACAGCTGGGTAAAAGCATAATGAAGTGCACAACCGCTACAATCATAATAAAGGGTAAAGCATATGCAAGCACAACGCGGGACCAAATGCAATTCTGGAGAGTTCAATTTTACAATCTTGCTGGTCCAAAGCTCTGATATCAAGCTGGAATTCAGGGTATCCTGAAAAGGCTTGGTTCTCTATTGTGTCATACACAACCGACACCAATGACTATTTATGAGCTAGAAGCTAATTGCCGTGACACATTAAACCCGAAGGTATAAATGGCTAGATAGAATGAATAAATGTCTGTTAAGTCCTATTCTAACATTATACTGCTGATTTGTTTTCTACTTCTTTCACAAAGAACTCAGTTTGGGGGGTGGGCTGGTGGGGCATGACATGTGTCAGTGAGGATAGTGGTGTAGTAAAAAAACATTAGTGGATATACCATTAAGATTTAGTGGATTTGTTAAAGACCTAAATCTTACAAATTTAGCCTCACATTGAATCTTGTGAGTTACGATGTCTATTTCTGAATTTTAGTTATTGTCCATGTGTTGTTTGACAAAATGTATCTCTCATCTTCATGACAATACATTCTTGAAGCACGTTTATGATATGAACACCCCTATCAGTAGATAGATTTTGAAGTTGCTCATGATTTACACAATATAATACGAGAATATAACTCCAAGTGCGAATGATACCTGATGCATGTCCTCATTGAAACTTTGATATCTGAGTTGATTTAGCGCACGCTGTTTCTTATATTAATCTGGAGTTGAAGGATGCATATCTAGAGTGCATCTTTTTTTAAGTTGGAGCTTAGATACTAACTGTACAAAACCTGAAGTACTGTGGACTCTAATTGGAATCCAACACTATCCTCGCTCATGTTGAAGACAACAGGGCTTTAGCATTTAAAAGTAATTCATCTTGGAAAACATATTCCTGCTCCATTTGTGCAAGACTGCTCCATGGTTGTTGCTCAGAATTTTAGAAGTGTCATGTGGTCAGTCATTCATGATGACCTAAGTTGAAAAGTGGGTTGGGAATCCTATTATCTTTTCGATCATAAGATGACACCCGGCGTGAGATCATTGATGGAACCCTCTTGAAGTGTTTGGAGTTTGTTGGACCATCACATGCAACATCAAATTGATAATGAATCTAATAGATGCGCTACTGCAGAAGAAGTATGGCCACCAATTCTGAAGCCTTTTCTAAACTATGGTGGTTGGGTATCGTAGAGGAGAGAAAAAGTTACTCCCTCTGTTACATAGTAAACATTTTAACGACAATTATATTTCATCAGATTTACCCTTACGTTATGAAGGATGGCTGAGGTGAATCCTCAGTCTTATCATTTTAAATGGCACGGTTAGGCAATTGCGAGAACTGGTTTATTTTGCCTGTAAGCTGTCTCTGTTTATGTAAGTATTTAACTTTTGGGAGTAAATTTAGATCATCAGTCATCTGGTTCTCTTCTATCGAAGCCCTTGAAAGGGATTCAGGTTGATGTGTGCAGTGTGCCTCTTGTATGGGAGAGAATTATAGGCTTTTGACTTCGTGTGCACGCATTTTCAGATGTAACTCGACAACAGCCACATAAGAACAGGGCATCAGCAAATGTAGGTTCTTTTTGCTTGAATACAGAGTTCAAGAACCTCAAATAAGAAGCTTTATCATTCAGTTTGTTTGTTTTGTAGATGCAAGAGTGCAGTTCATAAGCACATAAAGGTGCACAGCAGTTTAGCTAATGTAAAATCTCTCACAGGTAAATGGCATGATTGCGGGTGCAGTAGGGGGTGCAGCTTTTGCTGTGGGGACCCGTAACTGGAAGCAGGTGGTTGGAATGGCTAGTGTTTTTTCTGCCTTCGCTGCTGCTGCTGACTACTCCGTTAGCAATTCTACGCACCTCAAGTGACACGTTCTGAGGTGGAGCAGCAGATGATCCTGTCTATTGGGTTTTTTGTTTGTCATCAGGACTAGAGTTCGTGCTAAGAGAGGATAATTGTAAGTTTCTGATTTCTGTCGTTGGAATGAAATTAGCTTCATCATTGTGCCGAGTCTTTCTTTATGCACCATTACTATTATGATATGGTGGAAAAAAACTATTTGCAATGCGGATTCTGTATGAATGAAACAGAATTATCCTGTTTATCTATTTTTGATTGGGAAACTTACAAATAGCAGATCCGAGCTGCTTAAAAAAGGAAGCAGAGAAGTTGATGAACAGCAAAAGATCCCGAACCCTAAGACAACGTGCGTCCTGCCTTTGAAACCTCTGTTTCACATATTCTATCACAACATGATCAACAGAATCTGTTTCAGCATGACCAGTGAACCATTCTGGTGTCTTCACATCGCAAGCAACAGAAAAGAACAGCAAAATGCAGCTTCATGATGCGGGAGAGGCGAAGCCTTGCCCTTCCAAATTATCCTATAGGTTCAGACTACGAGCTTGTAACTCTCCCCGGCGTGGGCCTCGATCCCGTGTTGATAGGGATTCCAAACAAATAAGTTGTACCCGTTTGGTACCAACCAAAGTTTCCTTGCTACCAAAGGGTTTGACGTTTCATGTTATATCTTCTATACGCAATAAATTCAGTTTTAGGGGTGATGAAACTTGCAGTGTGTATATATATATATATATATATATATATATACATACATACAAATATATACACATATATATACATACATATACATATATATATATATGGGAGCTGATCCGTTGATAGCGCTAGCAAAATAGGATAAGTTGCTAGCGCGATCTGGCCGTCCACGGGCGATCTGTGGACGGCCCAGATCTTTTTTTTTTACGTTTTTTTTAAGTCCGTTCGCTACATAATGTAGCGGACGAATTTTTGACAAAAATACCCTTCAGCTCCGTCCGTTACATTATGTAGCGGACGAGTAGACAGACTACTTTTTTTTTCTCTTTCACTGTCCTTTCTCTCATTATTCTGGCATCTCTCTCTTTTCTCTCACTGTCCTTTCTCTTTCTTTTCCTTCTCTCTCTCTCTCCTTCTTCCTCAATACCCACCCAAAGGTACTTATATCACTTCACACGCCCACTGCCGTGAGGCAGTGGTTCCCTCTCTTCTTCTTTCATTTACACATACACACACATTTATATATAAACACACTGCACTAGACACACTACACTCTTCAGACCCATTTCATTCCACTCATACATTACCATGTATCCACATACCACACATGCACACAACCAACACTCCCCCTCTCCACTCCCACTGCCTCACGGCAGTGGTCTCTCTCTCTCTCTCTCTCTCTCTCTCTCTCTCTCATTTTTCTTTCTTTTCCCAAGCACTCTCATGCACTCCACAATTACATAAACCCACACCGCACAAATCTGCACTCCCTACCTTCCATTTTACATCCGAAAATTGGAGCTGTTGCCTAGTTGTCTATAAATACGAAAATTGATTACTTGGGTCCCTAGAATGTTGTGCGGAATTTTGTCCTTTCTCTATTTGGTTTCTCTATCAAAGCATAGAAGGAAACTGAACCTCCACTTCTTCTTCATCCTCTGTTGTTGTGGTTGAGGAAGAACAGGAAAATGAGGACAGTGAGAGAAACGAGAGAGAGAGAGAGAAGGGAAAGAAAGAGAAAGGACAGTGAGAGAAAGAGAGAGAGATGTCAGAAGGACAATAAGAGAAAGGACAGTGAAAGAGAAAAAAAATTAGTCTGTCTACTCGTCCGCTACATAATGTAGCGGACGGAGCTAAAGGGTATTTTTGTCAAAAATTCGTCTGCTACATTATGTAGCGGACGAACTTAAAAAAAACGTAAAAAAAAGATCTGGACCATTAGAGAAAGAGATAAGTCAGATTGAAGAGAAAGGACATAGAGAGAGGGGAAAAACAAGTCAGAGCATTAATGAGTGAGAGTGAGAGTGAGAGAAGAGAGAGAGAGAGAGAGAGATGTTAGAAAACTAGTTCGCTACATTATGTAGCGGATGAGGGAAAGAGAGAGAGAGAGAGAGAAAGTCAGAGCATTAATGAGAGAAAGGGGGAGAGAGAGAAAAAATGACAGAAAAGTCCGTCCACTACATAATGTAGCGGACGGACTAAAAAAAGCGTAAAAAAAAGATCTGGGCCGTCCACAGATCGCGCGTGGACGGCCAGATCGCGTTAGCAACTTCTCCTATTTTGCTAGCGCTATCAACTGATCAGCTCCCTATATATATATATATATATATATATATATATATATATATGGGGGCCGATCCACACCCACCGGTGGAGAAATAACAATTTCTCCACCGAACCGCAGGTAAGAGCAGCGGTTGGGCCACCTGGACGAAAAAGGCGAAAAAGGCGTACGGCCACTGCATTAATGGCGAAAATGGCACGAGAAATGGTGAGAAAATGGCGAGAATGAGAAAAAGGACACCAACCGCATGCACAACCAGCGGTTGGCATTAATATGCCCTGCCACGTGCCGTCCCCCACCCCTGCCACGTGGCCCAACCCATGGCCCCTGCCACGTGGCGTCCCCTCCCCACGCCACGTAGCCCAGCAGCATGGACAACCGGCGGTTGGGGCGACGACCCTGCCACGTGGCATCCCCTCCCCCTGCCACGTGGCCCAACCGCATGAACAACCAGCGGTTGGGGCGATGGCCCTGCCACGTGGCGTCACCTCCCCCTGCCACGTGGCCCAACCGCATGAACAACCAGCGGTTGGGGCGATGGCCCTGCCACGTGGCGTCCCCTCCCCCTGCCACATGGCCCAACCGCTCATACCACCCGCGGTTGGTCCCCTCCCCTCATCCGCAGGGCCCAACCGCTCATACAACCCGCGGTTGGTCCCCTCCCCCTGCCACGTGGCGTCCCCCCGGGTGATGCCCCCACCTGGTGTCCTTCCCTCGATGCCACGTGTCGTCCTTCCCTCCCCCATGATGCCCCCCACGTGGTGTCCTTCTGCCGAAATTTTTTTTTTGCCGCAGCCTTTGACCGCATAAACAACCACCCTTCCTCACTTTTCTCTCTTTATAATCCCCTCCCCCGAACCCTTCTTCTGCACTCTGTCGTCTTTTACCAACTTCCTTCGTACTTCATATCACACCTACATAATCTCCATAACAATACAAACCAAAAAATTTTACGCTAGAAGATCGGTAGATTTTTCTTTAAATACATCAAGTCACAACAAGTAAGTATTTTGAATTTCCTTATAATTCAATGTTAGGTTTATACAAATCAGCGTATTACATTTATAGATTCCAAAATAGCGATTTTTTAGGGCACCAAATATAGACAGTTTTTCACGAATTTATAAAAAATAGCTAGAGCTAGATTTTGCCAAAATGCAAAAAAGAGACCCTAGTTATTCTTAAAGGATCTGTCTCAGGTTAAAATTTCAGATTTTTCCAAAGACTGAAAAGGGGTTAACTGATACGGGGAACCTTGTAACTCTGCAGTGTATTTTAAAATATCAAGCTAGCGCGATTCGCGCGAAAATTTTATGAGAACCCTAGGATGTTGGGAAGTTCCATTCCCCAGGAATTCGGGCCATTCCGAAGCCGTTACCTATTTTTTTGGCCGAACGGCCCTTTAAGCGCTTGATCCGGACACCGGTTCGGGATTTTTGGGCGAAACCTCCGTAAAATACTTTTTATGTTAAGAATGAATTCAGGGAGCCTCAAGTAGCATTTCGAAGCACTTTTGATATTTTTCAATGCCAGGGGGCATTTCGGTAATTCGCCGCCCCGAGAGGGGTATTTCGATAATTTTACAGTGCTAAGTTTTTCGACGGACTTTTTGGTATATAATTGACGTAATACATTTAAAAACTTGACTTTAAAGCGGTTTTGAGGTGTTGGGGGTGTAGGGGCCATCGGGGGTATATTGCTATATAACCACGTTGGCGCTAAATTCAGTGGGAACTAGCGTAATTAAGCGTTCGGAGTGGTGGGAAGTGAGGATTTGTTTTAATACATTGAAATAATGACTATTGCTAATGTGTTGGTAAGCTAGGTTAAAGATCCAGTTATAGTTTTGGAATGTAAATATTATGGATATTATGGACGCTAAGTTGGTTTATAATTATATTTTGTTCTTAAAGGTATGAATTTCAGCTCTGGACCTCATGATACATCAATCCTATACGATGACGATGACCACGTCGCGAGGCACGTATTTGACGGTGTCGATAGGGGTGTTTTGGAAACAATTCAAAGCACAAGGCACCTTGAAGAGTGGGTACTAAACAAGGAACAAATACAGCTATTACACCGTCAAAATTTAACCCTGTTCACCGATTGCGGGAAATGGTCTCGACACGACGATTGCCTTATATCCGCTCTAGTTGAACGATGGAGGAGCGAGACGAACTCATTTCACTTCCGGTTTGGTGAAATGACTGTTACGTTAGAGGACGTCGGATTTATACTTGGAATCCCATGTCACGGCAGACCCGTTACTCTGAACGTGCCGTCTGCATCCATAGCGAATATGGCTATGCAGTATTTTTCGGGAATTCCAAGGGCAGCGCTTACAACAAACGGCGTCAAGCTTAAATGGCTGAGAGAGCAGTACGGCGTGCTACCGGATGAATACACTCCTCAAGATTTCGTGACGTATACGAAGGCATTCCTTCTGTATATTATTGGAGCTATATTACTTCCGACGCATTCGAAAAACACGGTGCATCCGAAGTATATGGTGTTCTTGGAGGATCTTGAGGAGGCTCCTATTCGTGGGGTTCAGCTGTCCTTGCGCACCTATATCGAGCACTGCATAAGGCTACGAGAAACGGTGCCAAGTCCATTGCCGCCTGCCTGACTCTATTACAGGTATGAGCATTTATTTTCTTGGTAGGATCCTTAGTCAATATATTCGGGATTAATTACTAATTCCATATAATGTTTGCATTCACAGGTTTGGTCTTACGAGAGGCTACCCATGGGTCGTCCACAACCGTTGGTAGATTCCGATGAGACGTGGCCTAGGGTGTGGGCCTGGGGGCCTACGACCAACCGGAGGAGGAGACGGGTAGACCCTCACCACCATCTAAAGTTCTATCGGGGGGAACTAGAGATACTAGATGCATCCCAGGTGACGTGGCAGCCATATGGCAAGGTGATGCATCTGTTGGATGAGTGGTGTTGGCAACTTCCGGTGTCGTACGTGCTGGCAGGTTTGGTTCGGGTGCCGCTCATTCACTTCGAAGAATGTGAGTTTCAGATGCCCGATCGAGCTATGAAGCAAGCTGGCTGTCCACAAGGGATACCAAAACCCGCTGTAGACATGCGGCCATACAGGGGTGGTCGAGGGCCGAACTTCGAGGTGGCTGATGCCTTGATTTTGTTGGGTGACGAGGTGCACCAGTGGAATACCTGGCAGGAAACGTATGATAGCCTTGTATCGCTGAAGCACGACGGCATTAGTACTGAGGAATACTTACAGTGGTTTCTCAGGGTGACGCGCACGAGGGTGAATCGCCCTTCCCAGGTGAAGAAGACATCGTATGCGCCACGTGAGGTCTATGACCAGTTCTGGGCATTGGCCATTGTAAGTCATGCTAGTGTTGTTTGATAATTTATTTGCGCACCTTATCGACCATTTGTCAGATATGATTAGCCATATTTTCTATGCATGTTTTTTAGGTTGACCAGGGCATTGAGGTGTTCAAGCAGCTGGAGTCGTTTGACTGGTTTGTCGCGCAGGCTCCTGACAATCTCAAGAGGTCCATTGAGAAGTACAAGACTGAAGTTCAAAACTTTAGTCTTGCGTACCGGGGTTACCAAGGGGAGCCGTCTAGTCGCCCTCGTCCTGACGCGTACGACTATCAGCCCCAGAGTCAGGTGTGGGAGCCGTCTGGTCGCCCTCCTCCTGACGCGTACGACTATCAGCCCCAGAGTCAGGTGTGGGAGCCGTCTAGTCGCTTGCCTCCTGACGCGCCTTCATCGCATAGCTATGAATTCTGGGAGCCGTATAGTCGCTTGCCTCCTGACGCATACGACTCTCAGTGCCAGAGTCAGGTTCCCCAAGTAGGAATCCAGGCCTCGCGCCCAAGCTTTCGGTCGGACAAAGGACAAGCGACGAAGCCATTGAGGCCGGACAAGATGGCTTGGATCGACCGGCACTACTTCGGGCATGAGCCTGTCAATTCAGCAGACTTTCCCCTTGCGACATTCCTAGGTCATGAGGATATCAGAACGTTGGCGCCGGAGACAGATCTTTCAAATTTTGTCATGAACGCTTACATAGAACTGCTCCGGATTAGAGAGCAACATTTTAACCGTTCTGAATATTTGAAGCTTAACATGTATCCCACTCATTTTGTGGAATTAACGGTGAGAGAATTCACAGAATGGAGGCGAGGGGGCGGCAGGAGTAAGTGGAAACCAGGTCGAAACGTGTTAGGCATGATGAACGCAGACTATCAATGTCCCGCTGCTGATGCGAACCTTATCATGATACCCTGTCATCATGCAAACCACTGGTTCCTATTAGTTCTCCATCCAGCGTTCAGAACGGTTCACATATACGATAGCCTAAGGGAGGACGAGCCTGGACAGCTGCTGGCACAGATGTACAACGAGTACATCACTTTAGTGGTTAGTTTTTATTTTTTGACCTTGGCTCATAGTATATTGTTCTTGTTTCATAGGCTTGATTCTCGTTTTTATTGTTGGATGCAGACTACTGTCCTCTCGCTAGCATGCGGACGGCCACAGGGTGACCCTTGGACGGTCGTGATGATAAAGGACCGACCAAAGCAATATAACGGTCACGATTGCGGGATTTACGTCCTCAAGTACATGGACTACATTGCTCGCTCGGAAGTGCTCAAACACTCCTCGTGGACTAGGAAGGATGCCTTGACGTTTAGGTATAGGATAGCCTGGGAGCTGAAAAAGAATGAAGCTAGACGCCTTCATTACCATTATCCTGACGTGCGTGGCTAGCTGCTGTGATGTTACAAAAAACTGTACCAAAAAGAAATGTACATAATTTTTCGCCTTCATTACAACTTTTTTCGGAATAGGCCCTTCCTAGGAAAACTCAAAAATTAATGTGTCTCGTTTTTCGCCGAAAGTCTTACAAATGGGCTAACTAGCGTGCCTGAAGTGCAATGAGCGAAAAAAATATGACAAAAAAATTATAACTTTTTTCGGAAGCTATCAATTGGGCCTAAAGTGTGCCCGAATAGGCCCTTCCTAGGAAAACTCAAAAATTAATGTGTCTCGTTTTTCGCCGAAAGTCTTACAAATGGGCTAACTAGCGTGCCTGAAGTGCAATGAGCGAAAAAAATGTGACAAAAAAAATTACAACTTTTTTCGGAAGCTATCAATTGGGGCCTAAAGTGTGCCCGAATAGGCCCTTCCTAGGAAAACCCAAAAATTAATGTGTCTCGTTTTTCGCCGAAATTCTTACAAATGGGCTAACTAGCGTGCCTGAGGTGCAATGAGCGAAAAAAAAGTGACAAAAAAAATTGTAACTTTTTTCGGAAGCTATCAATTGGGCCTAAAGTGTGCCCGAATAGGCCCTTCCTAGGAAAACCCAAAAAATAATGTGTCTCGTTTTTCGCCGAAATTCTTACAAATGGGCTAACTAGCGTGCCTGAGGTGCAATGAGCGAAAAAAAAATTGACAAAAAAAATTACAACTTTTTTCGGAAGCTATCAATTGGGGCCTAAAGTGTGCCCGAAAACGGAGTTACCAAAAATATCAATAATCCACAAACCAAATCACAAATTAAAGATTCCACAAACCAAATCACAAATTTAAACATTATAAAAGTTCAATTTATACAACTGAAACATTAACCCTAACACTCTTCCTCATCATCGTCCTCCTCGACCATACTGCCAGGTTCGATACCTAACACTTTATAATGGTTTCTCTTGTCATGATCAGTCATCTTATTACACAACGCACACTTTCGTAATTTTTTTTGACCCGTTGCTTCTTCAATCGGATTCTTCATGCGTATTGCTCGTTTTCGCCCTTTTGTTTGAGAAATAATTGGATCAAAAATGTCGTCCTCCTCACCTTGTAGGTCAGTGCCGTCAATGACTGGCTGTTTGGCTCGATTGAATCTACCGCCTGGAGTCGTTCGAGTAGTCGGAGTGTCCACAGTTTCTGGTAATGCCATCCTAAACTGTGCATGCTTAGCCTTATCCCGTGCGGCTGCTTCAACTTGATACCTGTACCCATCAAATGTCGACGCTGCATCCATTGATAAACCGTGCATGATGTTACAAAGGTGATTATATCGCAGCGACTCAGATTGCTCGAAATCAACTGAAACATTGGGCACGTAAGGAATGTGACCGTGGACTCTATTGGCTTCCTTCGTCCACCGTTCCAAGATATACTGTGGAGGGATTTCACTAGCATTCTTGGCGCTCAAAACCCTCAACGCGTGTCGACAAAGTATACCTTTATGCTCAAACAGTTGACAGTTGCAATTAACCAACCCGGTGTCCTTACAAACTGCTACGGTAAAATGTCGTCTGTTCCTCGGAGCCGACGAAGAGCACGGATTGGCGAAATTCGTCACATTTGTCAAAGCATAAACCTTGATATCTCTGGTGGAATACTCGTGCAACTTTGTCATGCCATATTGATTCGACTTTAGTAGTTCCTCTTGAAACTGTCGAAACATTTCCTTGGTATAGACTTGAGCCGCATGAGCCTCTAAAGGTGAATAAACTAGTATAGCTCTTTCTTTGCAAACTGTAGCCGCGTCGGCTTCTCTCTCACGGTACAATTGCCTGTCAACGGCTTTCTGCATCTCTAGTACGAACTCCGCTATACTTGAAGACTGGCCTACGTACCCATCAAAGAATGAATTCATAGCTTCGCTTCTCGAGGTCGTAGTCATTCCGGCTGCAAAAAACTTCTTGGTGTAGGCACCGACCCACTGTGTCTTGATCTCATACAACGATTGTAACCATTCATGATTGTGCAAATAGTAAGTATCCATTAACGTGGCCCACCTCTCCTCGAACACGTCTACCGTCAACGATTTCTTCACACATGTATTAAAGTCAGTCTTGAATGACGGATGGTTTGCATATACATTGTGAAGCCGTTCGGGATATTTGTTGCTTATGTGCCATGTGCACAGGCCATGGTGAGTATCTGGAAGGACCTTAGCGATTGCATTTTTCATTGCCAGATCTTGGTCGGTGATGATGGTCTTTGGAGGAATATGATACATTGCTTGAAGCCACGTTTCAAATAACCACGTAAATGACTCCTCCGTCTCATCCCTAAGCAGGGCAAAGCCAAACGAGATTGACTGATAGTGGTGGTTCACCCCGGTGAACGGAGCAAAAGGCATAGAGTACTTATTGGTGCGGTATGTGGTGTCAAACGTCACAACATCCCCAAAATTTTGGTAAGCAGCTCTAGAACGGGGGTCCGCCCAAAATATAGTACTAATGCGGTTCTCATCATCCAGTTGGAGACTGTAGAAAAATCCAGAATTCTCACTCTGAAGGCACCTGAAGAGATCAAGTGTAGTTTGAGAATCACTCTTACCGAAAGACTCTCTCCTCTGAGCACGAAGTTCATTTCGAAGGTCTACTTCGTTGAAACTCAACTTGTCAATCCCCCCAGCCTGGCTTGAGAAAACCCCCATCATCTTAGAAGGTGGAATTTTAGCCTCGGCCATTGTAAAAATCAGTTGTCTGTGTGCCGCGCTTATTTCTCGGTGTTGATGAATTTGACCAATCTTACTAGGGGTCATCAACTGATGATTATGGCTCAACTCCACTCCTGTCACAACCCAATGGTTTTCATTTTTTCGGTGTACTGCATACACATGGGCCTTGCAGCCGGTACCCGGAAATGTGTCCCGTTTTCTTTGTCTTGTTGTCCCTTCGTCACTGATCCGAACGACCGGGGGTACATGCGGTGCTCCTCTATGACACTCAAATAGTCTTGCACAAATTTGATCTGTATTCGCCCGTTTTCTAGTCGTCTTAGTTCTAATACCGAAACCTATCGTTTTCGAATATGCTCTATAGTATGCTTCAACTTCGTCCAGTGTTTGAAAAACTTGACCAACGTAAGGTGGATCAGAACCTTCACAAAAATTATTTCCTCCAGTTTCATCCATATTTATACTGGAATCTAAAAAATAAAAATTATATCATTCTCAACAAGTCATAGATTTAAATAAAAGAAGAATAAAATTTATTTAAACCACTGTCTTTCGGGAAATTTGGTATAATGTAAAATTAGCAAAATAGCCCCCGATGAGCGGCAAATTACCGAAATGCCCCCGGGGGTTCATTATCACCCTAACGCCCCAAATCAGCTTCAAAACAACCTTTCAGGTGCTTTGCTTACATTTCTGGACTAAGAAATCCTTTAAAAAACTTAACGCTGCAAAATTACGAAAATACCCCTATCGGGGATGCGAATTACCAAAATGCCCCTTGACAAAAAAAATCTGAAAAGTGCTTTGAAACGGGATTTTAAGCTTCCTGAATTCACTCTTTAAAATAACTTTTCAGGTGTCTCACACCCTTTCCTGAACTAAAAGTTATTTTAAGCACAAATTTGTGTAATGTAAAATTAGCAAAATAGCCCCCGGGGGTTCATTGTCACCCTAACGCCCATCAAACCAGCTTCAAAACAACCTTTCAGGTGTTTTACTTATATTTCTGGACCGAAAAACTTTTTTTCGGGAAAATTACCAAAACACCCCTCGCGGGGTGGCAAATTACCAAAATGCCCCCTGGCTTCAAAAAATATCAAAAGTGCTTTAAAATGCTATTTTAAGCTTCCTGAGTTCATTCTTGATCTAAAAAGTATTTTACGGATTTTTCGCCTAAAAATCCCGAACCGGTGTCCGGATCGAGCGCTTAAAAGCCCGTTCGGCCAAAAAATTAGCTAACGGCTTCGGAATGGCCCGAATTCCTGCGGAATGGAACTTCCCAACACCCTAGGGTTCTCATAAAAGTTTCGCGTGAAATCGCGCTGGCTTGATATTTTAAATTACACTGCAAAGTTACAAGGTTGCGCGTATCAGTTAACCCCTTTCCAGTCTTTGGAAAAATCTGAAATTTTTACCTGATACAGATCTTTTGAAAATAACTAGGGTCTCTGTTTTGTACTTTGGCAAAATCTATCTCTAGCTATTTTTTATAAATTGGTGAAAAATTCTATTTTTGACGCCCTAAAAAATCGCTATTTTGGAATTTTTCGAATGTAATACCCCGATTTGTCAAAACGTAATTTTGACGCCCTAAACACGAATTTTAGACTATTGTAAGAACAATTTAAGCGTAACACAATTTAAACAATCAATTGATAAGAACAAATTGAAAAATACTTACTTGTTTTAACTTGATATATTTCAAGAAAAATCCACCGATCTTCTAGCGGTATTCCATCGATCTTCTAGCGTAAATTTTTTTTGTTTGTATGTAGGTGAGATAGGGAGAATGAGGAGAGTGGAAAAAATGATTCGGGGAGGAGGGATTTTATAGAGAGAAAAGTGAGAGAGGAAGAGAAGAACCGTGAGTGAACAGCAGGGAGGGGGAGGGGGGAATGACACGTAGGGGTGGGGGGTAGGGTGGTAATGACACGTGGGGGAAGAGGGGGTTCACGGGTGGGGGAAAAGGACATAGGGTGGGGGCCATGGGGTGGGGGGCAAGGGGGTGGGGGTCACGGAAGGCAATAATGCCAACCGCATGTAGGAGTTGCGGTTGGGCATTAATGCCACCATTTTCTCACGAGTTTTTCATTTTCTCGTGATATTTTCGTGAATTTCTCATAGTATTTTCGTCCTTTTTCGTCCCTTTTTGCGCCACGTGCCCCAACCGCTGCTCTTACCTGCGGTTCGGTGGAGAAATTGTTATTTCTCCACCGGTAGAAGTGGATCGGTCCCTATATATATATATATATATATATATATATATATATATGGGGGCCGATCCACACCCACCGGTGGAGAAATTTTAATTTCTCCACCGAACCGCTGCAAAGAATAGCGGTTGGAGAAAAGAAGAATAAACCCAACCGCAACACTTTGTTGCGGTTGGGAATTAATGCCAAAAATGCCCAACCGCAACAAAGTGTTGCGGTTGGCATCATTTCTCCAAAAAAAGCCAACTTTTGCCCACAAAGTCAACAATGGTGGCTACCCTTGTCCTTCCCCCCACCCCTGGTCAACAAATGTGGCTGCCCTTTCCCCTCCCCACCCCCCCCTCCTTTCACGGCTGCCTTGTCCTTCTCCCCCACCCCGGCCCCCACCCCGTTATAAAAGTGAAAACTTAATTAGACAGTTTTTCACGAATTAATAAAAAATAGGTAGAGCTAGATTTTGCCAAAGTGTAAAAAAAAGACCCTAGTTATTTTTAAAAGATCTATACGAGGGAAAAAAATTCAGATTTTTCCAAAGACGGGAAAGGGTTAACTGATACGGGGAACCTTGTAACTTTGCAGTATAATTTAAAATATCAAGCTAGCGCGATTTCTCATGAAACTTTTATGAGAACCCTAGGATGTTGGGAAGTTCCATTCCCCAGGAATTTGGGCCATTCCGAATTCGTTAGCTATTTTTTTGGTCGAACGGGCTTTTAAGCGCTCGATCCGGACACCGGTTCGGGATTTTTGGGCGAAAAGTCCGTAAAATACTTTTTAGATCAAGAATGAATTCAGGAAGTCTAAAATAGCATTTCAAAGCACTTTTGAGATTTTCTGATGCCAGGGGGCATTTTGGTAATTTGTCACCCCGAGAGGGGTATTTTGGTAATTTTACGGTGTTAAGTTTTTTAAAGGGCTTTTTAGTCCAGAAATGTAAGCAAAACACCTGAAATGTTGATTTGGGGCTGATTTGGGGGCGTTAGGATGATAATGAACCCCCAGGGGCATTTCGGTAATTTGCCGCCCATCGGGGGTATTTTCGTAATTGAACATTGTCAAAATTTTCAGAAACTGGAGGAAATAATTTTTATTTTTATTTTATTTAATTCTATGACTTGTTGAGAATGATATAATTTTTATTTTTGCCAATCCGTGCTCTTCGTCGGCTCCGAAGAACAGAAGACATTTTACCGTAGCAGTGTGTATGGAGACTGAGTTTGTTAATTGCAACTGTCAACTGTTTGAGCATAAATGTATACTTTGTCGACACGCGTTGAGGTTTTTTAGCGCCAAGAATGCTCGTGAAATCCCTCCAGAGTATATCTTGGATCGGTAGACGAAGGAAACCAATAGAGTCCACGGTCATATTCCTTACGTGCCCAATATTTCAGTTGATTTCGAGCAATCTGAGACGCTGCGATATAATCACCTTTGTAACATCATGCACAGTTTATCATTGGATGCAGCGTCAACATTTGATGGGTACAGGTATCAATTTAAAGCAGCCGCACGGGATAAGGCTAACCTTGCACAGTATAAGATGGCATTACCAGAAAGACGGGACACTCCGACATCTCGGGCGACTCCAGCCGGTAGATTCAATCGAGCTTCACAGCCAGTCATTGACAGCACTAGCCTACAAGGTAAGGAGGACGATATTTTTGATCCAATTCTGTCTCAAACAAAAGGGCGAAAACAAGCACTACGTATGAAGGGTCCGATTGAAGAATCAACGGGTAAAAAAAAACTGCGAAAGTGTGCGTTATGTAATAAAATGACTGATCATGACAAGAGAAACCATTATAAAGTTCTAGGTATCGAACCTGGCAACATCGTCGAGGAGGATGATGATGAGGAAGAATTGTAGGGTCAATGTTTCAGTTGTTTAAATTGAACTTTTATAATGTTTAAATTTGTGGAATCTTTAATTTGTAATTAGGTTTGTGAAATCTTTAATTTGTCACTTTTTCTTTCGCTCGTTGCACCTTAGACACGCTAGGTAGCCCAATTCTATGAATTTCGGCAAAAATCGAGACAAATAATTTTTTTGGTTTTCCTATGAAAGGCCTATTCGCGCACACTTTATTGCCCAATTTGTAGCTTCCGAAAAATGTTGTAATTTTTTTTGTCATTTCTTTTTTGCTCATTGCCCCTTAGGCACGCTAATTAGCTCTTTTCTATGAATTTCGGCGAAAATCGAGACAAATAATTTTTTTGGTTTTCCTATGAAAGGCCTGTTCGCGCACACTTTATCTCCCAATTCATAGCTTCCGAAAAATGTTGTAATTTTTTTTGTCATTTCTTTTTTGCTCATTGCCCCTTGGGCACGCTAATTAGCCCATTTCTATGAATTTCGGCGAAAATCGAGACAAATAATTTTTTTGCCGAAATTATTTGTCTCGATTTTCGCCGAAATTCATAGAAATTGGCTAATTGGCGTGCCCAAGGGGAAATGAGCAAAAAATAAATGACAAAACAAATTACAACATATTTCGGAAGCTACGAATTGGGCGCTAAAATGTGCGCAAATAGGCCTTTCATAGGAAAACTAAAAAAATTATTTGTCTCAATTTTCGCCGAAATTCATAGAAATGGGCTAATTAGCGTGCCCAAGGGGGCAATGAGCAAAAAAGAAATGACAAAAAAAAATTACAACATTTTTCGGAAGCTATGAATTGGGCGATAAAGTGTGCGCGAATAGACCTTTCATAGGAAAACCAAAAAAATTATTTGTCTCGGTTTTCGCCGAAATTCATAGAAAAGGGCTAATTAGCGTGCCTAAGGGGCAATGAGCAAAAAAGAAATGACAAAAAAAATTACAATATTTTTCGGAAGCTACGAATTGGGCGATAAAGTGTGCGCGAATAGGCCTTTCATAGGAAAACCAAAAAAATTATTTGTCTCGATTTTTGCCAAAATTCATAGAATTGGACTACCTAGCGTGCCTAAGGTGCAACGAGCGAAAGAAAAAGTGACAAATTAAAGATTCTACAAACCTAATTACAAATTAAAGATTCCATAAATTTAAACATTATAAAAGTTCAATTTAAACAACTGAAACATTGACCCTACAATTCTTCCTCATCATCATCCTCCTCGACGATGTTGCCAGGTTCGATACCTAGAACTTTATAATGGTTTCTCTTGTCATGATCAATCATTTTATTACATAACGCACACTTTCACAGTTTTTTTTAACCCGTTGATTCTTCAATCGGACCCTTCATACGTAGTGCTTGTTTTCGCCCTTTTGTTTGAGACATAATTGGATCAAAAATATCGTCCTCCTCACCTTGTAGGCTAGTGCTGTCAATGACTGGCTGTGAAGCTCGATTGAATCTACCGGCTGGAGTCGCCCGAGATGTCGGAGTGTCCCGTCTTTCTGGTAATGCCATCCTATACTGTGCAAGGTTAGCCTTATCCCGTGTGGCTGCTTCAAATTGAAACCTGTACCCATCAAAGGTTGACGCTGCATCCAATGATAAACTGTGCATGATGTTACAAAGGTGATTATATCGCAGCGTCTCAGATTGCTCGAAATCAACTGAAACATTGGGCACGTAAGGAATGTGACCGTGGACTCTATTGGCTTCCTTCGTCCACCGATCCAAGATATACTCTGGAGGGATTTCACGAGCATTCTTGGCGCTAAAAAACCTCAACGCGTGTCGACAAAGTATACCTTTATGCTCAAACAGTTGACAGTTGCAATTAACAAACTCAGTCTCCATACACACTGCTACGGTAAAATGTCTTCTGTTCTTCGGAGCCGACGAAGAGCACGGATTGACAAAAATAAAAATTATATCATTCTCAACAAGTCATAGAATTAAATAAAATAAAAATAAAAATTATTTCCTCCAGTTTCGGAAAATTTTGACAATGTTCAATTACGAAAATACCCCCGATGGGTGGCAAATTACCGAAATACCCCTGGGGGTTCATTATCATCCTAACGCCCCCAAATCAGCCCCAAATCAACCTTTCAGGTGTTTTGCTTACATTTCTGGACTAAAAAGCCCTTTAAAAAACTTAACACCGTAAAATTACCAAAATACCCCTCTCGGGGTGACAAATTACCAAAATGCCCCCTGACATCAGAAAATCTCAAAAGTGCTTTGAAATGCTATTTTAGACTTCCTGAATTCATTCTTGATCTAAAAAGTATTTTACGGACTTTTCGCCCAAAAATCCCGAACCGGTATCCGGATCGAGCGCTTAAAAGCCCGTTCGGCCAAAAAAATAGCTAACAAATTCGGAATGGCCCAAATTCCTGGGGAATGGAACTTCCCAACATCCTAGGGTTCTCATAAAAGTTTCGTGGGAAATCGCGCTAGCTTGATATTTTAAATTATACTACAAAGTTACAAGGTTCCCCGTATCAGTTAACCCTTTCACGTCTTGGAAAAATCTGAATTTTTTCCCTCGTATAGATCTTTTAAAAATAACTAGGGTCTTTTTTTTACACTTTAGCAAAATCTAGCTCTACCTATTTTTTATTAATTCGTAAAAAACTGTCTAATTAAGTTTTCACTTTTATAACGGGGTGGGGGCCGGGGTGGGGGGAAGGACAAGGCAGCCGTGAAAGGAGGGGGGGTGGGGAGGGGAAAGGGCAGCCACATTTGTTGACCAGGGTGGGGGGAAGGACAAGGGTAGCCACCATTGTTGACTTTGTGGGTAAAAGTTGGCTTTTTTGGAGAAATGATGCCAACCGCAACAAAGTGTTGCGGTTGGGTTTATTCTTCTTTTCTCCAACCGCTGCTCTTTGCAGCGGTTCGGTGGAGAAATTAAAATTTCTCCACCTGTGGGTGTGGATCGGCCCCCTATATATATATATATATATATATATATATATATATATATGTGTGTGTGTGTGAGCTGATCCGTTGAGAGCGCTAGCAAAATAGGATAAGTTGCTAGCGCGATCTGGCCGTCCACGCGCAATCTGTGGACGGTCCAGATTTTTTTTTTTTGCACTTTTTTTAAGTCCGTCCGTCACATAATGTGACGGACTATTTTTTAACAAAAATGCCCCTCAACCCCCAATTGATGGCCTTATATTATGTAGGTGCTGTATCCGTCCGCTACATAATGTAGCGGACGTTATTTCTGTAGAGGCCCACTCTGCTAAAAACCTTATCAGTGTTCTGTTTGTTCTGTTATGTGTTCTTCTAGAAATATCATGGAGTTCCACAAACCAAAACGCATCAATCTGTTGTTTCTAAGTCAACAAAGAACGTGTTATTGGGAGGAGGTCAAACCAAACTCAAATAAAAACCCAAATTGGCGACGACGTAAAATTGAAGAACGATGGGCATGGCAGAACCACAGCCTCCACCATAAGCAAGAAACCACAACCTCTCAGCCCAGGCAGTACCATCATTTTGTCACCGCCACTAAACCCATCTCCACCACCATCTGAACTCTGCCTCCTCGAACCACCACCATTCGAACCTTCGCTACCTCAAACCCAACCCAAATCCAAATCTAATTTTAAGCCCAAACCAAACCCAAATCCAATCTGTGATCTTGCCGTCGAAACCAAACCCAAATCCAAATCTAAATCTAATCTATCTAATATTTGGCCGTCCCGAAATCCACCCATCACCGTAGATGCCGCCGTTGCCGCTTTTTACATCGCCTCACACTGCCGTGCCTAGTCCTCCTCCTACTCCACAATCGCGTACACTTGCCTTATGTGGGCCGATGAGAGAGAGAGAGGAGGAGGAGGAGGAGGAGGAGGAAGAGGAGATGAGATTAGATTAGACGACGAAGAGAGAAATAGAGTGTGTTCGACGCTAGTATGGTAGTCCAGATCTAATTTTCTTTGACATACATATGACATAAAACAGAAGAAATAAGATCAAATCCAAATCTGTGATCTTGTTCGCTACATAATGTAGCGGACGGTATAGGGGTATTTTTGTCAGAAAATTGTCCGCCACATTATGTGGCGGACAAACTTAAAAAAGTGCCAAAAAAAAAGATCTGGACCGTCCACAGATCGTGCGTGAACGGCCAGATCGTGCTAGCAATTTATCCTATTTTGCTAGCATTCTCTACGGATCAGCTCCCTATATATATATATATATATAATTCATTACTCGCGCTGGCAAAATGGGAGAAGTTGCATGCGCGATCTGGTTGTCCATCTGGCCCGATTCACGGGTTAGATTTCGTCGTCCGCTACACTATGTAGCGGACGACAAAAAAAAACGCAAAAAATAAATCTAGACCATCCACATCTCGCGTGTGGACGGCCAGATCACTTGAGCAACTTCTTCCATTTTGCCAGAATGAGCAATGAATCAGCTCCCAAGTTGTCATTTGCGCCGGCAACTTAACTCAAGTTACCAGCACAATCTGGCCGTTGTGGACAGCCAAATCGCGAGTCTAGACGACCATTTTTTTTCGTTGTCCGCTACGCTACATTATGTAGTGGACGGTGTGAAACGCGAGTAATGGATCACGACCCTTATATATATATATATATATATATATATATATATATATATATATATATATATATATATATATATATATATATATATATCGTGATCCATTGATAGCGCTAGCAACTTAACCCAAGTTGCTAGCGCAATCTGGCCATCCACGGACGAGAATGGACGACCAGATCACGCGCCACAACAATAATTTTTTTCACCGTCCACAACATAATGTAGCGGACAGTAAATTATCGTCCGCTACATTATGTTGTGGACGGCCAAACAGCGCTAGTTCTCTCCTTCTGCCACGTTGATTAGAAAATATTTAATTTATTACCAATTATTTTTACCTTTTTTGTCACATGTTTTAAGCCTCTCTCACAAAGTCCTACACGTTCACATCTATATTTATATGTAACTTCCCTATTTATGATTTTCTTTCCTAAATTATGTCCTTATTTTGACTTTAATTTTTTATCATCACTTTAATTTTGTCATAATTTTCTCCTTAAACCTCTCCCTTTCTTTATTTGAAACTATCTTTTCTATCATCGTTGGTGGATATTATAACTAATTTATTACATGTTTGTTTTAACTTCATGTATTTTAATATTATTCATTTTTTGGTTACTTTTAATTCGTTATTTTTTTCTTTTTTGATATATAATTAGATTAGATTCCAATCAGATTTAATTTCTTTGCTTTTTAACCCCACTGGTTGCATATCTAAAATGACAATCTAAAAATTTATACTAAAAAAAAACTCTCCAATCACTTATGGTAATCATCATTTGCCAATATAGATTACCAACATCTTAAGTAGCGTCAAAATCTCTCTTCCTTCTTTTTCTTGATATATATGTATACACAGGCTCTTTTTAAACATTCACTCCTTCATATTTTTTTTTTATAGTACTTCACCCTTTATTGAGTATACACAAAGAGAGGGATTGATTCATCCTAATATGTAAAAAAATGATGTTGTTTTGGTGAAAGTTTCATCTTCAAACTGGATAGTCAACCATTATAACAATTTCTTATATTTGTTTAATACCATATGCTTCAAAAAAAGAAAGTGGTTCATGTTACCGGTTGCTAATGGTTTCATCAAAATGTATGACTATTAGTCCTATTTTAAAATTTATTTGACCTTTTAATATTTTCATATTATATTTGGTTTTATATGCTTGGTTGGTTTTGTTTGTTATTCTTTATCATTTTCGATACCTTAGGTGATTTTATATGCCTATAGTAGTATGCTTAATCTAGTTTTCTATGCTATCACCTTTATGGAAAAAAAAGACCCTATTTGTTTCGCTCAATGTGATTTTTACATTATTTTGATGATTCTAAATTCTCAAAGTGTCTCTACTCTCGTGTACAACGCACGAGATCAAAACTAGTATATAATGAAAACCATGGAGAAGACTTGTGTGTTGCTATGTCAGAGGAATTTTTTATGGCAACTGATTGCAGATAGTTTGTTTTTCACATCTTTCTTGATCTTTTCCGACTTATTTCAAGGCTAGTTGTATTTATCATTAAAGGTAATATATGTCATTTTTGTTTAAAATTTACAACCCTCATTCTCTTCTCTTTCTCTCCTAGCCGTCGCCACCATCACATTGGTAGTCCCCCATGGTCGCCCTATCCGTCATGATAGTCCCTACCACAATGGGCAACCATCACCACAACAATGAACCAACGACAGGATCAAACAAACTATCAGCGGGATTCAAGGACAATAGGGGCAATGAACACCCATCTCGGCGCTCTTCTTTGCACCTCGCCAATATTGTACGCTGCTGCTGTCGTCGCGTGCCCTACCTTTTCAAACAGTAGGGACGGCCGGAGAAGAAGGTTAACAATTAGGGTTGTAAAATTAAGAACTCAAATAACCCCTTTACCCAATAATGAACTAATACAAGTAAGATTGTTATAAGGGTACTTTTCAAGAATTTGTCATAGAAAAGTTTCTTATGGTATAACAATACATCAATTTTTCCCTAAAACCAAAAGGTACATTGCAAAAGAACATTATCGGGTTGAAAATCACTAACCGGAAGAAATTAGCACAGATACGTAGAGGTGGCAATCACAACCCAAACGGATTTGCTCACCAAAATCTATCAACTTAAAAACCGTCAAAGCACATCTGTTAACTAACTAGGTCTAACCGGATTTTTGATTAATTTAATACAATAACCCACAAGTTTAAGTGGATTTTAAATGTGTCCATTTAACCATATCAACTTAAAAGTCGTCACAGATGTTTGCGATGGTGTTCACAGTGACGGTGGTAACAATGTGTGTGATGGTGGTAGGAGTGTGGCGGGCATTGGTAGTGGTTGGGGGCATGGTGGCGATGGACTCGTGATGGTCATCATTGTAGCTAGAGTTGCATTCTGTTGGAAGCCATCGTTAATGCAGTGGTTTTGTATAGCCTTAGTTTTTGGTGTCGATGTGGTTGTTGTGTGGCTGTGGTCGTTGAAGATGCAAGCAGAGTAGAGAGTCAAAAGAATTAGAATATGGGTCATTACAAGGTTAATGAGTAAAACTAACCCATTTAAAAAAATTAGTTAACCCAAAATTGGGTTGAAATAGGTTTAGCCACTCATTTATACCGAGCACACGTGACTTTCACTCAAACCCTCCGACTCACCCATTCATTTTGTACTCCTTAAAAAATGTCATGGCCAGTCCATTCACCGTAATATTTCTTACTGAGACACTTCTAGATTTCTACTTGGACAACAGTAAGAGGTAGCTGAGCTATAATGGGATCATTGATGACCCACCAAGGTACTTATTAATGGTCTCAATCAATCAATGGCTCGTTTTCCTATTTTGAATGGGTTGTTCATCTAGCGGACCTACTTTTAGCAAAACTAATTGAAGACGACCTCATTATTGTTCATATCTACCTCACCTCATTAATGTTGGGGTTGAGTATGATTCAATTTAGTTCAGTTTAAAAGTCGTAAATTAAACCGTTATTCTTCGATTTGAAAATTTTTGAACTGAACAGAATCGAATCGAATCGAATCGAATCAAATTAAATCAAACACTATCAGTTTGGACGGTTTAAACGTTTAACTTTGGATCGATTTGTATCCATTTATAAAAGTTATCCCTTTGAAAGCCTATTATTGAATCCAAATGTTATTTAAAATTGAAGTTGTAGTTTTCTTCTAAATTGCACATAACGTCGTTACATTCAATAACTAACTACTCGTATTATTATCTGATTTAACAATTGTTAAAAACATATGTCACAAGAAAGAATAAAAAGATATATAAGATATATCGATAACTATATTTTTGTGTTATAATTGCTTTCATTATTCTATTTTCTTTGAAATTTTGTTTGTTTAAATTTGCTTAGTACCATGAATATAAAAATTATCAATTAATGTAACTAAATCTATATTAGTATATCATAGGTTGATTCGGTTATGTTTGTGATCGGTTTCAAAAAAGCGAACCGTGATCGAACTAAACTGAGGTCAGTTTAAGAAATGTGAAACCGGATCTTTAAGATCTTTTGACGATTTGGGTTGGATCAGGTTGGTTTGATGCTCACCCATGAATATGAGAATATCTATAGCTTCACTTCCCATTTTGGGTGGGCTTTGGTTGCTAAACTTTGAGTCATCTTAGGGGTGAGTACTAAATCGTTTGAGCTGATGCGAACCGCTCAAAAATCAATATGAACCATTCAAAGATCTTAACGGTTCGATTTCACATTTCTCAAATCGATCTCAGTTCGGTTCTGTTCATGATTCAAAATTTTAAAACTGATCATAAACCGACCTATAATATATTAATGTATTTTTTAGTGACATTTATTGATAATTTTCACATACATGATACTAAGTAAATCTAAATAAACAAAACCTTCAAACTTAAAAGAAAAGAAAATAATGAAAACAGTCACAATAAAAAAAATCTAGTGATCAATATGTCTTATATATTTATTCATTCTTTCTTGTACTCCCGCCGTCCATAAAAAACTGATCATATTTCTTTTTTAGGCCGTCCCACAAAAATTGATCACTTCCAAATTAAGAAATATTATGTAGGTATTTTTACATATTTACCCTTTTTATACTTTTTTATTTTATTTTTCTCACCATATTTAATTGTCTACCAACTCATTTTTTCTCTCTCCTGGCTCATCACTTTACACATTTTTATTTTATTTCTCTCTCCACATTTAACACTCTACTGATCAATTTTCTCTCTCATGACTCACTATCTTCTCCCTCTCTTTAAAGGATAAAATGAAAAAGACACAATATATAACATAAATCCTTAATATACGTGTAAAGTCAAATTGATCACTTTTAGGGATGGGGGGAGTATATCAATGACAAATACATCACTGAATTTTTATTATAACATATGTCTTTAACAATACTTAAATTTTACATTAATATAAGCACGTAGGTATTGAATATAATAAGATTATGTGCAATTTAAAAAAAAAAACTATAACTTCAATTTCAGATAACATGTGAATCCAATGGTAGGCCTGCAGAGGAACAAACTTTTGGGCACAAACCAAACCATTCAAACCGAGTAAATCGAACCGTTCGAACCGATTGTGTTGGTTCAGTTTGGTTCAGTTCAGTTCAGTTCAGTTCAAGATTTTCTAAACATAGGGGTTAGAGTTTAGTTTACAGTTTGATCTCTAAACTGATCCGAACCAAATTGAACTGTGCCAACCCCTAAGTCATCTGCCTAAATTTGGCTTAACGAAAGAGATTGACAACGGACGTTTTTCTTTTTCAAGTTAACTATTACTAACTAAGTTTGACTTTAAGCACTACCAATGGTCGAACTCGAAAAAGTTAGTACGCTCCTTCAAGGGGAAAAGTGTATGTGACACACACCAAAAGACTTGAGTCTCGATTTTATAAATTGGTGCGATTATTCAAAAGAAAAGTGCATATGCGATGTATATCATAGACACTCACATCGCCATTCTGAATCTTTAGTTCTCCGTACAAGATTTGGAAGCATCTAAAAAAAAAAAAAGAGCGGCAAAAAATTTTGTACGGAGAGAATATATAAATTCTTAAACTTGCTCATAACATTGTGCCTAATACGAGGCTCACATAACATTCTCACATATAACTTTTTAGTGACAAATAGGAAAAGAGAGCAGGATAATTGTTGAGAGAGTATTAAATATCGGAATTGTGATAAGGATAGAGAAAGGGGGTCTGGAGGATACCGGAAAGTATGGGCCTGAAGGCAGCACATACGTATCCTTATACACGTATATCTTTCTATCTATCCCTATCTTAAATTCTGAGAATACGGAATGGGACTCCATTACACGTAGCCTCCAGCTTTTGGAGGAATCCATATGAATGGGAGCCACTTTCTCTTTTTCTTCTCTTTCTATGTCTCAGTTTCATCACCTCTCCAAATACAAAACCATTTTCAGAAAGTTTCTGTCTCCGAAACATAATCTCTTCTTTCACAGATCTGGCAGTGTAACTGTGTAGATGAGAGTAGTAGTAAGATGATGCTGATTCTCACTGCTTGGTTGGTTCTGTCGTCTCCACTCTGCTGATCTTTGCCCGAACAGTGGAGAGAAAGAATGGAGGTTGAATATACTGAGGTGGGTGTCTCTGTGTCTGTTGCTTTTTCTTTCTGGAATGATTTTTCTTGACACTTGCTCTATCTCTGTGTAATCTGTAATGATGTAGGAGTATGTGCGGAATTCGAGAGGAGTTCAGCTTTTCACTTGTAGATGGCTGCCAGCTGCTTTCCCTTCTCCAAAGGCCCTCGTTTTCCTCTGCCATGGTCTCTCTCTCTCTCTCTCTCTCTCAAAATTTACGTGGTTGCAGAATATTTACCGTCTATCCTACGGGGTTGCAGGGTATGGCATGGAATGCAGTGATTTCATGAAAGGTATCCATTGGTGTCTTCTTTCTCATTTCTTTCTCAACCATGACGCTCGTCATTCAAACAATGTTTGGTTAAACTTGAACCATTATAATCACGTTTTTGTTTAAGTAACTTTATATTTGTTGCCGGTAAAATCGACGGGATTAAGACTTCTCACCTAACTGTAGAGATGGAGAACTCGGGCTCTGCATCAATTCTGCTTAAACCGCCTTTAGTAATTTAATCTTCTCCTGCCATTATTCATAACGTAAAGTTCAGAGTTAACGTAAAGTGTTCAAGCTATTAAGTTGACCTTTTCCTCGTATTCGGGGTTTTATATCTCCTTACTTTGAACAGATTTTAGCGGTTTTATAAAGAATCGTGCGGTGGAATCATGTGAGGCCTGTTGGAAAAGTCTTCTTCCTTATTAATCTTCACCTCATTTCCTTAAATTTTCAACTACTTTTACAGATGCAAGTTACTACGTGGTACTTTTACCTTAACTTACAGTATTTGCTTTGTCAAAAGCTGCTATTCTTTCTGCAATGGCAACTCCAAAAAGAAAACAAAGAAGTGATATCAGTTCTCCTATTCTCCTCCTCTTCGCCAGTTTATCATTATCTTTTTGCCATTTCCCCCTCTTTCTTACGTTCACATTGTATACGGTCTTGTTAGTCCATATTGAGATGGAGTCTTATACCTGATAAGCGTCTTTTCCTTTTATGCCTTAATTTGGATTGAATACTACAGTGTATAAATATAGAAAATGACATCTCTTGCTCCAAAAGTAGCCATATGACCCTTCTGTTGCAGTATGGCCACCCAGTTCTGTGCTTTATCCTCACTCTACTGTGACTTAATCGACATATAACCAAGCTACCATAGACCAAACAATGCCAATAAATGATTCTTTTGCCAATTTTGTTCTCACCACAGTACTATATGTCTGTATTGGTTGGTTGTTGGTTTTATATTATGGGCCATGCCTATGAAGTTATCATCTATTTTTCTTCCACTTATTTTCCTGTGGTTATGTATTGGGTTTCTGTCAAGCTAATGCACAAATGTCCCACTTGCTGTCTTGCACTTTTGGAATACTGAATCTGGTCTATCTCATCTTATAATCTATCTTACTCATTGGTCAAATCATGACCATGGATAGAGTAATGGGGTTAGTTTGTTTGGTTGTTATAATAATTAGGTTAATTAGCCAACAACTGATCCTTGTAGGTGGACAAAGAATCATGGCATGTGGTCTTTGTGGCAATTTGCCTGTAAATTTGGGGTATGCATGTACTGTAATGGCATGTAAACTTATAGAAATGAAGGAGAGTAGTAAACGTGGGTGTGTTTTCTGAAGGATGCGGGACCAAGCTAGCGAGCTACGGGTATGCTGTGGTTGGAATTGATTACGAAGGACACGGACGGTCCATGGGTGCCCGCTGTTACATCAAGAAGTTCCACAACATTGTCAATGACTGTAGTGACTTCTTTAAATCAATTTGTGGTAAGCTCTGCCCAGCTTTCTAATGTACGGAGTATTATTTAATCGCGCTAGTACCACTTTCATTCTTTAAAATGCTTTACTTTGTTGGTATCGTTGTCATTTAAGTTTTAAAAAATGTCCGATGAGGCGAGTGGTGAGACATATTCATCATCCTTCAATTATGGTATCGAATAATAGCTCGCAAAATGTTTTACTTTCAGTCCTGTGCTCAAATTAAGAAACAGGGGAGAGTGCTATTTCTACACTATCATTGTTTGACTCAAACTCACCAAGTTTACGCTTCGTATAACTGCGTTGACTTTCCACAACAATAGCAGATTGAAGCGCTCTAACAATCTTAGTCAAAGAGGCCAAAAGTGAAAAAGAGCGAAAAGAAAAAAGGAATCCATGGGGCAAACAATGCTCTAGCTTCCGTTAGAGCAAAGCCCGAAATGGCATATCGAAATGATTATTTAGTCAATGATGTATTTCGCGCCACAAAAAGAATCCGGGAACTAAGATACTAAGACTCGAGCATCCTCGCCAAGCACCAACAGATAACTGATTCTTTATTATCCGATACTCCCCACTGTCGCGATGTAATATGCTCAATATTCTGTGTTTCCTAAGTTGGCTAGACCCATGGAAAATACTAATCAAAACTTACTTTAGTCAAATATTTTGGGGAAATGAATAGTCCTACCAACACTGCTTTTTAATGTTTCAGCAGAAAAAGAGTACAAGGGTAAGAAAAGGTTCTTGTATGGAGAATCAATGGGAGGGGCCGTTGCTCTACTGATACACAAAAAGGACCCTACTTTCTGGCACGGTGCTCTTCTAGTCGCACCCATGTGTAAGGTACGGTTGCAGTGTAAGCAAGTTTGGTTTGCCTTAAAGGGACCTTGTGTAGTAACAACACAACAAGAAGATGGCCCAATATTAATGGTAATTTTGGCTTGTTTTTGTCAGATTTCTGAGAAGGTGAAGCCACACCCGATGGTCATCACCGTATTAACTACAGTAGAAGATGTCATACCCAAATGGAAAATAGTCCCTGCAAAGGACGTCATTGATTCCGCTTTCAAGGACCCTGTTAAGCGAGAAGAGGTGAACCCGTTATAACCTTTTTTCTGTCGGTAAAGGTTCTATAGATAATTTATTTCTATCTTTTCCCCAAAATTTTGGTTGAATTGAGAAGGGTAAATCTTGAACATTACTGGTTCAGATACGTGGGAACAAGCTGATATACCAAGAGAAGCCTCGGCTAAAAACAGCTCTGGAAATGCTCAGAACTAGCATGACCCTCGAGGACAGCTTGAACGAGGTTAAGGCCATGAACGCGGCCTAGTTGTGAACCCTTCAAACTTTTAACTTGGTATGCTGCCTGTCGAAGGCACTTATTTGGGCCGTGTGTGGTTTCTTTGCAGGTAACGCTACCATTCTTTGTGTTGCATGGCGAGGCAGATACAGTGACCGACCCTGAAGTGAGCAGGGCATTGTACGAAAAAGCCAGCAGCGTCGACAAGACCATAAAATTGTATCCAGGGATGTGGCACGGTCTGACATCCGGTGAGCCAGATGACAACATCGAGATCGTCTTTGCTGACATCATAGCGTGGCTTGACAAACGATGCGGAGATGACCCTCACCTTGACCTGCCTGCGCAACCGCTGCACCACTATATCCCCGCTATGTCGCCGCTGGTCAGCGGGCAAAAGCCGCAGCGTCTGCGTTCGAACAGGAATTACCTCTGTGGATGGAAGGGGCGTCGAATGCACCATCACTCGGCCATGTAGCTAGCTAATTCTCGGGCAGGCTCCTTTTTTCTCAATTTTTTTTTTCCTTTTGGGTTATGTTAGTTTCAAGAGAAAAAATGTAACAAAATAACAAGTCTTTTGTAGCTATTGTACAATTGTCTGACTCTGGATTAAAAATACAAACTGTTAAATTGTCGACTTTTTTCCTTTTGAATTCTACCTAAAATTGGTGTAGGACTGCAAACGCAAATAATTTTAATTTCTAAGGTTTTCTCAAAAGGAACCGAAGTCTTAGGAATTTCACAATTTGGAGGGAAAGAAAAAAAAATTCCACACTGTCTAAGAATATATAAAGTTTGCTTGTTGAAGGTGATAAACTTGTTCATTCTTTTGAATGTGAACACGGGCTCTTTTTAAAGAGAAAATCTTTGATGATTTAGGGCCATTTATGACCGGTTGTGAATCTGATTCACCCTCTTTTGTTCCTGTGTCCTCTCTCACTTCCGGACCATTGTATGGGATCATTTAACTTAGTAAAATTGAAAAAGTTGTGTTATCATTGTTTCCAAATTCCAACAGCTACAAATGTAATGAAATTCGCTAGAAAAAGATACCTTTTCAATTTTTGCCGTTTAATTCAAGGTTGCTTTATTTATCTTTTTTTTTTTACCATTAATTGGGGCCTAGTCTCCAATGTTCACACCTTGAAATTATGGATGTGAATGCGTTTATTTGATGTATACATGGGCCTTTATGGTGACGATTCGCTCCTCTAATATCACCCTTAACACATGTTTCTTTATGGCCGATTCTAGACTCTCGTTATGTGAGGCCTTTGGGCTGTCATGAGGAGTACAAGGAGCCTTAGTAAGTGGGCCTGTCATCGCCCCTTTGCATACTCAATTTGTTCTTTTATTCTTGGGCTAATTACACCTATATCCCTGAGGTTTGGGGTAATTACATGCGAGGACATAAAGTTTCAAAATGTAACACTTATGTCCGTTGACAAACGGAATACAAAAATACTTAACGGTTCTGACAAAAAGACCAAGTTACCCGTAAATAAAAGTTAAAATCTTGATTTGCCCTTGGGACCACCCGCCAACCCCCTCCCCGTCACCTGCCAACCCAGTCTTCCTCCCCTTCCCTGGCGCCGCACCCCGTATGCCTCCCCTTTCCCCGTCTACGCTGCAACCCGTCTTCTTCCCCTTCCCCGGCATCGCACCCCGCCTGCCTGCCTCCCCCTTCCCAGTCTACGCTGCAACCCATCTTCCTCCCCCATCCTCAGCGCTGCACCCCGACCTTCCTCCCTCCTCCCCGACGCATGTTGAATTGAATTGCAGATTGAATTGAAGTCCTAATTGGTTTTGAAAATTAGGGTTTTGAAACCCTAATTGGTAGATTGAATTTTAAAAATATTCTGTATATAAAGAACAAGGGTATTATCATCATTTTAAAAATACGTATTGATGACATCATAAAAAAGTACACTTTTTAGACGGAACCCTGACGGATAGACATGGATGATAAATTTGAAACACTTTTGGTCACTGAATGTTATATTTTAAAACTTTATGTCCTTAACTATAATTACTCCTAATCTTAGGGACATATGTGTAATTAGCTCTTTATTCTTTCTCAATTTTCAGTATACTGTACCGCTTGACAATGTCTATTTTAGATACTATTGTTTTTTACTTTACAATTGTTTTCATTTCTAAAACTTATGGTGACTAGTAATATGTAACTCTTAATAGAAATTGGACCAAAAAAAATATTAAAAATATTGAGAAAGAAATTATCGTTATAAAAGATATAGTGACAATTTCTAGTGCTCAATAAGATTTACTCTTAATATAATTAATTAATTTTCACAGTCCAAACCTTCACGCCAGTATCAAATTTTCCTAGCCTTTACAAAAACTGCGAGGGTACAAAAGAAATTTCACTCCATATGGCACTGTCATGTTTTATAAGCAATATATATACGGTAAATAGAAACCCCTCCTCCCGTAAACCCTCTTCCTTCTTCACCGCTCGTCTTCAAGGTTTCTCGGTTCCTGTCAAGATGAGGTAAGTCCTCTGTCAATTGAGTTAGGGTTTCACTTAACTGCTGTTGCCCCCACCCACACCTCATACACGAGAGATGCTAAGGCTGTCCGATTTTGTATGGTCCCTAATTCGTCTGATTAACCCTAATTTTCCAACAGTACTCTGAACTTTATTGATTTATGTGCCGTCCATTATATTAGAACTTTCTAGTTGAGACTAATCTTGTGCTTTCTTTCTTGCAGTCGCGCCATGGATGAGGATGTTCCCGTAAGTCGTTCTACTCTTTTCTTGAAATTCTTTATGCTGCTATAGGATGATTTTTCTATTTTCAGATCCTCTGCGTTGTACTTTCTACAGTTAATCGACTAATCATCTATGATTACCACTTTAAGTGAGTTGGATGCAATATCATTGTGATGCTATTATCTTCCCTTGCATTCTTGTGAATTTCTTTGTTGCTTCAAGTTTTTTTGTATATCTGCTGTTGGCATATTCTCAAAGTTTGGACACGTATGTGCACAGGGAATGGGTGCCAATTTTATTTGCTTACCACTGCAATGATAATTCATTCACTTTGAAGTCCTTGTTTTCCGAAATTTGCAGCTAAAATTTCAATGTTTGTCATGTGTTGCTATTGTTAGAATACACTAATGGATGTGAGGAAATCCTTTAGTTATGAAGGGTAAGATAGTCAATTCGTTAGTTCTTACCCCAGCCCACACCACCACAACCAAAACGCCACCACCATTGTCCCCGGTAGCACCAGCAACCACCACTAAAAAACCTAGTACCATTCACCCCCCGGCAACACCACCAACACTTACAACTACCACCAACTATCGTACCTCCGCTATCATACCGACAAACCCAGAACCGATCTACACCCCAGCATTATCCAACAATGCTGAGCCCCCACCAATGCACAAACACCACCAAGAAAGAATCAATTACAATAACTACAAAGCAAGGATCCTCAACTGTAGTTGAGTGAAACTCACCGTTAAAGGAGGAGGAGTGGTTGATCACAGCAGCCAAGCATTGGTAGGCGGCGAAGGAGGAGGAGCAGGCAAGCGCCGGCGGCAAGGGAGAGGCTGCTGCAGCTGGAGCAGCAGTTGTGTGCGTGGCGGGTTGAGGAAGGATAAGGAGAAAGAGACTGAGAAAGACAAGAAGCCTAGAAATGGAGTTAATAAATTGATCATCCTACCCTTCCCCTCTAACCTCTGCAGTAGCACGTTCTTCGGTCTCATCCGTCAAAATTGGTTAGCTAAAATTACTTGCTGAAAATATATAAGAAGGAACCTAAAAAAACAGAAATACCTTCATAACTAACGGATTCATTAACTCCAGCTAGTAAATTCTAGTGATTGCAAGACATGGGAAACCTTAGGGTTTTGGCTACCTGATAGTAAAAGTTGGGGCTTTAGCTGCAAGTTTTTGGAAAACACAGGGTTTAGAATCCAATGAAGCATTCCATTTGTTTGTGCTGAGATAGGTGCTACGGACAGTGGACGGATATTCATGTTAAGATCGACAACTGTCTTGGTACTTCCATGTATATGTGTTTGGAATGTCAATGCTGTTTGCATGCCGTTATGTATCTTCTATCACTTTGACGGATGGTTCTGTAGCTTAGAAAATTGCTAGCTTCATCTATTAAGCTAAGCCATGCCATAGATATGTTATCAGTTACTTTTATGTATTGAGCCTCATGTTCTGCCTCGAGTTGGTTCACAGTACTATAAGTTTTATCTAGATCTGTTGTTTCCATTTTCAGTTTTTATGTACTTTAAAAAGATGTTGGGTTTTGTAGAAATGGAACCTCTTTTTGGCGTGGCTGCATGGAACTGAGACTAATGAACAATGATAATCTGACTTTTAGTTGATTTATGTTGCAAAGTATTTTATAACATGATAGTTTGATCTCTTACTCATATATAGAATGAAGCTGCGATATTACAACTTGTTGCGGTTACCCAACTCTGTGAGAAAATCTAGTTGTTCTAGACTTAGTGTTGTATAATAGAGTATACATTACTGTGACAAGCTTGTTTAAGACTCTGAGCTGAACAGCTAGTAACTGTCTGCTTGTATGCTGACTATTCATCTTTATGGGCTTGATTTTAGCTCTTTAGTCCTTGAAACTTCTTTTCTTCAATGCATAAGATTTGAAATTTTGGATCAATGCTAAGTAAAGAGTTGGAGGCAGGCCATTTGGGTGTTGAAGTTTTACCAGTCGTCTTTTGTTGTTTTGGTTTTTCTCAGCTCATATGGAGTAATGATTTGTCTATTATTTTGACTGCGTATCTGATTCTAGGGTGTCATAAATTCGTTCTTGTGCAAATAATAACAAATAAACATTAGCTCTTTGGCATGCCACTATCATTGAAACATATTACCTAAATACCAAGGGGCATTATTAAGTGAGGAACAATTTTTACTACCATAAGATGTTCTTCATCGTAAAATTCAGGAAGCTTGTCAATATGTAAACATGTAGCATCACTGAATCTTATTTTTGCTTTTGGAACCAACAAGGAAGGATGCCTCCTCTAGTGATGGGGGTTGTTTGAGGGAAGACCATTTTGAATATTCTTAATTAAGATCAATTGGTTTTGTTCAGGCATTATATACAAATTTTCAAGGGTAATATCAAACAGTTTTGCGCTGCTGACACACTCCATTTGACATATTGCCTCTGTTTTTTGAGTCAATTTTTCCATTTTTGCATACCATGCCTACATCATGTAAACTTCTTGTGAATTTTGTTTTGCAAATATGGGGATGCATCTAATATACGTGCATATGCATGTATGTGAGATTGTTGTTTGTTCACCTTGCTTTCACTTTTTTTGTGTTTGATGTTTTAGCTTATCGTATCATCCCCCTTTTGTTATATTGTCTTTATGTTGCTAACCCCGGATATTTACAACAGACGAAAAACGAGGAAGAGGAATTTAACACAGGACCACTTTCTGTCTTGATGATGAGTGTTAAAAACAACACACAGGTAAGGGATTCTTGGTAACTGTTTCAGCTTGTTGTTTCTTTTTAAAGGTTACGGGACTGTGGCTCGGTTGCCCCTACATGCTACTCCAAGTTGGATAGATCTTTTCGATTTCTATTCTAATTGATTTATACCACTTGAATCTCCTTTCTTGCACAACAGGTGCTTATCAACTGCAGGAACAACAAAAAGCTTTTAGGCCGCGTGAGAGCTTTTGATCGGCACTGCAACATGGTGCTTGAAAATGTTAGAGAGATGTGGACAGAGGTTTGTTTTCTCCTGGATAACCTTTTTAGTGTATTGATAAAGTACTTCCATACAATTCTTTTATCTTTATACAAATACAGTGGCCATAGTCATAGTAAATATTCATATTTTATTACAGATGCCAAAGACTGGGAAAGGGAAGAAGAAAGCTCTTCCAGTTAACAAAGACAGGTTTATTAGCAAGATGTTCCTTCGAGGAGATTCTGTGATAATTGTCCTTCGAAACCCTAAGTGAAAGGTATTTTACTCGTGGTCATTCATGTACTGAGTAGTGACATTTTTTGTTACATGCACTTTCATGTGTTAAAGCCTAGCAATTGTGTCCAACATGAAGTTCATCTCGGATTAGTCCTAAATAAGTATTGCTTGGTACTTTTTGCTAGTTTGTGATCTAGAGATTGATTCACCAGTGGTGAATATGCTTCATCGTCTAAATTTAACGTGCCATCTCTATGGCCAAGAATGTATTTGGTGGTTGTCAACCATCGCATCTGCGAACGTGGTGCTTTAAGGGTTTCCTGCCCTAGTGTGCATGTCGATTGATTTTTACTAAAATTTTGTCAATTTGCATGGGCCACGATCCTATCAATTGTCATTCAAGTCCTATTGGTTGCCGGACTGTGTATAGAGCTGCTTCAGCAAAATTCGCTAGCCATACTGATCCTAACCAAGGACTGAAACAATAATTGAAGAAAAAGATATACATTATCTCAAAATACTTAATTTGCAAGATATACATAGACATTGGATAACATACTAATTATCATATACCTACCCATCCTATATTATGGACTTATATGAAGCAGGTTTCATGTTCTGTTTCCACATTCAGTGCAGTTGAAGCCTTTGTCCCCTAAATGATGCAACACAAGAAGCGTGATATGCGCATAATTTAGACCTTTATGTACTTTCGGTCCAAGATGTCTTTGGGTTTGTTTCTATAATTAGTAAGATGTAATCGGCTTTTTGAATGATATTTGGATTATTGGAATTGGAATTAAAGCCTAGGGCTTTTTGTCTCACGCCTATCTCCTGCTCTTTCTTTCCCTTTCTCCTGCTGAGTCTTATTATATATTAGAGAGTGCATATCTTGCATCGTACCTTACGGTATACGTAGTATTTAAGATGTCATATGTGGTGCACAAGACATACTTTTGATTGAGAGTATTGCCTTCAATCCGGTTTTCTTTTTTGCTCAGCTTTAATCTCAGAGCCACTGCATTTTTAAATAATCCATGTTTGTTTGTGGGATTTGTCTCTGTATCACAAATTGTAAGTGGACTCGCATTTTTTATGAAATTCTGTTCGTCTTCTGCTCTTTTTCGCTGAATCTATGAACTGAGTGTTGTATTTCTAATGTCAGGCTGGTCGAGACTAGAGGCAGTTGTTCGAATCGGGTATTTTTAGGTCTTGTGGAGCTACCTTGTGGGAGGAAAGAGTCTGTCTGAAATGCTATTTCCACTTCCGTGTGGGGAAGTCTTTTGTACTTACATGAATGTCACAAAGATCTGTAGGTTTCTAATTCCATGTGATTGTCGACTGTGTTATGATACGAAGTTAGCTGGCGTTATTTTGAACCTGGTGAGCCTTTAAGAACTCTATGTAGGAGCAGGTTGTCAAACAATTATCCGTTCTCCAGAGTTTTTGGGCCATTGACAAGCATTTCTAACCGCAATGAATATTTGAACACTTTTTGAGTGGCCTTCCCAGCAAGGAATGTAGAACAAACTGCGATTGCGGAGAAGTGGAATGCAGTTGTTGATCCCTGTGCATTTTAGTTTCGTCCCCCCTCTCCCTTCTCTGTATGCTTGTGTATTTGATCAGTCTATTTACCTGCTGGTGAGCCGTTAGCATGCAAGCTATTAGACGTCTGCAGTGTGCTGGAGGCAAGAACCTCCGCTTTTTCACATCATCATATCGTTGAGGTAGCGTGTATAAGGATTTAGGGGATGATGGCTGACTTTCTCGCTTGCTTCCCTTTATGCCCTTTCTTGCAAACATAGATTATTTCCACAGTTCTTCCCTGGCAAAAATTGTTCACATACTAACATTCCAAAAAATCTTTTTTTTTCTTTGGTAGA
Organism: Escallonia herrerae; assembly: GCA_033070095.1. Lineage (NCBI taxonomy): Eukaryota > Viridiplantae > Streptophyta > Magnoliopsida > Escalloniales > Escalloniaceae > Escallonia > Escallonia herrerae. The sequence goes on along the minus strand of JAVXUP010000793.1, from coordinate 156,603 downwards.
ACTGACATTTATAGTTGGCCCGTTAGTACGGGGATTTAAACTCACGATTTGAGATTATTCTCGAAGACCTTTTTTTACTTAAACCATCCCTTGGCATTTCTAGAAAATCTTATGATTGGCCAGAATTGCCGTTATCTGATCCCAAACAATGACAGCATGGTCTTCTAAAAAGATTAGCTTGATTTTGTTCATCTGATGATAGAAAAGTTTGGGTTGTAACTCGGGTTTTAGAAGTTACGTTCTCTCATATAGTGACTTAATATACCTTTAGATAAGAGGTGGTTGTCAGGTTTCTATGATAATCTGGATTACAGTCTCTTTCCTTCAATAATTGTGACCCCGGGTTGATTACATTTTGTGAAATTATGCTCAACTCCTCAAGTTAAAGTTTGCCGTATGTAGGTCTTTAATTCACCAAACTACATTGTCTGGGGTGTACGTACTTCACCTTTAATCTGAGATTTTGACCATGGGTGGTTTGGCAGCTTTGCACCTTTTCATCATGCAATTCTTGCAATACTTGTAGAGTTATGGGGAAGTGTTGGGGGAGAGGAACAAACTTTGCACTTTAGGGTGAACGATTTGGGTGCAACGGTGAGGATATGGTCTCACCTAATCATTGGTTATTGCGATTGGTATGAACATAGGAAACTCGTAGTCTGCTGTTGCTAATGACGATTGCACAAAAAAATAGGTAAATTATTTCTGTAACTGCCAAGCTTGCTGTCTACTGAAATCATGAAGGATAACAGCAATAAAAATACAAGGACGAACAAAATGCTGAAAATACAGCTCAAAACTATGCAGAGGGGAAGGAGCTTCATGCGCTTCTGTCGCTATAGGCCCCTGCTGTGTTACTAGTGAGGAGGAGAGTTTACGAATACCCTATGCTCTGCTCAACAACTTCTCTTTCCCTTTTTGGTCGATTAAAAGTAATATGCCTTGCCTAAGCTGTGGAGGTGGCAGAACCATCTACCTTGTGGTCGCCAAAGATGCGTTGCCTGAAGTCTGAAACCATAAGAGGGAGACCCTTGCGAAGAGGCACCTTTGGCTCCCAACCGAGCAACTCTTTTGCCTTTGAGATATTAGGCTTCCTCTTGTGCGGATCATCCTCGGTGTTTGGCCTGAATTCTATCTTCGCATTAGGGTCTATGGTTTCCTGGACCACCTGCACCCATTGCAAACATGGACCAGAACACCCTTCAGCATTCAAAAACTCGCAGATACAACAAGAGCAATTGATCTGGTTAAGAGCCTCCCCATGCAAGCGGCATGTTTCTTTACAAGTTTGGTGCATATATAGATGTGTTTGCATTATTGCGTGGGAGAGAGTTGTTCTACCCTACCCCCAGCCCCCCACCCCACCCCATGTTATGCTAAAAGGTCAGAACTTGCCATTAAAGTACACTTTCAGCGACAAAGGGGGAGTATAAAAGCATATAGAGAGATGGAGATAGATAACATGAAAAATAAGAAATTAAATGCAAAACAAATGAATCAGCAAAATCTGCAGAACTTAGTTAGGAAGATGGTTTGACAGAATCATGAGTGGTACATACACAACATACCTGAGCAAGTTCAAGCATGGTGAATTCCCCAGGGTTTCCAAGATTGAAAGGTCCCACGTGTTCTCCTTCCATTAGGCGCATCAAGCCCTCCACCTTTCAGATAAAATGAAAATCAATCACGCAATTTCTATTTTATAATAATAATTAAAGAAAGTTTTCTTTAGGAGCAGGTAATTTATATTAAACCAATATCAAAATCACAGTTTTACACAACAAAGAACCCTACCCAGAACAACCTGTGCAGGATTGTTCACTGGTACAATTAGTTTTATAAATTACTAGCCAGCAAAAGCCTCCATGGGTCAGCAAAAGCCTCCATGGGTCAGAAAGCCAACAATGGCTGTTAGCCTGTTACGACACCCCACTTGTAAAAAGAAATTATTATTAGAGCCACCTGCTTCTTCATCGCTTCGTATAGTTAAACATGATAATCATGTTTAACTACACAAGGAAAATGGGGATTTTTTTGATCTTTTGAATTACTAAACCAAATAAGTTCCTTTTTCCTTCTTTCTGAATCAGTCTGATGCCAATCCATCTCAACCACACGAACTCCCCCCTTACAGACCACATGTGCTTGAACGATCTAACTTGAAACTACCCACATGGGATGGAGACAATTCGAGGCTAGGAAAAGATATTGGCTCATTTCAAACGTAAAGAAAGTTTGCAAGGCCATGTATGCTACGCAACGTACGAACTTAAAAGAGCAATGTATTTCTCCCACATCCTCACGAGTTATGATAACTTCCCACATGGACATTAAAGTTAGGCAAGAAAACACATAATAGCTGGTCACATGGGATGAAAGTTAAGTCGGGCCTGGGTATGTAGTACAAAAAACACAGTGATAGGGACCATACTTGGTGCCAATTCCGTGCAGTTAAAGCCCTCCCCAGCATGTCCTGGCGAAATATTGCCAGCACATGGACTGTGCCAATTGAAGAACTTACAGCAGACGCGTGGCTAGAGAGTAGAAGGCGACACATAAAAATAAGGTGACAAATAGGCTTTCACATTGTTGTTATTAGGTTCATTTAGATTTGAAGGTTGTGATGCAAGAATGCATGCCACGAAACGGCATACACCCCCTTCTGGTTTATAAACACACGAGAAACCGATAGTCAATGTGCATCCAAGAATCCAGTTGCACACAGCCTGCACGCAGTTTTTGTAGCAAATATATAATACAAAATCAGGGGCAAATGAGCTGCATCTTTGCAGGACAATTAAGCCCGTCCGAGCAACATCACTAGGGTATTAAAATACACTGTCACCAACTCTCACCTTGACTATCCAAAGTTCAAAATCAAACTTTCTTTAGCTCACAAAAAATTCAAACTCAAACCTTGCATTACTGAAAGCAGAGAACCACATAAGACAATGCCACGAAGGTAAAGAGGGTAGGCCCATAATTATTACGTTAAAAAATGCAGAACCAAACATCCTTACCAAATCCGACACATATTGGAAACTCCTTGTTTGCTTCCCATCACCGTACACTGTCAACGGCTCCTTCCTTAAGGCCTACACCACCACATCCCGTTATCAATATCACCGAAATCGTCAAAAAGTACCGAAATTCGAGCTTTTAAGGAACGGAAAACGACTCATACAATGCTGATGTGAGCGTGAGGAAGGCATAAAAGGATCGTACCTGAGCAACGAAGTTGCTGACGACGCGGCCGTCATCAATGCACATCCTAGGCCCATAAGTATTGAAAATCCTAGCAATCCTCACCTGTACCCATCAAGAAAATGTCCATTTAAATGATGTACGTATAACAATCATCTAATCAACACGTAATAACGTCATTATTATAGCAGATAATAGTAATAATAATAATAATAATTAGGTTATAAAACTACCTCAACGCCAGCACCTCTGTGGTAGTCCATGGTCAACGTCTCGGCCGTACGCTTTCCCTCGTCGTAACAACTCCGGACACCTGTCACCAACCAACTTGTTCGTTGTCAGTAACCGACAAAACTCTCGTTCGTGTCGGGTCTCTCCACCTTAATTATTTCCAAAGTTTCCTACTCTATTTCCAACTTTGCCCTCCCCAGACTCCCTGTAATTACAGTTTATTTACTCCCACCGGGTGGCTTACTGGGCCGCCCGATTAATGGCACCGCAAATTGCGGATTAATCGTTGACCGCTCGAGTCCCCCGACCAGATCATAATTCTAAAGTCACACAAGTCCTAACAGGCTTGGACACGTGGTTGCACGACACTTTGGACATTAAACAAACTACCAAAATAACGTACGACTCGGTTCGAAAATATCGTGCTGAAGGCCTCAGATGCTCATGTTAGCCCCCAGGCTCTATCAGCTACGATAACTTGCGCCCCGGCTGAACCCCGCCGCCCGCCGGTGCACATTTCTTCAAATATGGTAAACGGACCAGCAAACAAAAATTGGGACAGTGACAAAATGCGACAGAATTTGTGAGGAAAATGGTGTTCAATGACACTGCATTCACCACATCCGTCGCTGTTTTGTTCGGAAGGCAAAGAAAAGAGAGAGGATCTAGACCCACCAATAGGATTGACGTTTCCCCAGTAGGTCTCGACTTGAGGGTGTTGCAGAGGATCGCCGTATACCTCACTGGTGCTGGTTAGCAAGAAGCGGGCGCCGACCCGCTTGGCCAACCCAAGCATGTTCAGGGTACCCACCACATTGGTCTTGTGAGAAACCCATAATTGGAATCAAGGAAGAAACATATTTGTGATTCCCGAAAACAGAAAAAAGCAAGAAGCAAACGGAAGCAGATTTGTAAAAGCGGAAAACAGAAGAAAGGATATAATGGTCTTGACGGGGTTGTGCTTGTAATGAACAGGGGAGGCGGGGCAAGCGAGATGGTAGATCTGATCGACCTCCAGCAGCAGCGGCTCGACGACGTCGTGCCGGATGAGCTCGAACCTGGGGTTCCCGAAATGGTGCATCACGTTCTCCTTCCGGCCGGTGAAGAAGTTGTCGACGACGATCACGCTGTCCCCCCTCCCGATCAGACGGTCCACCAGGTGGCTCCCGACGAACCCGGCCCCGCCGGTGACCACAATCCGGAGCCCCTTCCGCTTCAGCCCCAGCGGAATTTTCCCGCCCGAGTTGAACCCCCCGAAGCCCATCCTGTTCTGATAGATGGGCCGGTGGACGATATGGTGGCTGGACTCGGACGGGAAGTCGGGGATCGACATGCGGTCGGCCCCGTGCGGGTAACGGGCCTGGCCGGAAGAGGAGCCCGGGAGGACGCCGAAGAAGAGCGTGGCGATGGCAATGCCCACCAGAACGAACACGAGCCTCTGCTCCCGAAGCATGTAGCGAATCGGGCGGATGACGGTGACCCAGGGCTTGTGCGGCTTAGGCGAGTACGCATCGGCCGTGGCTTGGGCCTCGTGGCCCCTGTAGGTCAGCTCAGACCCCATCTCCTTCCTCTCTACGCTTGAATCTCTCTCTGTGCCACAGCTTCTCTGTGTTTGGGGGGGGGGGTGAGAGGAGGCAGAGAGAGATTTGGGGGTCGAATATTATTGCGTGGGGAGTGGGGTGGTGCGGTATAAGTAGCGGTGTGAAGAGTGTCAGGTGGTGATGGCTTCTACTCGCCGGCACGTGAGGAAATGTCTCGCGGTGGATTCGCTGACTCGCTCGCTAGCGCGTGAGGTGGATCTTATGTTTGGTCAGAACTGTACTGCTTGGTTATTGGTTTTGGTAAAAGGTCATTCATTAGTAAGGAAAAATTGTGCTCCTCGGCTTGTTTGAAAAGGTAATGGCTCTAACGTTGTAGCTTTAGGTCAGCTGAATTAGGTGGGCTTTTTTTCCTTCAAATGGGCGGTTGATTTTCTCGACGGCGGTGATTTCCCGCCTGGTACGACACACACTGATATGGAAGTTTTTAAATGGGGTGGCCTAAAACAATTTCTTGCTCGCAGATATCTCTGTGTTCTTTTCCTTTAAGGTTAGAAAGCTTCGACATGGTTACCTAACTTTTATCGAACAACATAATAGTGTTTTGATATTCAAAATTTATCTTAAAAATATGAGAAGAAAGTAAATCAAAATTGATCGTATGAGTCGTATAAAGTACAATTTGAAAATCAGTATGCCGTTGGTATTGGAGGGTTCGTAATCTAGCAAGGTTCATTTGGTTGCCACGAGTGTATATGGAAAATGATTCGTTTTCCTATCTTACTTTCGAACGTTAATTGGGATTAAATGTGGCACGTGAAAAATGTGTGAATCTAAAGCTCAAGTATAGTGTGAATTTAAATATTTTCGATCTTGTGCGAATTTGTAAAGTTGGGCTACAGCTAACAGAGGTTAATAACCGAGAGTAATTCTTAGACAGCAAGTTCTCAAGTACGTCGTCTATGATAAAGCTCGCCATATAAACAAAAAATTGGTTGATCGTCCTTGTTTTAAATGTCATACTTAAAACTCTTTGCTTTATAGTTTTGTCCATTTACAAGTGAAAAAAAAAAACCCTTGAATGTGATGCTAATAGATATGACTTAGTGAAACCAACAAATTAAGACGAAAGAATAATAATCTATTGACACTCTGTTGTCCAGAAATCTCTCAATCTCATTAAATCTTATCCGTTCGTTACATCACGTCAATTGGTTCAGTTGTCTAACAGCCCCGTCATCTAGGAATGTAATGAAAGCGCGAAAGCTACTTCAGTGGCAATTTGGTGGAGAACTTCTGAGTAATTTGGACGTTCATTTTTCTCCTAAAAGTCAAAATCAAACATGCACCCATGAAAGACTTCCTGAACTAATGCTACTCAACATAACTAGACTGACCAACTGAGCTAGCCACTCATTAATATTCTTATGGAGCCTATCAAGACTTTACGTAACTAAGCATCAACTAGGACACTAGCCCATGATGAATGTGGACATCTTCCATGTTTGGTTGCCTCATCAAAAGCTTCAACTGGTACCAGTAGTTTTGTTGGAAATTATTAAAGAATTGGAGGTATTATTATTATTATTATTATTATTGAAATCCTAAAGTGAGGAGGTGAACTAGTTGACGCCGCCGACGCGGGGTTTGAACGTTGTGAGAAATATGCAAAGGCACATGCATTTTCAATCGAGGTTTGAGAAATTAGAATGCACACTCCCACCTAATCTGATTAACTTCTATCTGTTTTAATGACTTGTTTCATATGTTGTAAAATATAGGACTTGAATTTTACCGAACATTTCCCAACTAGGAAAGATTTGAAACTTTAAGAGTATTTTGAGCGGCTACCCAATCGAACAGTGACACTGTCACAAGATCATATAGATACGCAAACTAGACATGATTTCTCGTACTAAAACGCAATCTGTGACGATATAGAAATCGACAAGTAAAGTTGAAAAATATGCAAATGTCCGTTGAAATGAAATGATGCTTTAATATGTTCTTCTTCCGTTCCACATAAATTGATCTCATATATACATATATATATATATATATATATATATATATATATATATATATATATGCACGCAAATTAAGGATTTAAATCATATATTGTGTATTTCTCATTTTACTCTTTAGAGAGAAGAAGAAAAAGAAAGTGAATCAGGACAGAAAAAATAGGTCAGTGAAGTATTAAATGTGCAGTAAGAAATAGAATAAAAAAGTGTAAGAAAGTAGGTCAGGAGATAGGAAATGAGTTGATTGAGAGTTAAATGTAGGTGAAGAAATAAAATAAAATAAAAAAGAGTGTAAAAGGGGTAAATTTATAAAAATATTTGCAAAATATTTTTTAATTTGAAAGGTGAGCAGGTATTATATGACGAGTCAAAAAGAAAATACGATAAATTTACGTATAACGGAAAGAATATTTCACAAACTCATAAAAAGAAAATGACTTCAACAGAGAGCGAAATCACTGTCACGAGAAACCAACGAGTCGTGAAGAGGTATTATGGGCGGAAATAATTCCACATTACACCTTGGAATGCTTCACAAAATACGTGGATATTAGATACCAAAGTGTCTCTTTTGTTCTTCTTCATTTTTCCATTGACACAACAAAGTTTCGTCTCTTTTGTCGGAAGAATCATTATCTGCCTTTGTTTGAAAGCTTTTGGTTCTATCTTGTTTGCAACTATCTTGTTCCATTATGATCCGTTCATGTCTTATACCCTTTACTTACTGTGTTCCAAAGAAATAATATATAAAACATCATTGGGTTATTATACGGACTCTCCGTAATAATTATGACACATGCTTTAATCAATTTAGCTCTTAATATAGAATCATTCAAGTCATTTTTTTGTTATTGGGATAGGTGAATTCCCGTACATCCATCTCCCAAAAGGAATTGGACATGATAATTTTGTATCATCCAAGTTAAATTTTTTAATGTGCTTTACAAAAGGCTTTTACGTCTTTGTTCGTGGATTCAAAGTTAACGTACATAATATATCAGATCGAACGGACAATTGAGACACAGCATCCACCTAAGAAATTGGAGATAAAAATAATTACCCGTGATCCGATCTCACAAAAATAAAAAGAAAATATCAGACATGATATCTCGGGATTTTTAACCCCCTTGGATGTGATCTGATCTCCGAGGGTCTGATCACATCCCCTCAGATCCAGGATGTGATCATTGGAAAGTTGAGATCCCAGTCCCAGCACTAAATGAACACGAACCTCGTCTACACGTCGCTGTGCATCCCCTACGAGGCAACCAACGACGCTGCGCCACACGCGTGGCTTACGACGATCTTGGACGTTTCCGTTTACACGTTGACGTACACACTGCACCCACCTAAAAGCCACCAGCCGCCGGCCTGTTAGTCTTCCCGGTTTCATTTCGTTCCCCACTGCCAAGCCCACACATTCATGGCTATCTTTCTAATACTACAATTACAATGAGAGGGGGACTCAAAATTTGTTATGTAAAAGTTTGTTGCCGCCTTCACATTTTCACAACCTTCTGTTTCAATCTAGATCGAGGCAAATCTTTATTCGACCTCCCTTTCGGGCAAATGAAAACCGTTTAATCAATACTGCTTTAATATATAAGTCTCATTAAGAAATTGATTCTAATAAGGATGCTTTCGCATGGTATGAGAGCTAGTCAGAGTTTTTATTTAGAGAGCGTTTTGAGAAATATATAAACGCCAAATGAGGTAAATAATCAACGCTACTTCAATATATAAGTCTTGTATGTCTCTCCCTTCATTGCCAATTAATTTTGAGTTATATGATGTCACAAAAATTATTTGTTACAGATATTATCTTCGCCCGATATGGTATTAGTGTTAACTGTCGATGTTTCCGTCCATGAAATTGAGAGTTGGATAAAGTTGTTCCAACCAAGGTTGGATCAAAACTTTCATCCGCATTTGATCATGTTGAAATTCACGTTCTTTCTTGCCCCTTTCTTCTTCCTTCTTATTCAGTGTCGTCGCGGTGACAGAGTTTTAGCTTTTTCGCGACAAATGCAAATAATTAGAAAGAATTAACTCTTTGCGCACAAGCAATCCTTGTTTATAAGATCACAACAGATGATATTGTAAATTAAAGAATGGCTTCTAGAGAGAAAGGTCTGATGCGAATTAAGAGAAATGTGACGATGGTATTTCAGTGTCAATAGATTTTGTTTGAAAATTAATCACATGTTGCGGATTTTGCAATAATTGTTTGCCCGGGTAACATGATTCCAAATGCATCGAGTATCCTTCTCCGGTGGAATCTTTTTTCCCATTTGTATTTCATCTTTTCTTGATATAATAAAAACGTTACCGACGCAATAAACTCTTTAATAAACTCTTTAAGACAGTTATTCTTTTTTAGCTGTATAGTTGAATTGTATCCGAATATTAAAATACAAATAAGGAGAATGCCTATTACAAAAGCAGCGCACCAAAAGAAATTGGAGTTGACACAGACATGTAATTGTTCAGAAAGGTTTCCTCTTCCACTACTGCTAGTAGGAGAAAAGGACAGCAAAATTGACTCTCATATAACTGAGGAAGGCCTAACTCTCTCTTTCTCCCATAAACATCAATTCGAACTTAATTAGCACCCTCAAATCGACCACTTGGACCTCTTTTCCAAATGTCAATCAAAGTTGGTAAGGGAAAGACACATGACCACTTCTCTCTTTCGAGGACCAACCAGCTTCTAGGTTGAAGTTTCGACACGTTATCTTCATTGACTAGATCGATAGCGTAAGTGATGACCTTTTTTCCTTTTTTTTTTTTCCCCGAAAGATAGGTTCAGATAAGATAGGTTCTGAAAAATACAATTATACTTGTCGACGGCGGCCATTAGTTGGACATTTATTGGCTAAATTGGCAAATTTGTCGCTATAATTTGATGAAAAGTCTAAACGCTAATTTATCACGGTTAGTTAAAGCATTTATTAATAACTCTCAAGTTTCACAATTTTTGTCGCGACGGTTCCAAATTTTATCGTGTGTGTAAGTTCTTTCTTTATTCTAAAAGAATGTTTACAGTTAGGACTCAAACTCGAATGACCTAGAAAGATAGCACAACTTGCACCGTCATGTTGTAATATGAATCTTGTTCAATTTATGCAAGGGTAATATCATAACCAATTGTGCCACGCGTGATTATATGTCAACCAGTAGGCACGATTAGAACTATTTTCCCTCGTTCTTTTTACTCAATTCAACATCAATTACAGAGTACGATTATCTTATACGTGCAACTATTATAACTTGGCCGAACAATTACCGAATTATTCCAGATTTACAATAATAATTAAAAAAAAAACTTTATCATTTCACCTTTACTATTCTGAATCACCGACGAAGTTTTCAGCATAATTTCGGGATTCTGATTTATTGCCCATACAGAATAATCCAAATGCTGAATTTGTCACTTAGGTTGGACAGTAAGTTGTTAATCCCATTCTACCCTTTAATTTGCAAAATTTTAGTAGTCCATACCCGAAGCTTTCAAAAGCAAATAAACATCACTACATCAACTTTGGAACCCCAGTTGGTTTTGGGCCAACCATGAATTCATTCAGGTATGGTATTTTTGGGCCTATCCTGTGGGCCGTGTCTTTTTGGAGTCTTTTTCTAGCCCGGTAATTTCTAAGACCTTTAGGCTTTGAGGTTCTAACGTTGTGGTCCATATGTTTCCTTAGGCCCAGATTGGGCTCAATGAAAAATAAATATGTCTTGTTTCAGATTTTTTGTTGTTTGGTTTACAGCATATTGGAGGCTTGGAGCTAAAATTGAATTTGATGGAATACACTAGATTTACCATAGAATTTGTTTCGGATTGATTCTCAAAAAGAGTTTTTAGATAAAAAAAAAATAGTTTTAATATTTTATTAGCGGGATTAGTTTTCTTTTGACAAAAAAAATGTTAAAATACCTGCTTAAAGCTGTGCACGGTGCTTGAGTAAAGTGCTAAAAACTATTTAGTGCGAGAAAATGACCAAACAAGGACATTAAAGAACATGCAAAATTCTCAATATTTTTCATTAATAAAATTTTCAAAATAAATAAACTTTATAATGTAGCTATTTCTGGTTACTGATAACCACTATTGGTAAGTAAAATTATCCTCTAATTAGAAAAGTTTATTCAACTAAAATAAGTAAATCATCCTCTAATCAGCAGAGTCTTTCTGAAAGAACGCTTATCAGACTTATTTTTGGACATCAATGGATTTACATAACGACGTATAAATGCATGGAACTACATAGTTTTGACAAACTACTGAGTAGGCCTTCCTTGACGTTTTTACAACAAGGGGAGCTGATTGAAGTTTGCACGGGCACGACGCCGAGGTTCTTATTTACCAATGCAAGTTAATCAGGCTCTCAGGACCAGCGGTGGCAAGTTTATTAACAAGAGCAAGAGCGTTACTAGTCACGTAAGTCACATTAGTGACCACATTTTGCACCAAAGTAACTTGTCTAATATTCTGGACATTATCAAACCCATCCAAGCATGTATCTTGGTCGGTAAGAGCTCCACTCACCCATGTCGTTACGTCACCAATTTTACTATCAAATGTCTCCCGTGTGAGACTCCTGAGTACATTCAGTGAATCATGAAGATTGTCTATTGCATCCTGAAAGCAAACAATGCAATCCGAAAGAGCTATTCGGTTTCTTCCTCTCATCGAATTGCATTTCCCTAACTTCATTAGGTACTGAGAAGCATTGGTAGCTTCGCTCAGCGTCACAGATACACTGGCTCGCGCCCATAAAACTGGGTTCTGCCTAGCTGTGTTTGCAAACGAGGCGAGCGAATGGATACATATATCCGGGTATTTTGTCACACTACAAGCATCTCGAACGTAGTCACCTCTGGTTTCAGCTGAACACGAATATAACGTAGGCAACAACATGAACACAAACATTACAAGAACGTCGACGAAACTCATGTTTTATATGAATTTCGACCATCCAAAAAAAATCATAAGATTTGAAGAAAAACTAAGGGAAGAATATTGAACACTGATTAATGGAGTATGTGGAAGTGAAGATGATGAGGTTCAAAGGGTGTACAGATCTTGAGGCCCTTTTAATTGAAGGGAAAAGGCAAGGGGGAGGGGGGGGGGGGGGGGGGGTGAAGCCTTTGGATTAGTTGGTTTGAGAAGCGAGAAAGTGGCGAGTGTAATAAAGGGTACTGGTGAAGTTACTTCGTAATCATGTGATTGAACGGGTGAGTCCCCATGAATTTCGAGGGGAAAGTTCCGTCTGGGTGCCTCCTTTATGAGTGGTGTTGCTCTGGCACCCTTTCCTTTACAGTTCATGTCCATATTTTTGGAGAAACAACAAACACCTTCATTGAATTACACCCCAAATAATCATTTTGTTCTCTTACTATTACCGGTTTCAAACATATTCTTGAACAGTATGATTTGTTTCAATTCAATTTCTTTATTTCTAAAATACTAAAAGTTAACGAATGTATATGAAAAAGTAATTTATTCTAATCATTTTACAGGGCCATTAAAAGTGTTCTTCTGTTATGTACACTAATGTTTTTACTTGAGAAATGATGTGGATTTCAAGGAGTCACAAAAATAATTGGAGGAAGTAGTAACATTTTTGGCTAGTCTTTGAATGAATTTAGTCAAAGAAAAATAAATAAATAAATTTCCTTAGTCTAAACATTAAGTGTCATCGTACACATTCATTCAACTCTCGTGAATCATGACTCAGGGGTCCATCCACTTTGTTTGCACTAATAGTTAATAGAGGCTTGTTCTGCAATCAATTTTTGTTGACATTTCACTTGGGTGATGGGTTCCATAAACTACAAATCATGGCTAAAAGCGATGATGACCGTCCACAAGTTTCTCAAATGTTTGTGGTTTGTTCACAACCAACGCAAGCTCGCGCTTAGTCGTCGCACGGTGCCAATTTACCCTAAAATTCTGTAGTTATGCAATTTATAAGATCAGCAGACATTAGTCTAAGATGGTGTGTTGATCGATTAAAATTACAACTCGAGTTTTAAAATTTTTACTACAATATAGTATAACGACAATCAAAAGTTATTAGCTAATTAAACATATATTTATATTTTAAACAATAAATTTTAACCGTACTTATTTATTTTAGGAGCGCTAACCATATCAAGTGACCGCGAACTAATTTTACTGAGGGGGTGTTACCAAACGCCTAACGCCCCTTCTTTTATTTGCCCTACCCTTTTCTTTCGTACTCAATCCCCGCCCTACGACCTACACAGAAAAGATTTCTCTGTAACCTCTGGTGAGCTTACCGTCGGCGCCACTTTCCCCGTCTTCCGGTAGCTCCGTTCTTGTATATGTACGTGTTTCTGACATGTGTTGCTTCAACAGCACATTTCTTGTTACTAACTGTTTGTTTATATGCAGTTTGATTCATATAGAAATCAGTTAGGGCATCGGCGCAGTTGAAGAAGACATGGCTCGTTTCCGAAATGTAAGCAATTCGTATTTTCTGTGTCAACCCAGTTTTACCCTATATTTGGATTCAGTGGCTAAAAGAAATGGAACCGTAATACCAAATTGACTCTTTAATGGTTGAATTGGATCAGAAGAGGAAGGTAGCGTTTGTGAGGCCTGTTGCGAAGAAGCAGCAGCAGAGCGTCGATCACGTGACTGGCGACAAGATTCCGAGGAGTTTCGTCTTTGCAAGAGGGAAATTGCCTGGTCCTCTCAAGCAGCTGCAGACGGACTTGAGAAAACTCATGCTTCCCTACACTGCCCTCAAGCTTAAGGTGAAACTACGTGTATAACTTCAATTAGTACGTAGTAATATGACTTTGCAGTGGGTTGTTATAATGTGATTATGGCTCAATCGTAAAAGAGCTATGTAAACGTAACAATATTAGGCCAGACTTTGTTGTTAAGTTCGTTTTAAAAAACAATTGCTAATGGAAATTCACATGTTGCTTTGCAATCGATTTTAGTGCATAATCATATTAATGTTTAGAGCTCGATGAATGACTGATGCGTTTATGATGATTTTACATCACATTTATGAATCTAAATATGTACAGGCTACACAGAATCACGAGACTAAACAGCTTTAATTCTTTAGCGTTCTGGGGCTTGTCTGGATTACCGAACTACAGTAGTTTTGATTTATAGCAATGGCTTAGTTCGTATAATAGGTTTCAAGCAGATAAAGACAATCTTCATAAGCTTTCATGGATACTCTTTCTATCTGCTCTGTCTACTGTACATCTTGTGCCACATGAGTATGCACGAACAGTTCACGCATTGTCCTAATTCGTGCTCATATATTGCTTTTCAATTGCAGGAAAAGAAGCGCAATAATCTCAAAGACTTCTTGAATGTTGCAGGACCTATGGGTGTGACGCATTTCCTCATGTTATCAAAAACTGAAACTGCACCGTACTTGAGGGTTGCCAGGACTCCACAGGGCCCAACCCTTACTTTTAAGATACATGAATACTCGTTGGCTGTTGATGTTGTTCGATCCCAGTTGCGTCCTAGATGTCCTAAAGATCTTTTCAAAAACTCTCCCTTGGTAATTCTTACACCCCATGCATGTAATTGCAGAAGCACAACTTACTAGTTACAAGCATTTGTATCTTTATTTACATTATGTCTTGGCATAATTATCAAAATGCAGTTGCTGTGGCTGCTCAGCACCAATTTTGCCGAATTTTTACGCTTTTGTCGATGGCTAAGATTATCTGATTGTATTTTGCAGATAGTGCTTTCTGGTTTTGGGACCGGGGAACAACATTTAAAGCTCACAACTATTATGTTTCAGAACATTTTCCCCGCCATTGATATCAATACTGTGAGTGTAGAAACATTATATATCAAATTCTGGGTTGAGCTTGAATGTTCATTTTTCTCTTAGAATTACATATTCGCAGGTCAAACTATCATCGTGTCAGAGAATCGTGCTACTTAATTATGACAAGGAGAAAAAGCTTATTGATTTTCGGCATTATTCTATCAGATTACAACCTGTTGGTGTCTCAAGAAGAATTAGAAAGTTTGTGCAGAACCATCAAGTGCCTGATTTAAGAAGTCTTCAAGACGTGAGTGACTTTGTGACGAAGTATGTTCTCTCCTCTATCCCTCTCATATGCTTTTGATGACACAGTCAGAGTTGAATGGACGCGTATATAAATATACTTTTCCTCTTTATGTTTGGTACCATGGGATCAAGTTTCATGTAGCCGACCCGACGATGACGCGGTTATGTTTTTGTCTTGCCCTATAAAGCTCTAGTTAACTCTACTGCTGTTATCATGTGGACGTTGGTCAAGGTTTTCATTCAAAATGTCATATGAATTAGAACTTTACAATAGAAAGATTGTATGATCTGCATTAATGTTATGGCCCTTGGTAAACTTCATTTTGCACGAGATTAGGAGAAGATATAGCTAAGGGAAGTTGAGAGATGTGCCACTTACATATTGGCCTTTGGATGTTGAAATCCAAATTTGTAGCCTTAATATGTTTTCCTACTTTTAAAATATTTGAGGTTAATCTTATGGGCACTTTGTTTACTGGTTGGGGGTATGTTTTACACAAGAATAATGGAAATAGACAAATGAAAAAGAGAATTATTGACAAGTTTCTTTCTCCTACTCCTGAAGGGCTGGGTATGGATCAGAAAGTGAAGCAGATGATGAAGCAGCGACTGTAAGTTTACCAAGTGATCTGGGTAGAGTTAACCGGGCTTCTACAAAAAGTGCTGTCAAGCTTCAGGAGATTGGGCCTAGAATGACTCTTCAGCTCATCAAAATTGAGGAAGGATTATGTTCTGGTGGAGTAATATTTAGTGAATATGGTATGGCCATTTTACAGAATCAAGCAGAATATGACCTTTTCTTTTACTTTCGTTGAAAATTCTTTCTATTTATCCTAAAATTTTTATTTTTGGACCACCTGTATCTTGGCAAAAAATCATGAATCTTTTCAGGTTCATCGATCTCTATTTTCTGTTTTGTCACCCTATCGATCATATTAGTTGATTTAGTTTTATTAGGTCTTTCGAAGGCTTTATTTTATATGAGGTCTTCATGTTGCCCTTGTTGTTACTTGAGAATAGTTAATCATCAAATTAACTTCATAAGCTATTGAATGCTTTCAAAAATATTGTTGTTTTTATGCACAAGCTGAATTGATCGTCCTCGTATCTAGAACAGCACTTAAGGTTTTGGTTCTAATATTATCTTCCCCTATTTTTGTATAGTGTCCCCTCATTAAGTTCCTGTTTTTCTTTCAGGAAATGAGGGAGAGAAGAAAAAGCAGGAAACTCAAGAAGAAGAAAAGCAGGAAAGTGAAGATATGAAGGAAGAATAGCTCCGGGCTAACCTGTGAGTCAGTTTTGTTGTTGAGAATGCTGCTAAATATGGTGATGTCCATCATCTGATGAGGCCTGATGTTGTTTTTGCTTTGTCCCATCATCCATTCAGGTCTAACAGAATGGCTCCCCGGTGAGGCCTAATGTTGTTTTCCAAGGGATTTGATAACAAATTTTCGCGTTGTCTATGTGAAATTAAAGTAGAATTTGATGCGTGAGTTAGAGTTTTCCTCCTCACTAGTTTAGCCTTGTGGAGGCATTGGATTGCAGATGGAACCTAATCCCTTCTGCTGAAGAAATTTATGCTCGGTAATGTTCATATTTGCTTAAAAGAGGATCTGTAGCACTTCAACTGTTTAAATTAAACTCAATTTTACGGTTCGCGATGGTACGCAATAAACTTTATCGATCAGTAGCTCCTCAATAAGTTAAACTTCTCAGCCAGCCCAGGAGCAGTGACTGCTTATAATTGCACTGAACTGTAGCAACGCATACAGACCGGAAAGCGTCAAAATTCTCAAAGATGCCAAAATCCTGCCGTAGGAATGTTGACCGCCTGCTCAAATGCCACTCTTAGTCGGAGGTAATGAACTATAGTTCAGGCCGAGTGTATCAGCAAAACGTAGAGCAGCAGATGAGCAAGTACAGGAAGCGGAGACCAAAAACAACCCGCAAAATATTTGAACTGCGAGAGCATCGAATGCAAGCAAAATATCCGGACCACGGGATACAGTACGTGCTAGTTTGATCTCGATCAATAGCCATTTTCTCGACCTCCTACCCAGTGATGGCAACCTCATTAAGGACATATTTTTCAGGAGAATTCTTAGGAAAACAAAGAGAAAACATAATCAATTCACAGAGTTCCTACATGGCGAGCCATGATGAAGCGTAACAAGCTTCTATGAAGCTACTGACCATAATATGAGATCAGTATCCTTGCTCTCTACCACGCCATAAGTCCCTTAAACTGAACAGTCACTATCATCATCTCCCATTTCATCCTTCTCCCCCAAATTTAGTTCCAACAAATCCATTTTTGGGACTTGGTTTCTGCAATCCAACAATGTCAAGCTCTATTTATAAGGAAACAGGGAGCTTCCACGAACACCAAAGCAATGAAAACTACTCGTACTGGGGTGATATCAAGTGACGCCCATACTCATTTGAAGCAATATTTGCCCGTTCCTCAAAATCTCCAATGGATCCACCTTATCCTTTATGAGACCAGAATTCTTGGTCGAAGAATTTATCACACCGTACTCATTCATGACCCAAAACTCTAGCCATTCGCAGTGAAGATCGAACAAAGTGATTCCCCACAAGCAGATAGTTGCTTAAACGGTTCTTGATCAGCATTCTCATCATTGTAAAAACAGTCAAGTCCCCTAACTGTCCGAAATTCCTCCTCCTCCACGTCAAATGATATGATTACATTTCAATCAACATCGTCATCGTCATCTTCGCTACCCGATGAACTATCCTTCTTATCCTCTTCTACATCCGACATCCAATGAACGGTGGCATTTGCAAAAACAGGGGGATACCAGTAAGGAATGCTGCCAGGCACATCCTTATCAATCACCCTCCAAGAATTGGAACCCAATTCGTAAACTTCCACGAAACAAGAAACCCTAGGACCAGAATTCACTCTTACCCCATAGAATATCCTAATCACCCTGTAATCATTGACACTAGACACAAATCCAAAACCCGCTGCAAGACAAGACTCTTTGGATAGATGCACGACCTCCATCAGCATTTGTATACTTGCTCTGGCAATGTCAAAAAGGAAGACGAAGCCACAAATCCACGCAGGGATCAGGAAATGTTCTAATTTCAGCTAAACTTAACATTTTTGAGAGAGTTTATTATTGGTTAAAATCCTCACTTGATGCCAAGTATGACAGTCAACAACCAAATAAAATATTTCAAGACAGAAGAACCTATTGAAGAAATGGTGATGATAAAAATTGGAACGGGGAAAAAGATCCCCTCAAATATCAAACTGGAGCACCGTCACCGTGGATGAGCCGACACCTGTAAGAAGAACCCTTGAGATTATCTTCCGTCGTTCCTTCCTCATATAGACTAGTTAAGCACCTCCTCTGAAGGAATTTCCAGTGTTGCTCCTATGTGCTCTTTGCCTGGCTTCACTTCTGCAGCAATCAGCATATTGAAGTACAAGCATCAGAGAGAAGAACTTGTACATATAGAAGCTTCCATAATGTCTGTACAATAATAGGTTTGCCAAATAACACCATACAAAAGCAAAGAAATAATGGTGCAAACAGCAGTTGCCAAGTATAACGAATCACAGGTCAACTATGACTACAGAGGCTTAACGTGTCACTGTCGAGTAACATATCTAAGTCCCAGGGGAAAAAAAAACCAAACACACACACACAAAAAGAGAGAAGAAGAGACAGTATATACAAGTTTGAGCTTTTTCATTCGGCTTTATAGGGTCGAAGGATCTCCATTAAGGCTTTTTCCTAAAAGTCTCTTCTCCAGGGTGTAGCACCCATGTACACAGCGAGTCATTTCCTTTGTTCACTTCATTCACGTTTACTATGGATAAAACCCCGCTTTGTTCATCACACGGCTCTCCTGTGCATCATTCGTGTCCAACCTTCTTCTACGACCTTGGCTTCATTTTCTCAGTTTACTTGGTAACTGCACCACTTTCTGGTGCTCTATTACGAATTCAGTTTCAGAAAAAAGTACTAGATGGTAGAGTTATTTTAATTTTCTTTTTACTAGGGCATTTTGTAGAGAAAGTTCTCAAAATCAAGTACGTTAACGATTGTAAGAAAACTGAAAGCAACAGTGATCTCGCATGCTCAAAAACGCATGTGTGTGCCCTCCATTCTGAAGGACCCTAAGGAGGGGCCTTATGACCAATCTATCATTAACTGCCTACATGTGGTTAAGAGAACATTACTAAGCTTTCAGCTAACTTATAGGTGCCATTTTTATTCCTTCCATTTTGGAGGCAGAAATAAACGCCTCGTGGTATTCCTTCTCGTACAAATAGCGCCTTCCATCATTTTTTGCCACCGTTTTCCATCTTTTTCTCCTCAGTATATGACTCTACAACCTCCTGATACAAATCTCAGAATGTGAATGCCTACTTTACTTTACTTTCACTTTATTTGCGTTAGGTAAGTCATAAGTGTATTTATAAGAATGAACCGACCATTTTCAGTTTATATCTGATCAAGAGGTGCAATGCAGTATGACTTTAACTCCCATATTTAAGATTCCACTTCAACTTTAGGAAAATCAGCACTTGGAACAAGCTGCATTAACAGGAATTTCAATTTAAGTCAAGGAAGTACTCGTCAATTAAACTTCCCAAAGAAGAAGACTTCATTACAGCATGTTGCTTAGGAATAGACCACACGACTGGCTCAGAGATGGTTGAATCAAAATAACTTCATTTAAAGTTCTATTTTTGTCAGCCGGCAATATGAATGTTTTAAGACGTTCTCCCTTCCATTTTCCATCAAATTGTCGGAACAAAAAGTGATATGACAATATTTTCTTACAATTGTAACAAAGCAATGACCCGATTGAGCTTCAAATAAATGAATCAAAGGGCAAGAAGAAAAGAAAAACCTATATTAAGTATAAAAGAGAATACCCTAAGCTTAAGAAAAAGTTTCTTTTAGACACTCTGTCAATCAACATTTGAGGGGAGAAGAAGTTCCAAACTTCTCGTTCGGGATATTCATCATTACTAGAATGAACGAGGTATGAAGAGCAGAAGTCCAAGAGAAAACAATCCTCTGAAACTAATTCATGCGGTAGATAGTTGCTCAGAAAATAGTAGATATGAAAATTATGTAACCATGACCTACAAAACACTTTGTGGGATACACCGTAAATAGATGTCCACTGGCCACAAGAAGAACATGGTACTGACCCCAACTCAAAAATTCAACCCTCTAATCTCTTTCTTGACACTAGAGGACTGAATCACTATATATCACACTTCCATGTTGAATATATTAAACTAGTACTTTTGAATTGGTTTTACAAATATATATGCTTAATATACAAAGCCTTCAGATGACTACAGTGACACGAGAGGTGTGGACAATCTTCTAATGAGGCCCAAACCTATTTGACCAACTCTCTGAGTAGTTGACCTCCCAATTCTCAATAGATTGCAACAAGTCACGACAATACGTCGATGATTCTCAATATTGGGTGAAATTGAATACCAAACCAAGCTCATGAACTTTGTGTTCTAAAGGTAGAATTTGATTATCCTTTTCCAACACACCCACCCCAACCCAGTCAGCATCCTTCCATTAAAGAAATTTGACAACAGTGCCGGTAGTTTTTCCTACCTAGCACTCCCTTCGCACCCTTGGATTTGTTCTTTGAATTTTTTTGAATTCTAGGATAAAAATATGATACATGTAAACATTGAATTGAACTCAAATAACTATCATATAATGAATAGCTATTGTTTGACACGTCAAGTTAGGATATAAAAAATAGGTGGAACCAATGTTTATATCTACTAATTCTACCATAGAAACTCGCAGAAAATCAGAGTAACTACTAAGCAATATAGTTGAGACTACATATGTAGGTAACTGAAGAAATAAAACAAACAGTTCGTGTGCATTATCATAAATCAACAGACAAGAAATCTAGAGCGAGAGATGAAGGAAAACGACGATATTACCGTAACCGCCGCGCTCGTTGAGCTTGGCCTGGACGATCATGTTGGATATGAAGTGAGAGGCCTCGCGAGCCTCCTCCAGGTGTCTCTGAATCTCCACATCGGAGGTGACGTGGCGGTTCTCCTCGAATTTCTTCCTGACCTCCGCTGCGGATTGCGTCAGCATCAGCTCGTCGCCGGCGAACGTGTGCCGAGTCGCTCTGAGCAGACTTCTGTACGCGCGCAGCGCTTCCCCCGCTCCCCTGCCCGCCATCTCTCCCCTTTTGGCTCTCTGTCCGAGGAAGGCTCCCTAAAAGTCAGGAACTATAGCAAAAATGTTTTCACTTTAGCGACGAATCGGAACGGTCGCTAGAACCTATTGCATAGTACCACCCGTAAAAGAAAAGGGTTTAAGGTTTAAAATGCTACTAAAGGTTTGAACTTTCCTCGTAGCCAAGAGAATTAGAGTGGGAGTGTACTCTAGTTGGACATTTTGACTTCGACTTGAGCCTATAAAAACTTCGATCGTCATCTCTATGATTACTCTGTGTCTTTGCCCTTGCAACATTATTACATCATCAGGCCCTGTGATAATTACCTCAGTATCTCCTTTTACACTTACAATTTACTCCTTCAACATACGATCATACTTTTCGGCTCAGACTATTTCATATGACACCTCCAACTCTATTGCCAACGCATCATTTCTTTAACGTCAGTTTTTTTTTCATGCAAAATTTAATTGAAATCACATACTTACATAAATATTTGAACTTCTTACATATCATATATGTAAACTCACAAATAGTTTTTTCTTCTTTTTCTTTCCACCATCTTATACTAACGGGCTAATTACACCTATGTCCCTGAGGTTAGGGGGTAATTATAGGTAAGGACAATAGTTTTGACAAATTACACTTGTGTCCGTTGACCAAACGAAACCCTAAAAATCCTAACGTTTTTAATGAAAAGACTGTATTGCCCCCTAAGTTGGAACCTTATTTTTTTTTTTGTAATGCCATTACTTCATTAAAAAAAAAAAAGAAGACTTTACTATTAACACCCCCCACCCCCGCCCGCCCCATCTGCATCCCCCTTCCTCGTCACCCGCCAACCCCATCTTCCTCCTCTTCGCTGGCACCGCACCCCGCCCGCCTTCCCCGTCACCCCGTCTACCTCCCCCTTCCCTGTCACCCGCCAACCCCGTCTTCCTCCCCTTCCCCGGCACCGCACCCCGCCTGCCTCCCCCCTTCCCCGTCACCGCCCACCCCGACTACCTCCCCCTTCCCTGTCACCTGCCAACCCCGTCTTCCTCCCCTTCCCCGGCGCCGCACCCCGCCTGCCTCCCCTTTCCCCGTCTGCGCTGCAACCCATCTTCCTCCCTCATCCTCGGCGCTGCACCCCGACCTTCCTCCCCCATCCCCTGCGCATGTTGAATTGAATTGAAGATTGAATTGAATTGCAGATTGAATTGAATCCCTAATTGGTTTTGAAAATTAGGGTTTACAAATTAGGGTAGATTGAATTGAAGCCCTAATTGGTTTTGAAAATTAGGGTTTTAAAACCCTAATTGGTAGATTGAATTGAATTGCAGATTGAATTGAAGCCCTATTTTGGTTTTGAAAATTAGGGTTTGCAAATTAGGGTTTTAAAACCCTAATTGGTAGATTGAATTTTTAAAATATTCTGTATATAAAGTACAAGGGGTAGTATCGTCATTTTAAAAATACTTATTGATGACATCATAAAAAAAGTTCACTTTTTGAACGGAACCCTGACGGATGGACACGGGTGATACATTTGAAACACTTTTGGTCACAAAATGTTACATTTTGAAACTTTGTGTCTTTGACTGTAATTACCCCATAAACTTAGGAACATAGGTGTAATTAATCCTATACTAAAAGGCAACCTACCAAAACCCTAGAAAGCTGTTTATATAAATCTTTTCTTTGGTTCGGTTTCCTAAAACGGACTATGCTACCTTAAAACCACTGTATTCTGTATGTTCTTCTTCTATTCTCCTCAGCTTTCACGTTTGCGATTAAAGTTTAGAAGTATGGAGCTGAGCATCCAGAAGACCATATATGCACATGCACCATATTCCTCGGAAGACATTGTAATCAATTTACTGTCGAGAGAATCAGATTAAGAACCGTATGCAAGCTATGGTATTCTCTCATAACCAATCCTACTTTCGTCAGCATGCACGTCAAAAAGTACCCATCTGCTCGAAAGGGCGAGTCGTAGCATATCGAATAGATGCTACTGAAATTCATCTCCATGATTAACACCTTCAAGCTCACAATAGCACAAGGAAGAGGGGAACAAAGAATTTTATTGAATCAAGGTAGAATTCCAGAAGAGAGAAGAACAAGAGAAATTATAGAGAGAGAGAGATTACAATTCAGATTCAATCATACCTCCCCTCCCTGGTCTGCCTCACGCCTAAAAGCATAACCGAAATTCAAACAGAATTCAAATTGAAAGTTTTGGCTCTAGCGCCAAAACTGATTACAAACATTTGTCACTAAACACATTTAAAAGGAATATAAAGCTGGGACTAAATGATGTCGTCTTCTTTTATTGTGGCCAAGTCCAAACGATGCCGTCTTCATTTACTGTCCATTTGTTTAAACGATGCCGTCTGGAATTACCGCCAAATTTTGCTTGCAACTTTTAGCTGGGTTTGATCCTTCTTTCTCTTGATTGATTATACGCCTTCTGCCAGATCTTGTAATTCGAATCTTGTCTCTGAGCTTGTTCCTTATAGCTCCTTCCAACCCAATGGCAGCTTGATCATTAACTTCAGCTGTCTGTTCAACCACTGTAGGCCTTGGGGACATAACATTCCCCTCTCATTTACCAAACCCTTGTCCCCAAGGGTTCCAATTAGGAAATCGAGCCTTCATAACCTCCCAATCTTCCCAGGTTTCATCACCTTGACTAGCATTTGACCATTTAACGAATATTTGAGCCGCTGCTTCATTGCCTCTTTTTACAATTTTATGATCCATGATAGCTACAAGTTCTACCAAAAACTGACCTTCAGTGCCAAGGGGTGGCAACTGAGATGAAGTAGGTACATGTTGGCCCAACCTTTTCTTCAATAAGGAAACATGGAAGACTGGATGAACTGAACAAGTTTATGGTAGTTTAAGTTTGTATGCTACCTGACCAAACCTTTGCAGCGCTTGATATGGCCCATAAAACCTTGGTGATAGCTTGAGGTTCCTCCTCAATGCTAGAGTAGTCTGCCTGTAAGGTTGCAGTCTAAGGTAAACCCAATCCCCAACATCAAATGATCTTTCAGTCCTATGCAAGTTAGCATATTGTCGCATTTTTTTACTAAGCTAAAACAAAGTGGTCCTTGAGTAGAGATAGCACCTTATTTCTGTCTTGTAAATAGTTGTCCAGCTCTTCAATGTTGGTGGTCTCAGGATTGGTAAGACTAGGAAGCCTTGGTTTGTAACCATATACAGCTTCAAAAGGTATCATTTGGATGGCGGATTGGTAACTGATATTGTACCAGTACTCTGCTAAGGACAACCACCTAGCCCATTGATTAGGCCTATCACTGCACATGCATCTCAAATAGTTTTCCAAGCAGTGATTAAACTCTTTCTGTTTGACCATCACTTTCTGGGTGATAAGTTGTACTGTGATTAAGCTTAGTTCCTAATAGTTTGAAGAGCTTAGTCCAGACATGTGACAAGAAGATCTTGTCCTTGTCACTCACTATGGACTCAGGCATTCCATGCAACTTGAAAACCACATCAAAGAAGTGGTTAGCTATGATCTCAGCTGTGAAAGGATGTGTCAGTCCAATGAAATGAGCATATTTGCTCAGTCTGTCTACCACTACTAATATTGCATCCTTGCCAAAGGATTTAGGTAAACCCTCAATAAAATCCATTGATATATGAGTCCACAATTTGGTAGGTATGGAGAGAGACTGTAGCAGCCCTGGATAAGGGACATTTTCATGTTTGTTCTGTTGGCAAACATGGCATTCCTTTACCAATTGCAGCACCATTTGTTTCATACCAGGCCAAAAGAAGAACATAGAAGCCCTTCTATAAGTATTGTGCATATCGGAATGTCCCCCCATACCTAAAAATGTAATTCTTCCAGAATATGGCTCCTTAGTTAACCTTGGTTACCAACATACACCTTGCTCTTATACCTCAGTATACCTCCTTGATAAGTATAAAATGATGTGGCCATAGGATTAATAAAAAGTTCTTGAATGGCCCGTTATGCCTGCTCATCTGCTTCAAGGCTGTCCTGCAGCTCTTGGTGCCATAATGGAGTGATGGTAGTGATGGCATTGCACTCTTCTGACTGGGTTTGGGGCAGCCTAGACAGGGCATCAGCTGCAGTGTTATTGGTTCCCTTCTTGTACTGTATTTCAAAGTCAAATCCCAGCAATTTAGATAGTAGCTTTTGCTGCAACAATGAAGTTACCCTTTGCCCAAGTAGGTACTTCAAGCTACTATGATCAGTCCTCACAATAAAGTGAGAATGACACAGGTATGAGCTACATTTAGTGACAGCATGCACTAAGGCCAATAGTTCCTTCTCATAGGTTGATAAACCTAGGTTCTTAACCCACAAGGCTTTGCTGATATAAGCAAGGGGCCTGCTCCTCTGCATAAGAACATCTCCAATTCCCACATCACATGCATCAGTCTCAACTTCAAATGCAAGAGAAAATCAGGTAAGGCTAGGACAGGGGTAGTAGACATAGCTTGCTTGAGTGCTGTGAATGCCTGATCAGTTGCTATATTCTATTGGAAGGCATCCTTCTTGAGTAGGTTGGTAAGAGGTTTGCTGATCACACCATAGTATTGCACAAACTTTCTGTAGTAGCCAGTCAACCCAAGAAATCCCCTTAAATCTTTCAGTGTTTTGGGAGTAGGCCAATCTAACATGGCTGCTACCTTGCTGAGGTCTGTAGAAACTCCATTGCCATTGATCAAATGCCCAAGGTATTCCACCTGTTCCTGAACAAATACACACTTGCTTTCCTTGGCATATAAGGTGTTAGCTCTGAGTACTTTCAATACAATTTTCAAATAAAATTGATGAGAATCCAAGTCTTGACTGTAGACTAGGATATCATTAAAAAAAACTAAGACAAACCTTCTCAAATAAGGTTGAAAAATGGTGTTCATGAGTGATTGAAAGGTTGAGGGAGCATTTGTGAGGCCAAAAGGCATCACTTTGAATTCATAGTGACCTTCATGAGTTCTAAATGCAGTCTTATGTTGGTCTTCCCTCATCACTCTGATTTGATGGTAACCACTCCTGAGGTCCAACTTAGAAAAAATAGTTGAACCTTGCAAATCATCAATTACAGGGATTGGATACCTGTCCTTGATGGTCAACTTGTTAAGTTCTCTGTAATCTACACAGAGTCTCCAACTCTCATCTTTCTTTTTGACTAGTAATACAGGTGAAGCAAATGGTGAAGTGCTATGATTAATGATACCTGTTTGCAGTAGCTCTGAGATGATCTTCTCAATCTCATTCTTCTGTACAAAGGATACCCTGTAAGGTCTCAAATTCACAGGTTTGGCCCCTTCCACCAGTCGGATACGATGATCATGAGTTCTTTGAGGGGGAAGCTCTTTAGGTTCTTCAAAGACATCTTGGTAGTCACTGAGTAAGCCTTGAATTTCCAGTGGAATTTTACTGTCCTTTGGTGTCAAAGTGACAGCATATATTTGCCTAAACATAATGCCTGCATTTCCTTAGATCAATTTGTGCATAGCCTGGGCAGTGATCATCTTGATAGTTGTTCCCTTAAACTCTCCACCTTTAAGTATAACGAACTTGCCTTGGTGCTTGAAGGAAATTTGGTTGTATCAAAATTAAAATTCACACTCCCAAGCCTTCTTAGCCACTGCATGCCCAACACACAGTCACATCCCTCTAATGGAAGTATCCTCATACTGGACTTAAAATCCTGTGACCCCATACTTCATTTAAAATCCTTACATATTGTATCTGTTTTGAGCCTAGCTCCATTAGCTACTGCAACAGTGAGGGGAGTAGTATATTCTAGCACACAACCAAGCTTCTCAGCTGATTTTGGGTTTAAGAAATTATCTGTTGACCCGGTGTCAACCAAGATGCTAAACATCTTCTTTCCAACCTGTCCCAAAATTCTAATGGTATTGTGATTATTGTTGCCTGCCAATGCATACACACTAATCTCAGGTTCCAGCTCAATATCTGAGGTTAGGTTAGGCACTATCTCCTGGGTTACCAGCTCATTGGTTTCATCTGATAAATCAACTTCAGCTGCTTTGTCAGCTATAAGCATTGCAATGGATTTCATAGGACAGACACTCCTATGTCCAAGTGCAAATGGTGCCCCACATCTGAAACACAAGCCTTGAGTGACTCTCCTGTTGTGCTCCTCAGTGGTCAATTTGTTGGTTCTTGGTGGTGGTTTTGATGGGAAAGGTGTGGGTAATAGGCCTTTCTGAGGGTTGATAGGATAGGGCAGGGTTGGATTTTTTGGCATAGTGGGTTGTGTAGCAGGTAATTTGGCAGGAGGTGTGAGTGGAGTGCCTTTAGTAGGGGGTCCTGGTCCATTGAAGGTTGGTTTATAGGTACTCTGGTTATAGTTGGTTGTAGTCACTGAAGTGTGGGTAGGCTTGTATCCTTTGAACATGCTGTGAATGGCTACCTCCTCCCTTCTGGCTATGTGTATAGCCTTGGTGAGATTGTCAACATCAAATTGCTCAACTCTACTCTGTATTTCAGGCCTTAGCCCTCCAATAAAACTGAGACAGAAGTAAGACTCATCCAAATAATCAAACTCCTGAACTACTTGGGCTCTGAGAACTTCAAACTTATTAAAGTATTCATCAACTGTTCCTGTTTGTTGCAGTTTCTTAAACTCCCCCAAAACACTCACTCCAGATAAGATTGAAAATCGAGCATATAGGTCTCTCACAAAAGTGTCCCACCCTACCTTTCCCAGAGGTTTGATATAAGCTGCGTACCAGTGTTCAGCTTGTGCATCAAAGTGTACAGAGGCATTGGGAACCTTATAGTCCTCATGTATAGGACTCAACTCAAAATATTGCTCAGATTTTTGCACCCAACCCCTAGGATCATCTGGGAAAAGCTACTTTAGGTGACTTTGGGGGCAGCTGGTTACCTGCAGGTGGTGGTGTGTTGAATTGCTAGTGGTTGTACTCAATCTTGTGGTTCTTATGGCTGGCCTCTCCCACCTCCATAGTAGTTCTGGTGTTAGCCTCGGATCTAACCTTCAGCTGAGCCATAAAACCTACCAGCTCCAACTTCAGGTCAGTAAAACCTTGATGTAGTGCGGAATTACTTCTTTGTAAGTCTCCCATCGTAGCTTTAACAGAAGCCATCCACACGTCGTAAGCCGCCAACCGATTTTCCATTGCCTCCTGGGTTTCATGATTTTTAACTTCGACGAGTTGACTGTTCTTCATTGATCGCGGCATCTTCACGAATTCAAACAACTCTTTGATTTAGGTCGACACAAAATTTTTCTACAGCTTATGACTAGCTCAGGCCCCAATTAAGAGGCTCTGATACCAGTTGTAGCATATCAAAGAGATGCTATTGAAATTCATTTCTATGATTAACACCTTCAAGCTCACAATAGCACAAGGAAGAGGGGAACAAAGAATTTTATTGAATCAAGGTAGAATTCCAGAAGAGAGAAGAACAAGAGAAATTATAGAGAGAGAGATGACAATTCAGATTCAATCATACCTCCCCTCCCTGGTCTGCCTCACGCCTAAAAGCATAACCAAAATTCAAACAGAATTCAAATTGAAAGTTTTGGCTCTAGCGCCAAAATTGATTACAAACATTTGTCACTAAACACATTTGAAAGGAATATAAAGCTGGGACTAAACGATGCCATCTTCTTTTATTGTGGCCAAGTCCAAACGATGCCGTCTTCATTTACTGTCCATTTGTCTAAACGATGCCGTTTGGAATTACCGCCAAATTCTGCTTGCAACTTTTAGCTGGGTTTGATCCTTCTTTCTCTTGATTGATTATAAGCCTTCTGCCAGATCTTGTAATTCGAATCTTGTCTCTGAGCTTGTTCCTTATAGCTCCTTCCAACCCAATGGCAGCTTGATCATCACCTTCAGCTGTCTGTTCAACCACTGCAGGCTTTGGGGACATAACACGAGTATCTTCTGGGCGTGGAACGCACTGGTTATAGCTATTATTGCACTTGTTGATTGCTGAGAAGCAGCAGAGCTGCAAATTCGAATACCCTGATAGCTAAGAGCACCACATAATTAACATGGAGGGCTCTTCTAATGGCAATGGTGGTGAAGGAGGCAGTGATTGCGTCTACCCATGGAACCCCATTTTGAGAGTGACAAAGACCCTACGCATAACCGGGGTTCAAAAAAAGCTTATGCATCTTGGATTTGAATTTGACAGCCAGAACAGCGATTACAAGGTAATTAGTGCTCGCTAATCATGTAAGATTCTACTCTCATCAATCTCGGTTACGTAGGCACCGTGATGACTTCGTCTGGTTTTAATGCTGTACTCAACTCCAACTCAATTGATGTGCCATGCATCTCTTTTGGAATCACCAAGCCTCTGAAAATCATTCCATTAATAGCAAATTTCCAGTTTGGCTGTAATGAAGGAGGACACTTCAAAGCTTTTAGTCATATTCACATCTCTCCATCTGAGCAACAACACCCACGCGTGCCTACAGATTGAGAAGGGTTCTATCAACTTTTATCTGAGGGTAGTAATAAAAAAGAACTGGTCCTCTTCAGTTGACATATAGCCCACACAATCCTTCTTACTTCAAAACCATCCAGCATTTATCACTATAATAATAATATATATGATCAACCCGGTGGTTTTATGACAACATATTGGGCAGTGCATCAGGATGAAAAATGCAGTTTAGGACAAGTGGATCTCTTCATCGGACAGGACGAAGATATGACAATTGCATTACCGCATTGCGCACTCAACAAGAAGTTTCGTTATATTTGGTCCTTAGATATTTGGTCCTTAGTTGCAGGAAATTCCTAATATGATGACGTTTCTCTCTCAGAAACTCGTTTTTACGATCCCAAGTTAGGAGCTCCATGGGATCTCGTCCCAAGTTAAGATGAAAACTCGATCCCGCTAGCTGAATAGAGATGCATGGAACAAGTGATAGAATACATGAAAATCAAGATCTTTTCAACTCAATTCCTTATTTCTCCCTTCCTTCAAGTCCTTAAAGTCTACTTGTTTGTTGTTACTATCTATGTAAACTATGCTAAACAAATGATAATATTCTTTACGCGTTTATTTATTCAAGCCGCTCCCAACCTCAAATTCTTCTTGGTGCTTACGCTTTCCCGCCCCGGCCCCACCTCCGCTTTGTGCAACTAAGATTTGGTCCCTAAAAGCTAACACTTTGGTCTAAACGATAGGTATTCTTTCTTTGCAGCATCAAGTCAAGTTTATGTTACAAAAACCCTTCTACCGTAAACACGGCTACAGATATAATTTAAACTACGGGCAAGGCCTACTGCACAAAGCTATCACTTAAGCAATATCTGGGGAGGGCAACACGGCAAGCAGTAGGCAGCCTTCACACCAATTTTCAGAGAGACGTATTAATAAACAGAACATCCATAATCCTTTTGGAAGGAACCAGTTAAACGCGGCAAGGCAGCATGGAAAATTGACTGCTGGTGTAGGAGAAAATCGAAGCCCAAGAGCTTGACTGATAACTACGAAAATTGAAGAAATGCAAGCTGCAAGGTGCTGACACGCTGTATCAGCCATTGTATAATTTCCAACTTCTGGCAATTCACGGTACCAACAACTCCAGAAAACAGCTCGACATATTCACTGGTAGGGCAAGTTACCGCCAGGGATCAACCATTCTCAAATCGTGTTTCTTGCGCCGGCATCTATGATGGGTTTTTTGCACTGAATTCTCACCAATTATCTCCATATTAGAATCCTCATCTGGTACAAGACAAGGTAAAGTAACAGATTAGCATATGATTGCCAGGATATGATTGTCATGTTAAACTTCACACATCCATGGGATGATGTACTAGGAGAAGTAGGCTACAGATGAAACTGAGCACTAACACATTTTGTGTTTGCGTTAAAGGAAAGATCAGAGCAATTTATTAGATAAATGAGCAGCGGCTCAGTGGCATCTATATAACCTTGGTGTGTATAAACCATAAATATTCTCGGTATACAACTTGGTATTTCCAATCAGTATCAATACCAAACCCTTACCATTGTTCCACTACTAACATATGTCCCTCATTTAATTTGTTAGAACATACTTGCCACATACTGCATCATTAACCATATACTTGGTTGTATATCTCAATCAGTATGTTCTTTTTCCCCCTGCTTTGTTAATAATGCAAGAGCAACTACGCCATGGGATGCATATTCTCACTATGATGATTATATCTTGGCCTTCATAACAAAATTCTTGATTGCTCCACACAGTCACAGACAGAGTATGAGCAACCCAAGATCTTAAATACATAAGGTACTTGAGAGTTGAGAGCACATTTACCAGAAGATTACAAATCAAAGCATGAGTAAGTCTGTTCAGCTGCAGCATAGTTTTAAGACATCCATGGTTACTATATGAAAAACTAAGCAATAGCATGATGAACCAAAAAGTCGCCGGGACCTATTGTTAAGAATAGTGAATTACTATTCTCATTAACAGCATTTAACCAACCGGGCAACCATATGCTTCGACCCGTGTGAGATATCCAGCATCTGATGTTCGTACAGCAGTATCCACAACCCCAACACCGGGTATATAAGCAGTGATTTCAAATCCAGAGGTTAATCGTACTCTGGCATCTCGGTTCGAGTCCGAGTGGCGGCAGCCCACACACCATCGACAAATGAAAACAAAGATCCATGTATTTTTCATTCAAGACCTTGTATAAAATCTCATGACAGCATAAGAAAATGATGATGTAGAAGTACAAACATAGATACTTACTAAATGATTGGTTTTGAGGCCAAATATAGATTGTATCAGATTCTCTAGCTGTGAACCCTATGCAAAGGGTTCAGATTGTGCGAAGGCTAAGACCTAGATGTGTGATTTTGGGACTGATTTTGTGTTATAATCAAACTGCTCATTAAGGCCATGGTGGGTGTGAAGAGGTTATATAGCAGACAGCAGATGCCTAGCGCAACCCAGTCTTACATCTGGACCGGGACAGACAGTATAATGTACAAGGCACGCGACAAGAAATATGCAGGAGTGGGACAAGAGTGAAAGATGGAGAAACAAAACTTATTAAACCAACCCAAGTAGTTGGGACAAGGCTTTGTCAAGTTGCGTTATCATCAAAGTATGATGGTAAGTCGTATACTGCCAATCAAGTGATCCTTTCTTTTTTAGGCCGAACAAGCGTCTGAATAAGTGTAGATTGAAGAATCAAAGAAGGGGACACAAGCTGTACAAGATAATAAGTGACGTTCTTATGCAGCGAATTAATAATTTTCCCAAGTTTCATTGATTTTTCCTCTCCATTTATGCAAAACAACATAAATGTTTTGAAGCAAAGGTGAAGGTAAAAAGCTAGACATGCTTCAGAGCAAGAATGCATCTAAAAGAGTAAAAGTAATCCAGATCACAGAGGCAATCAATCAAAGAGCATATTTGTAAGGATATACATAAATCGAGCAGCAATTTCATGAAATATGCAGAACTAAAAGCTCCCGGCATCTCCAAGGTCTTGGGCTAGTAGATACATGAAATCTAATATCTGCAACGCATTCGCGCCACCATGCAAACTTATGCTAACTACTAACATTAGGTGTATGAGGTAGTTATTATTCGTCAAAGTATTACTCAGAAGCATCATTACTTTACAAATATGGGCGCGACCCCTATTCTTCATTTATTCATCCACCTACTCAAGTTCCTCATCAACAAAATTACTTCTTGTTGTAGCGATTACTATCTCCGAAATGAGTACCTATAAAACCATAATATTAGCTGCCCTTTTACTGAAGTGTGCTGTATGGTGTATTCTGGTTAAGGTGTGTGGACTTAGAAAACTCAAAAAAGCAAAAGACTTGAAACAAGATTATGCTGGGCAAGACACTTTTAGGAAGCTATCTTAAAGATAATATTTTTTCCACTATAGTGCAAATGGACTCAATTGGGCAAGACACTTTTAGGAAGCTATCTTAAAGTACTATTTTTTCCACCATAGTGCAAATGGACTCAAGGAAAATCTATCCGCAGGATACAATGCCCCAATCACTTGAGAAATCAAGATTGCAATTCAACAATTCTCTCAGACTACCAAGAACTCACTTAGGATAAAACTCAAATAACACTAAGAATGAATTTCCAAAAGTTTTAGAGAGAAAGAGAAAAGTATTTAAATTGCAATTGCTACGAATGAAGTTCAAGACTTCATTTATTTAGGCAATGAAGTGGTGCTTAACACCCTTAATGAAGAGTCACAACTCTTCAAAAATATGTGGTGTGGTTGTTAGAGCCTTTCAAAAACACATGAAAAATTCAAATTTTTTAAGTTACAAGGCCTATGAACCGTCAAAAAGGTGCCACCAATTCAAGGAAGTGGCTTCGATCTTATGGTTACATGCCAAGGAATTGCACTAATAGATGCCGCCGATCTCCTATAAGGTGCCGCCGATCCGAACGTTACACTTCGGTTGAGGCACACTAAAAGATTCAACCGGTGCCAATCCTATAATTACATGTCTTCAAAATTTTAGTTTCTTTTATATTTATTTTTCATCTTCTTTCTTTCTTTCAATATTATGTACATATGTATATGTGCAATATTTTTAATTACAAATCATAAATGCAATTACCACAAAGACATAGATATACATTGAGTATTATAGAGTGCTAGCTTCGACGTGGAGGATTCAAATAAATTGATTTTTATACTATTAATCAAAGTACAAAAACAAAAGAAAGGAGAATCGCATTAACTTACCACCGAATTTATCGGCCCAAAACAACAGCCGGGGATCGTCCTCTTCCTCATCAACCTCATCCCCATACCCAAATTCCGCATCACCGCGATAACCAGGCTCGCTCCCGTACCCGGACTCGTTCCCCTGACCGTCAAAATTCCCAATTTGCCCACACCCCACGATCATATTCTCCCTCTCGCGATTCCCCCCACCACCACCATGCCTCGCCGCCTCACTCACATCCGACGCCCAATTGGCATCCCCGTTGAGAAACAGCTCCCCGCTCGAATCAGTCCCGTTCGCCACCGGAAAGTCAGAGCACGTCGCGTTGGCCGCCGCCGACGCCCCCGCCGAACAACACCGCAGCCGGGCCCCGCTCCTGTCACTGCTCCGACCCGAAACCGACCTCGACCCGCGCCGCCGCCTCTTACGAGCAATCCAGCTGAAACTGTTGCGCGTCGACAGAGTCCGATCGTCGTCGAACAGGCTCAGCTTAGACATGTCGAGGCTCTCGATCGGGAACGACGTGGTTCGATCGGAGAGGCAGGGCTTCTTCGCGTGGACGCCATTGGAGCAGGGCGCGTAGGAATCGGAGTCTAGGGTTTTGAGGGTGGTGGGGATCAGGTGGAAGGGTCTCCAGGTGTGTAGCTGGAATGTGCAGGATTCTATGGCGTGCCGTGATTCAAGGGTTTTTGGTGACATTTCTAACTCATTCTTCCATCATTACAAGAGAATCGGGTGATATCTGGGGTTTTGAATTAGGGTTCCAATGCCACTTGAAGGAGATGAATTTCTCTACCCTGCAGGAGAAAGGAGCTTAGTCGAGAAGCAGAGGTGGATGAAGAGTGCATTAGATTTCCGTTTACTAAATACTCGTGCGACACGTGGATCTGCTCACAGCCTCTACGTCTCGGACGGTCCTGATTCGGCCATTTGGATTTGGAGTCTTGCTTTTTGCTGGAAAGGCTTTAGACCATTTTTGACCCCAAAATCTCCATGTTTGAATAGGAAGATTCCAAACCCCGGGGCAAGGAACTGTTATATTATAAATAGTGAAGAAGCTAGTTTTTTTTTTTTTGATAAAAGGCATAATAGCATAGATAATTAAAGAGTTTTCCCAAAGGTGACTACAAAGGACAAGGACATTACACACACAAGACTTCACCAAATTTGATTTACAAAGACTAAGCAAAAACCAAAAACAAGCAGGCACACGAAGCACATGAATTACAGATCCTGTTGCGGCAAAAAGTCATGCACTCAGTCCTGAAAGACACAAAAGCAGCTAAAGATATGGATTCCTTGAGCTGAGGCTTCGTGGCTTTGTCAAAGGTGAACCGATGGAAGTCTGATAATATATAGCAAAAGTCATACATTATTGGGGCGGTGGTATCAGGGATATCCGTTGTGTCCGCAAGCTGGATGAAGAGATGAGATGCCACAACCATCAAATATATGTTTCTTTTGTTTTTTCACGGATGGTTCTTCAAGAATATCTTATTTGTTAATACCAGCTCTTTTAGCTCCAACTGATGGATGTGGTTCCCCTTCTAACGGGTCTGCGGGTCTGCTTCCTGGATAAAAAGTTCCTTTCTTGAGTCATAATCTTCATCCGAACTATCCTCAAACTCTGGGGCAGTGAAGATGATCCCTCTTTTGGATGTAGTATGGAGTTGCGAATTAAATAGAGCCACTGTTTGATTGGCAGTGGCTTGTGAACTGGAGTCAAAGACCCCATAATTGTCCCATGTAGAGAAGTTTCTGTTGGTGATAGTGAGGGTAATATTTTGCTTTAGTTTACTCTGCCACAATTCACCCTGAATATCTTGATCTTCCAGGCTTTGTCCAATCCAAAAGTTGGTGTGATTTTGAAAGGGAAGCTGAGGAATGGTTGAAATTGTAGTGGTGGGCTCGGTCCATATTTGATCAGAATGCGGCTGGCAGCAGGAGTCCCTAGGCGTTGGCATTAGGCAGAAATAGGAAAGGGGTGGCCGGGAATTTGGGCCAGCAGGTGATGGGCACGAAATTAGGCTGGGGCTTGAAGGCATGAACTTTGGGCCAGTTGTGAAGGGGCCCGAAAAGATGGAACAGGGGTTCTGGGTCGTTGCCACCCTGAGTTGGGCCATTTGAGCAAGTAATTTGAGCCCAGAGTTGGACAAGCCCAAGACGAACTGCGCTAGTTTACATTGAAGAGAATATTGGTCAGGCCTTGGATTGTTAGGGTCCATCAGAAAAGGTAGATTAGGCGAGCCAGTAGTAAGTGATGGACCATGCTGTCGATTATGTCCACACTAAAAAAACGGATATCTCTTTCGCAGATCCTGCCTCATCCTTTGACCTTTGATCCGAACTAAAAGATATTGCCCCAGAGCTTGCGTGCTTAGAGCAGTCCCCTAATTGTGGATGTAGGGGCATGGCCATCTGAATACTGCTAGGTTCAGGGTGAGGGGTCATGGCAATGATCAAGTTAATGTGTGTCAGAGACGGCCGGCACGTGCTTCACTCGTTCCGGTGATTTGGCCTTCGCCGGAAAGTCTGATGAAACGAAAAAAATATCTTGTCCCTCCTGTTGCTCCAGCGGTGGTGCTTCACTATCTTGACTACTGGCGATACTCCGTTCTTTAGGTTCCGTGTCTTCTTCATAGTCCATACCTTGCTCCTCTTCCCAGAAATTTTTATCATCCCAATCTTCCTCATTGAGGTTGGCTTCCAACTGATCAAGGTTTTCCATCAGGGCTGCCATATTCAGAGCATGGTTTTCAATCACGTTAATCTGCTGGTCTACTTCCTCGATCATGCCGCCAGCTTCATGTTCATTATTTGGGTGCTGCATGTTAGCTTCTCCTTGCATTTCCTGGATGGGTTCCTGTTCTTCATAAGCACCAACACCCTGATCATCCATCTGCATAGGGTTTTCTGCCAAATTGTCATTGTTGTGATTGACTGGGCCTTGGTTTTCCCCCATTTTTGATTCTGGAGAATTTGGTGCCGTGGTGAAAGTGTCATCGTCACTAGTCGGTGGAGTGGGATTAGGAAAGAAAGCATCATAAACTTGGTTTAAATGCACACCCAGCTGGTCGCGATCTATCAAAATCCTTGATGTTCTATTCCAGTCCGTATTTGGGAGGGCTCTCATGGAGTGTTCAAAGAGAGGATAGCCTTCCGCGAAGAACGTGGGATAGAGATTGGGGCCAGGTAAATGCGCCGTTCGTCTTGCTAATGATTCCACCACTTCAACCATGGACGAGCGACAATGAATATTCTCATGACCTATTTTTCCATACTTGAAACAGGCAGTGAATACTTGTTCGTACTTACATTTAAGCAGCTGGACACCCATGCCGTCCAGTAAGGAAATGAAGACGGCCGGAAGGAGCGGATCTTCGACATAAACTCGCACCTTTATTCTAAAATAGTCCGAGAAGGTTGTGCGTCTCTCCGACCAATCAATGGCTAGTAAGGTTCCAGCTGCCTGCCCTATTTTTTCAGCAAGATAGTAGTGATAACAATCGTTGGGTATATTATGAACTTGCATCCATAAGTCTGCTGACGGAAACTGCACTGTTGCTGCTAAAAATATGTCCTGCGTACGTTGCGGAACCCGAGCCTGGACCGATGACCTGCAAGACAAAAAACGAGTGACTGCCGGGTGGAGTTCCCGGCGGAGAATTCTCCGATGCTTAAGTCAGAGCGCAGCTACATGATAATGACTCTGAAAAAGCATGAATGTGTGTAGTTGTCCCTATACCTGGGGGTAGACCCCTTTATATAGCGGTAGGAAGAAGAGCCCTAGTAAGACTGGGCCGTAGGCTAGATGTGTTAGGATCGCATTAAGATCCTTGAGGATCACGTCCTGATCTCTGATAAGATAACTATCAGTCTTCCAGTTCAACTAGGATTGCCGGTATTCCCCAATAATTGGGAGTTTTATTTGAGGTATATCATATGCCCCCCACTTCCTTAGCCAAAATGTTTGGCTGAGGAAGTTTATACCTGTTGTCTTGAGACACACATCAGATTTGTAAGGGATTCTCCATCCGCTTGTAGGGGTAATAATATTTCTCTACTCCATGTGCTCGGACCGAAGCTCTTGGGAGCTTAAGCCTTGAAACTTTGCCCGAGTAGGATGCTAGAACTCTAGCTCTTGAGAGCTAGGTCTTTCGAATGTCGCCTAAGTAGGCTACTTGGAATCATCTTTAGGAAAATGAATCATGGGATCTCGGGATCCATTAGAGGTTGTGCCCCACGTTAGCCTCTCTAGAGAGAGGACACATAGCTGTGCATGCAAGTTGTTGCATGTGCTAAGTGTTTGAAAGTCCCCTTGAGAGGTCACCTCTCCTGTGGAGGGTGTTTGTTTTGTGCAAGTGTGTGTTCTTTAGCTTGAGCTAACCACATCATGCTTGCGTTTTACTTTGACGCGAACCCTTATCGTCAGCTAAGGGCTGGCAAAGAAGCCTCGCACTCACGCTCGACCAGGTTTCGAATTAACAAAACAGGGTAAGGTGACGAACTCCCACTTGGTTTTGCCGTTTCACGGGTTAAAACTATAGCTAAACCGTTCGGATAGAACTTGAGCTCTATCCTGTCACCCTTGAGGGTGTTACCCTTGAGGGTGTTCGTCCCTTGAGGGACCGCCCTAGAGGGCTAGTGGAACATAGAGTTCAGATAAGCACCCTTGAGGGCTAATGGAGCACGAAACTTAGAATTCTCGTATGTGCCCTTAAGGGAGTATGAAGCGTGTAGCTCATGTAAATGCCCTGGGGGGCTGGACAGAACTTAGAGTTCTCACCATACGTGCCCTTGGGGCAGATGGAGCGCAAAGTGCTCTGATTCACCAGTTGCATTGGTAGCATGCGCTGGTGTGAATGTTTGACCGTTGATAGTCGGTCACTGAATGACCGGATATATAATTCCGAGCTCGGCAGCAGGATACTGCTATAAAAACCCTTAAGTTGTCGGGTGCTGTGAATTTGTTCCTTGCTTGTGAAATGGCTTTTGCGTCATTGTTGATGCTTACGAGCACAGTATAAACCCTTGCAACAAGAAAAAGTACATGACTGAAAAAACAGCTTCTGAAGCAATTAAAGCACATGAACTTAAAAGTTCAACTATGTTTTTAACACATAATTGAGAGCGGTGTTCAACACCGCGGCTCCCTTGGGGTTTTGTCTGTTAGCCGACAGGGGGTGTGCTGCACTGCGTGTCGCAGGTGAGTTTAAAAAGTCATAGCAGTCGGTGAGACCCGACATGCGACGTGCTTGCATCAATTGACACAATTGCATAATGCTAACCCAAAAAAGAACGTAGGTCTAAGTGACGTAGAAGTGCACAAAGAGTAGCGTTTGGAAGGCTTGCTAGCGCCCAAAATCGTAATCGCTTTATTTTTTGTGACGTGCCATGCAATATAAAATGGGTACACACACTTTAAAAAATGCGTAGCATATGTTAAATAAATGAGGCCCGGTTAGGTATTGAATTTAAATAGACCATTTACTCGGGTTAAATACGTGGCCTAAGTCATATAAATGAGACTCTTAGGGTCTTAAATATCAATATGCAACTTTCATAGGCAAAAAATATAATGCACTTAAAAGTTGTGGCATATGTTCAATAAATAAGACCACGTGGGCCTAAAGTAAATATTCAAAATTATGGGGCTTAATGTTAGAAGGAAAGAATTGACCTTTTCTTTCTCTAGTCTGCCCCCTCCATTAACAGAAGCACGACTGCTACCGCTGCTGGTCAGATTGCACCGCCGGTGTCAAGCAAAAAAGGAGCGGGGTCGTTCCGGTTGCGCAAGACCCACTGACCGAAGTATCGCCGAATGGCGGTGCGACGTCGGCGATGGTGGCCATGGCGCTGCGGCTAATCACGTTGGCGAATCGCTTGGAGGTTGTTGATCTGGTTGCCATCTCGAACGACACATATATGGGCAAACGGCTATGTCGCCGTTACTCCGGCAATGACGGAGGACTTGTCACGATGATGTTGGGGCAGTGCGTTGGCTGCCGTTGGTTACGATTGACCGGATCTGAGCGAGTGAGCGACAGTCAGGTGAAGCCGCGGTGGTGCGGTGCCGGCGCCTTGCCAGAAGAGTTGATCTAATGGCCAGATCAGCTTCTTCTTCTTCCTCCTTTTTTTTTAATTTAATTTCTTGGGATTGTTGATGCTGCTCCGACAGCTTTTTGATGGTTGCACGGGTGATTATGGTGGCTGTGGTGGTCCTGCGACGTTGCGTAGTGGATCGTCACGGGTTGTTGGTAACCACTGATGATGGCTGATGGCGGCGGGCCTCCTGTCTGAACCTTAGCGGAGGCTGATGGAGAGATCTTGGAGGATAGCGACGGCGGCACATACTCGATGGGCTTACGGATAGTGTCCATTGCGACGCCAAGGATGTTGACCAAAGGGGCGGCACTGAACTGTTAGGGTTTTGACCCTTTCTGGCGGCAGCCTTTTGGCCGTGAGCGAGGATGCAGTTGCTAACGGAGTGGTTGTCGTGACACTGCTATGGCGGCGTCTTCCTATTCTCTATTTTTTCTTTGATTGCGATCCTGTTGATGCTGCTCCGGCAGCCTTGCGACGGCTTTGTGGCCATATCGGCGCTTGTTGGGGAAGGTCGCGGTGGACAGCGCTGAGGGCGCTGATTGGTTTTTCTAGGTGCCGTCGGTGGCTCGGCGGCCCTTTGCTGGTTCTGAATTTTCTTCGAACAATGCGTTTGTATTTTTGCGACGGTGACGATAATTCTATCTGAAAATTTGTGGCGGCGGCGGTTCTGTTGGTGGTTCCGACATGTTGTCGCCGGTAATTTGGGATGAACTGTTGAATTTTCTTGGAACGGTTAGGCTGGCGGGTCCCACGGATGGCGCCAAAAATGTTGCTGCTAAAAATATGTCCCGCGTACGTTGCGGAACCCGAGCCTGGACCGATGACCTGCAA
Source organism: Escallonia herrerae (assembly GCA_033070095.1). Lineage (NCBI taxonomy): Eukaryota > Viridiplantae > Streptophyta > Magnoliopsida > Escalloniales > Escalloniaceae > Escallonia > Escallonia herrerae. The sequence continues at coordinate 115,634 of JAVXUP010000793.1, read as the reverse complement.
GACAAAAAACGAGTGACTGCCGGGTGGAGTTTCCGGCGGAGAATTCTCCGATACTTAAGTCAGAGCGCAGCTACATGATAATGACTCTGAAAAAGCATGAATGTGTGTAGTTGTCCCTATACCTGGGGGTAGACCCCTTTATATAGCGGTAGGAAGAAGAGCCCTAGTAAGACTGGGCCGTAGGCTAGATGTGTTAGGATCGCATTAAGATCCTTGAGGATCACGTCCTGATCTCTGATAAGATAACTATCAGTCTTCCAGTTCAACTAGGATTGCCGGTATTCCCCAATAATTGAGAATTTTATTTGAGGTATATCACAGCTGCCTGCCCTATTTTTTCAGCAAGATAGTAGTGATAACAATCGTTGGGTATATTATGAACTTGCATCCATAAGTCTGCTGACGGAAACTGCACTGTTTTGTAGATAACATGTGGAAGCCAAGGTCGTAGAAGAAGCAGGGCCCCGAAAAAATTCCAGGGACCACGGGTGAGGACTATGAATGCATCTGAAGAGGATGCAAATTTGAATAAGAAGACGTTAGGCACCTTGGTTACGGTAACAGGGCCATCTAAAACCCAACACTCATTCACACAAGATTGAATATTTCTTTGGGAAAAGAAACGCGTATCATGGAATTTTCCGAGAAGGAGATGATCCTTCCCTTCTCAAGCTATGCGCACAAGGTCTTCATTCAGAGGGATTAAGCATGACCTCATATCGACAGGGTTTTCCTCCCTAATGTTTCCTTCAGGCTGTAACATGATGTAAAATGAGGTGGGTCGAACTTAAAGACAGTATCAAATTGTCGAAGGTAGCTGAGGTGCAATAACTACGGGTTGCCTCCTTCCAGTTTCATGCATAGACAATTTTTACTCACAGCTCTCCGGCATTAGTCTATAAGGTAGCTCCCACAAGACAAACCAGGGAACAACACCTGACAAAGGGGAAAAGTGCCAAGTTCTAAGAAGAAGGTGGTGACTGTGATGACTGTGATATTGGATTGCAGGTGGTGAGGAAGGATGTTAGACCTTTAGGCGGGGAAAGCTTCCAAGATGTTGGGGTTTATCCGGCGATAAAGGATGGGTTTTGGTCGGAAAAGCAGAGAAAGATATGCTATGTATCATGAGGATGATGAGAGATCTAATCTTTGGATGATGCTGAAGTAATATTTATTTTGGTGCGCTTGAAGAAGATAGTTGGTTCATACACCAATTTGATAACCAAGCATTCGGCTTGATAACTGGCTACTGGTTCATCTTTGGCTTCCTGATAAATTGAAAGGTAATCTCTCGTATCAGTGGCTAGGGAAGAAATTATCAGCGGCTAGGGAAGAAATTAGAAAGATCGATAAATCCTATAGTTGCATCCTCAGAAATCATATTTGTTCACTCAATGCTAACGTAACATTACTGTGTCAGTTACTAATGAAGAACCGTAAATGAGATTATCACCCCCTCCAAAATCAGAAATAAATCTAAGGACTCATTCGGTATTCTTTATTTTGATATGTGTATACGATAGACAAAGCCAGTGTAGATCATAAGGCCCTTGATTAGACAATGTAATTATGTCTACCATTGTTATTTTTAAGAAATTAAATACTCCGTACTAAAGTGCTTCTGAATTGATCTTATAGTTTATTCATTTCAATTTTTTTTCTTATAATACGGAATATATTTTTTTTTTTGTAGCAATGCAATATCATATTTCAATCTAGCAATTTAAAAGATGAAAAAATAATTAGAGCTTGTATTGGTTCACGAATCTTTATAAAGAGTTTTATAGTCAAGAAAGAATCAAAAGAGAGATATTTTTCTTCCGGTGCAATTATGTTTTTTCAATATTTGATCATGTTCTCCTTTCTCATAAAAGGTGGACTTTATTAAACAAGATAAAGGATTACTTCGTTCTTGTTTAATCAATGGATATGAGTATACTCTCGATCAGAATCATGGGAGGTCCTCCTTGATCATTTCTACCAACTTAAAGTCCCGATTATAATTCTCTTTATGCAAAGAAAAACGTGTTGAATAGATTGCATAATCTCTTCTACGAATCCTTCGTGTCTACCTTTGCATTCCTACTTATTCGCTAGTTTTTGTTTCATTTCATGTTAGGGTAATCCACGTCTGATAATAAATATTAAAACTTCCATGCAGTTGATCTTTGATAAACATATATTATTAACATATTTTATGAGAGGACTTTATAAAAAACGTAGGAAACATCGAGAAAACAACAAAATACGTTTTGACACTGTAGCATAGAAGGAATAGGCAAGAGCCTTATAGAAATGATTCAAATTTAAAAAGGGGTCAGTCAACCCGGTCTACGAATCTATTCTAACAACCAACCAATTTCTACAATTTTAGGCGAGATGAGAATTGTCCTTCTTTCTGCTTCTCAAGGTATAATGACAGACTAGGAGGCTCGACTCAAAACAATTGGCAGAGAAATCTTGTGCTATGTATCGTAAATCAGAATTGGATGCGGAACTTCCTATTGTGAAGTGGGTGGGGGTTGGGGGGTGGAGGGGGGGGTAGAGGGTTGTGTTTATAGTATTGTTCGTTGTCCATTAGTTAACACTTCAGGTGGGTTTACCCAGAATGAAAGCACAAAAATGGATCATGAAGATATGGTTCTAGGTTATGTTTCAAGAAAAATCCGACATAGTTTTACACGGATATTGCCAGGGAATAGAAACAACCTTGGAGTAAGCATCATGATTCAACAAGAGGGCGTACAATTTCTCAACTCCACAACAATGATTAAAAAGATTAGGTTGGTGCCTGTAAACATCAATATTTGTTTCGTGAGAATACAATTCACAATGATAATCTTCAAAAAGACTTATTTCTCTTCCGAGCAGCCGCCTTAAAATTAAGGTGAGTGGTAAATATGAGAATAAGGTTTTTTGTTCTTAAAATTTGTGAAAAATGCTGGCTGATTTGTAGGCGGGGACAACTTATCGGGACAGTTCCACATAAGCAAAGATAATAATAATCATACCGGTTAATAAAAATAGTAGTTGTATAAAAATAAAAAATAAAAAGAGAGAGGCTATATTTATATCTCTAACTCATATATTTATGAAATGATAAAACATGGCAAAAGCCATACCAAGAATTGGTTCACAGAGGAAAGGACGTGCTTCTGTCCAATCTGTGTTCTTTTTATACCGCAAACGAAAAGTAACCACTGATACAATCGTTTGCGGTAGAGAACACAGATTGGACAGAAATGGAAGCATGATGCGGACACTAGAGCGATGACCACACTTTCTGGTACATCTTATTAACCAGCAGGCTGATGGGATCTCTAGTACCATAACGAAATAAGAATAACCGATTAATCACATCAATGTACTTTCGTACGCAGCATCAATCATCTTAGCCACTTATGTCGCCAGGGCCTTCTGTGGACTACATGGCAGCAAATAGTAACAAAAACAGAGCATAAGGGCTTACTACTGTATCTACTAGTCCAGCATATCCAACCTTATGACTATAAGCTTTTAAATCATAATAATTATAAGCAAAACCTTTGTCGACATCAGCTCTATATATTGGGCAAGTATAGAGAAATAACCATGTCAAGATAATAACAATTAGCTGGATGCACTCCATATGATAACTTAACTAGACATTTGGCGACATTTGGCAAACAGGACTGATGGTCATCCCTGTCTGCTACCGGACCTCGAGTAGTTGCTGCCGAATAACCGTTGCATAATCACCAAACTGGATGTCGGCAGGAGGCTGAAAGTAAAAAACATACGAGATAGACTTTGATGCCAACATCGGCTTCTTAGAGGTGACTTTATCAAACAACGCTCCAAAGCTGGCTTCGTCAAACAGAAAAGACTCTTTGAGGAAGAAGAAACTATCTCTGCCCAGCTTCTCAACCTGTAGTAACATTAACATTAACAAGGTGCTCATCTCGGCACCTTATCTAAGATGCACCTTGAAAATGGGAGGAACTACATAAACAGAAACAGTACCATATTCTTATGAAATATGGATTGCATATATATATATATATATATATATATATATATATATATATATGAGAGCTGATCCATTGCTCGCGTTGGCAACTTAACCCAAGTTACCAGCGCGATCTGTAAACGGTCCAAATCTTTTTTTTACTCTTTTTTTTAAATTCGTCTGCTACATTATGTAACGGACGTATTTTTGACAAAAATACCCTCCTGCTTGGGAGGCACATTATGGTACAGTGCATCTGCTACATTATGTAGCGAATGGATGGCTTACTCTCTCTCTCTCCCTCTCTCTCGCGTCCCCTTCTTTATCCACCTTCTGCTGCCATCAGAGCCACCGCCATTCAAGGGCAATTCGTCCGAAGTCCGTCTCTCTTAGAACGAGTCAAGTCCATAAATTTATCTTCTTTCAAGTTCGAAACTGCCGACCCATCTCGACCGGATACCCATCACACCGACCCGGAATCCGACCACAATCAGGCTTTGGATCATCACATGACAGAAGCAAGTCCGATCGGTCGGACGAGACTCCCAGGAGGGCTCAGGCAAAGATGAAGAAGTCGGCAAGTGCAAGTTTTGTAGATGGGGTCATAGAGGGGGAGCAAGCAGAGGAGGTTGAACGCCGCCGGCCGACAACAGTGAGGGGAGGCGAAGTGGCGTCGTTTGCAGAGGACGAAGAAGTCGACAAGTGCAAGTTTTGTAGATGGGGTCAAGGAAGGGGAGTAAGCAGAGGAGGTTGACTGCCGCCTGCCGGCAACGGTGAGGGGAGGCGAAGTGGCGTCGTTTGGGGAGGAGGAAGGGGTGGATGCAAAGGCAGATGACTTCATTAACAGAGGGTCTGGGAAGTGAGATTTGTTGTGTTTTGCCAAATCTTGGAGTTGAGAAGGAAAGAGGAAAGAGGGTCTGCAGTATAGTCGTTCGCTACATTATGTAGCGGACGTACATAATGTAGCAGACGACTATACTGCAGACTATTCTTTCCTTCTTTGTAGGGTCAAGGGCAATTTTGTCAAAAATACGTCCGCTACATTATGAAGCGGATGAACTTAAAAAAAACGTGAAAAAAGATCTTGATTGTCCACAGATCGCGGGTGGACGGTCAAATCGCTGCCAGTACGAGCAATGGATCAGCTCCTTATATGTATATATATCACTTACAAGGGATTTTATTCCAAGAATTTAATACATTAAACCATCTCTTGTTCCTATTCATGTATTTTGAGTGTGGTTCAATTGAATGAGCATCTTTGGCAATGACGTGGCCACATAGGCAAATTAAGTTACATCACAAATAATAGAACATGATTAGATGTGATAGTAACTGAACCCCACCCAGGCCCTCCCCTGAGGTGTAGTTCCAGAGCATATACAATTATGGCGCATCATACAGTTATCCTGATTGTATGCTTTTAGGAAAAATCCTCACAGATTTTAATACAACAATCATAGTCATATTTTACCTTGATAAATTACTTAATGAATAACATGCCGATTTCATTCTATGCTTCTTTTACAGTTCTTCATAAGTATGATCCCCTAAAATTTGCAGCCTTCGTTCCTCTGTAGGAGGGGACAATTTAAGTTGTTCTGTTTGAGAGATTTCAAGGTAAGACCTGTATTTGGAAAAACATAAGTACCTGCATTTGAGAAAATCTGATGTTGTTCATAGTTATGATTACTTTCACTTCACACAAGGCATCTGCTATCATCCGGATGGCAAGATACTCGAAGAAAGTTTCTGCAACAGCTTTCTGTGCTTCCGAGTTTTCAGCATAACTATCAAACCTAGGAAACCATAACACGCATTTTACTTCCTCCCAAGGAACTGCATACTCCCCTGCGTTCGAGAAGATTGTCTGGTATGGGTGAGAAAGGCCCCAGAGAATTCTGATACCTGTCAGCAATGGGTAAGATACAGAGCTGGCTGCTAGAGATGTGGTGGAAATTATAGAGGGTGGATCATAGTGACGAGAAAGCTGTGATGAGAAATGAAAATCAGTGTCATCCAATAGGCAAATGCAACCGTCTGAAGGTGTAGGAAACAACTGCAGAAGCAATGAAGCATCTGCCTGTTCATCTTCTGGCTGGCATTTACTTGAGCCAACACTTGATGAAGCTTGATGAACCAAATCATGAGAAAAGGAACACAATTCTCCATTCCGACATCCCTGCAGATACATTTTCATGATCAGAGCAAGTACGTGTTTAATTGCCTTGAAGCATCAAGCTGAAGCAATCAGAGAACCCACAACCTATTTATTAGAAGGATGCAATGAAAAAACTTTTAAACTACTTGTCATCAGTGCAGGCACCATGCCACATGCAAAAACTAAGCAAAAAGAGAAGCAAGGATGAGAACTAAAGTTGAACAATCTCAAAGGAGGTTGTGTATTGGTTATATAGAAAGGAGATTACCTGCAACTTGCTGGAACTGGACGGGCTGAACTGTAACCAAACCTAGTTGACTCTCAAAAATATATTCTTATAATGCCTATCCTAAGATGTCCACACAGCCATCATCAAATACGTTTAGGCAATGAACCAAAGATGCTGTTCCAAGGAGATGCCTCCCCAGTCATTTAATACTTGAAATTCATCAACAATATGTAACCCATTTACTCACTTCACCAGCAGGTAATAGGGCAACAGTTTACATAAATAAAAAGGACACACGTAGACAAAATGCTAATGAAAAGCAATTTAGACTATGAAGGCGATGTAGGATATAACCGAAGCCAGCAAGTACCTTGAAAGAGAAGAAGAATCTGCAAGCAGGTCGTTTCGCTTGAAGTGAATGAGAAAAAAAGCATTCATTGCCCCTGTTACACATCCCCATGGCAAAAAACGTACATAGAGACGCCTCTCCACTGCCATGACAGTTGTCATTATTAATGTACTCATGCTGGGTGCGGGATACGTCCTCCTCGGTGTACAGAAATCTAATCTATTTGACATGACACGATGGAGATATCAGCCTTGATGTCAAGAAAGTAAACGGCACTAAGACCTAAAAATATAATACCTCTTTAATTGTAGTTGCAAATTTTTCAGCCACCTCGTTCATTTGAAAGTAAGTTGGATCAACAAAAGGCACAGCAATACATTTCGTTATTTCACCGAAAGGGTCAAGGTGCTCAAATGAATTAGTCTCTTCATCCTGTTCGTATTTGAGAAGGCATGTATGCTCAAATTCATAAGGATCGTAGTAAGTTGGTACACCATCAGAGTTAACCAGAAACTTGGGACGAAACCGGTGCAACGAATTCAGTATATCTTCATCTGAAAGGACAAGATACTCAAGATATAGAAACTAGAACAATAAGACCTGATCCAGTGGCACAAGTAGGACCATACATATTTCAGCGATATGGTTGAGTGATGACTGCACGAGATTGTGGAATGAGCACCATTCTTCTTCAATCTTCGGAAGTGAAATTCTTGTGCCTTTTGTCTCGTCAAACTTGAAAAGCTGTTTTATAAGCTCGAGACGCTGCTTATCCTTCAGAGGACGGTGAAATGAATAAAGCCATGAAAGAGAATCAGATCACAACATGGTGTTCAGAACTCTGAGAGAGAGAGAGAGAGAGAGTAGATCTTTAATCAAGCAAGCAGAACTTACTGCTTTACCTTGAACACGCGTTGCCAAAACTCAAATGCACTCAAATTTGCCATCAATGCCACCTCCTTTCTACCAGTTAAGCCGGTAGTCTTACTGTCTCCACTAAAATAATTGTCGTTGTAGTCCGCAAACTGAAATGGTAGGATTCATTAGTCAGGATATTTATGAACTATTTGAAAAAAAACAAATTGGAGAAAGAAATTCCAAAGTCAAGGTAAAACTACCATTACGTCCTGCCCGAAAGGACGAAGAATAGGCAGAGGCTGTGTATCCATCAAAATACCAATCAAAATACCTTCTCGAAGCATTCCCATCTCTCCAAACTTAATTATAAGCAGAGAAGCATCGAATGACAGAGAAAAACTAGCAAGCAGACGTCCATAAAATGTTGGCTCATAACGGCCCCTGGGGGATGCTTTTTCCAGTGCACGGATTTGAACAAGCAAACTGAATGCATCTTCAACAACTTCAGGATCTGGTGGATCCAGGGCCTTCTGCAACAAGCCTAAGCCCAAACTCCAAAATAAGGACCATAAGGACGTGCATCGCACACAGAGGATACTCATAGAATACCATGGGGCAGTCAGTATAACATAGGCAAATACTGAGCTTTCAACAACAATCTTCTCTCTACTCTAATGTATAAAAATTTACAAGTGGAAAATTGCAAGCCATTATGGGTCGTGAGAAATGCCTAAAATTGGTGCCAACAAACTGACAGGAAATGCTTGTTGGAAAGTTGCAAGAATAACGAGACCTTTTACAACTATCTGTCTTCGCTAGTATGTGGCTTTACAATTTTTTCAAATAATAGTACTGAAGATCCAAATATCTAAGTGAGGGGGGCGCATTAAAAGAGCAGCAGGAACATTCCTTCACTCTATGTGTCACTTTTGTGCTCTTGAGTATCTGTATTACGGTAACATCTCAATCTCCACAGGCCATAGGTAGGCAAATACTCCAACTTGAGTCAAACCAACCATAATTAAAATGGGGCTCTGAGCTCAAGAAATACTCATAAGGCAAATTTTTCTGCCGAATGAATGTGCATTTCTTAGGTTTGCGGGGGCAAGATGGGTCTAGTCCAAACCACCTAAAGTACAGAGTGCTCATAAACTTCCTAAAGCACTTCAACAAAAAGAAAGCATAGAAACATAAAAACAGCACCTTACCTTTGGGATCGTTAATAGCCTTAGATTCTGCACAGCAAATGAGAAGCACCTGCTGCCTCAATGATAATCTCAATATAGCTGGAGGTTCATGGTCCTCTAGCCGACTAAAAAATGATCCCGTAACCAGTCTATATGTGTGGCCATCACAGGTCCGCCCGGTTCTTCCCTTACGCTGCTCCGCCTGTAGCAAATAATCTTAAGACCGTTATATCCCGAGTGCAAGAGATTTGAGAACCAACCAGTACATTATATTCTACCTGAGATTTTGAAACCCACACAAGCTCCGTAGATTCTGCCTTCCTGTTACTATCCCAAAACACTTGTAAAGAACGGCATGAATCAATGACATATGCTACTTTTGGTATTGTAACCGAAGACTCTGCAATATTTGTAGCCAATATTACCTGCAGGAGTAAACATGTTTCCGAGAACAGAGATACTACGGTCAAGAATCCATAACTCAAAAAGATTTGGAGTTGCAAGGTTGACAAAAAAGAAGAATGCCATCGCAAGCAATTGAACTCCAGCCTCTCAATGGCTCCTTGCAATTAATTAGCCATACTGACGGGTCAACACCCCACCCAATTCCCCGGGAACTAACAAAGAAAGCCTTACCTTACGATAGGACTTCCAGATTCTCATGGCGTTAAGAGCTTGTACAGTGTCAATACTACTGTGTAATATGTGAACTTTGAAAGCTGAACTAAAAGGCTTCAGAAAGAACCACTGCTTCTCAAGTGCGTGGTATGTAGGAAGAAAAACCAAGATACTCTTTTCAATGTCTGGCTCATTTTTATGAATATGCAGCACCAAACCATGTATAAGCTTGTGCACCTCAGGCTTCATATTAGCAACTGCCAGGGAAGGGCTTGGCCCAGAACAATATGTCAAAGACAACTGTTCAGAACTCATTCCAAGAAGGTCAGGCATCTGTCAACCAAAAAATTTAAACAGCACAGATATAAATATCTCTTTGCAGTTGCCAACTTAAAAAATGCAATAAGAGCACTTAATAGTTAATATCCATCAGTAAACCACAAATATGCCAATCACACAGTGAAACCATGCCAAAGCTTCATCCTGAAATGTTATCATTGCAAAGACCCGAGAAAAGAGAGTAACTAATTTCAAACCAGATATATATCTCACCAATCTATATGAAAGATATGGAGCATGCACCAATATTAATTGATAGTCCACTGTTTGGCAGAGGACTTCCTTCTAATGCAACCAAGGCATTCAATTCAGCATCTCAAATTTTCCAAATGAAGAGAAGAATGCATTACAAGAACAGGAGAAAGTGCACCTTTAACAAAGTGTCATCTGATAAACAGGAGAAAATTCTACCAAAAGTTATAGGGCACTAAGATACCTGTTCAAGGTATGTTATTCTGTGCTGATAAATGGTGTGCCGACCAGTACTGGGGATAGCCAACACTTCTACTCTTTCACCCCTACCAAGATCCTTGAAGTACTCACGGTATCTTGCAATATCAGCAGTAGCAGACATCAAAACCACCCTGTAAAATCAAGACTCTATTAGAGTGATGCAGGATAGTCTTTCCCAAAAAGCTGTCAGAAAGAGAGCAACTGATCCTCCTAAGAGTTCCTTATTGCCGAGGCATCCATCTGACGTCTCGCCTTTGTGGTCCCCAAGCATGGGCCATCCTGCCACCAGAAACATGGGGCCCGTGTTGACCACCCCGCCGCAATGGTCCCCACTGTGACACCCCATCCTATAGGTAAATGCTCTTGCACTATTCTCCACAGTTGAGAAGAGACCTGACCCGGGAACTTTTGCTCTGATTCACATTTAAAGAAGAGATTTGCCAACTAAAGCAATAGAAACATGAGAAAGATAGAAGAAATGGCAAATAAAGCAATAGAAACATGAGGAGGGAAAAAAAAGATTAAATAGTCCAAAACCCAAGTAGCGGTAGCAGTGAATCAAAAGGAAGGCATAGACGGCTGTTCTCCCTTGAGCAAGTCTCAAGACATAACACCGTAAACTGAAAGAAACCCGAAACGCGTCCTTCTTATTCCCTCCTTAAACAATTATATTTCCAAAAGTAGCTTCTTCACTGTGGAAACGATATAAAAGAAACCCCATAGGAAACAGATATAAAGAAAGGCCCTTGAGACTACTAAATCAGAACGTACCACCCCAAAAACTACCAGATAAATATTAAACATGAGGCCTCATTCCAAGGAAAATATTTTTGCGCTACATCACAAACCGTCAACAATAACCCAATATGGCACTATTGTTAATACTAATGCCATGATCGAGGCAACGTGCCCCTCAAGTAAAACATAAGATAGGATGAAAATGCATAAAGTACGTAAAAGTTTCAGTACTCTAAAATAGGAAATGATGACTACGAGAAAATTGTGTTAACCTCAAGTCGTTGTTTTTCAGCAAAAGCTGCTTCACGCAAACTAGAACAAGATCTGACTCTACTGATCTTTCATGCACTTCATCTAGAATAATAACCTTGTACTTGAGTGCATTCAATCCCTTCTCCCGCATCTCTTCCAACAAAACTCCAGCAGTTTTGAAGATAATCTTAGATCTGAGATGAAAATTCAATGCACCATATGTAAAAGGCATAAGCACGTGCACAAAAACTAAAACACAGTTTATATGAAAATATGAGCATGAGAGAGAGAGAGAGAGAGAGAGAGAGAATGTCCTGTGATTCACAAGATCTTGGTATAGGTTGACCTTGTAACCTATGCAAGTTAAAATAGACTCCATATAACAAAGTTTAAGGGTATGCCTGACTTAATCTAATTTTAATAGCTTCCTTCAAGCTAAGCAGGTCGTATACATGCAAAGAAATCATTATCTTCTAAGCAAATAATTTCTCAAATATTCGATATAATGTCACAGCAGATTTACTGAGGAAAAGAAGCACAAAAAGTATAATTTTGTGACTTTTTCAATTATAATTCTAGGCCAATGGTTTACGTATAAGTTTAGGTTGAGTCATAATTAAATCACACAGATATGGGTCCAATTTCACCTTAGTTAAAGGATGCTGACAATTATGCTTTCTCCGTACTGTGATACTGACAAGTATGCTATCAAAGTGCCATAGTTTTCCTTCCATTAAAACCAAAATGTGTATCGTCAATCTAACAATAGGAGATACGCATTTGTGCCATATGATAATTAAAAAAAAAAAAAGTGTATCTCTGACATTTGGGCTTGCAAATTGAAGAGACAAGCACAACCCAGTGTTCGTCGCCTGGAAGTATGAAGAACATTTGGCAAGTACAAACATGAGCTCAAAGCTATACGTGGACAATGATTTTTCCAGTGGAGTCAACTACTTTATACCTTGCTGAGAAAACCCTGGAATGGCCTATGTGGTATCCAATCTCGCCACCTACTTCACAGTCACGAGTCTTTGCCACCATTCTAGCAACTGCTACCACGGCAAATCTTCTAGGTTGCGTACAAAGAATGGGCTCCATATTTTCTTCTAGTAAGTATTGAGGAACTTGCGAACTCTTCCCTTCATGATCCAAAAAGGAGAACAAAGACCATTTATCAAATGAACTTACTACCGAAGATGCAAAAAAAAACTTATTAACTATGAACATATACTCGCGTAATATGATCACTAATCAGAGACTTAACTGCAGCTGTGTATACTCTGATCTATAGGTGCAGTGGCATAAATACATGGTAAATGTCCGTCCACATGCATGTGCATGTGCATGCAAAAATATAGGTTCACACTAAAGCAAATATGCAGATGGATCACTCGTGGAGGATACTAATCTGTGTGTGTGTGTGTGTGTGTCTATATACGCATATATTGTGCAATCAAAAGACTAAGAGGACATCTGCTGCCACCAAATGCTAAACGCAACCTCTTATTTTTCTTTGGAAGAATCTAACGCCTTGAATTGCAGGAATCAGGCTTGATAACGTCTACTTGAAAATTCTGTTTTAGTTTCTACTATTACTCCCTTTAATTTCTTTTCCAACCTGTTCCATCTTAAGGTGCGCCCCAGCCCTAAATCTACACAAACTAATCGCTCACACAGATATACCCTTATCCAGTAATTCGCACGAATCTCGAATAGAAACTAAACTGGCAATATCTGCAAAATGGCAGACAGTAAGTACCGTGAGAGCCTAGACCCAAATATTTCTCCTCCGCAAAAAAAAAAAAAAATCATGCTTAAAGACTGAACTAAACTTCATAAACGCTTTGATTTGTCAGCTGATGAACATATCCAAACGAATGAAAATTTACTTGTTTTACTCAATCGATCAACATAAACGTCAAAGTTAAACGACTTACAAAGAGAAACAAACTAATTCAGGTCTAGATACATCATATCCGGATAGACACGGCTTTATGCAACCATGTGGCTAATTCAAATGAGGTGTGTTTGGGAGAAGAAACAAGCATAAATATGTGGAGTTCGCATACTGCAGTCTGAAAGAAATCAAACACATGCAAAACGCGTATGTACGTATAGATAGAGGAGAGAGGAGTACCGCAGCCGGTTTCACCGACGATCAGAGTGACGCGATTCTCCTGAATCTTCTCAACGATTTTGTCCCTGAGCGACGTCACCGGGAGGCCGGTGAACTTCGACGCCGGCAACGAGTACGATGACGATGTCGGTGATGACGTCATTCTCGAAGCCCTCGTACTGCTCCCTCTCTCTCCCTCTCCCCCTTTCTCAAAAAGCGGCTTCCACTCTCCCCAAAAGTCCCGCCACGCCCCTTTTGCGTCTGCAGGGTATTAATCCCATAAGGTCTACACAGCGTGAGCTTGCCTTGACTGGGGTCAAGACTTGTTGACTACTTCTTGACTCGGCCAATCGGTGTTGAGTGCTGTCCTTGCTTCGCTGACACGCTAGGCGTGGGCTCCATGTTCGTTCTTTTTGAAGAATTTGTGGGCAGGGGTGATGTAGCAGTGCGTGTGATTGAGTCGCCGAGGAATGTGACCTACGGCGATAAATTGTTTTACGCATTTTGCTTTCTCCTTTTGGACAATTTATTATTTGCTGAAATAACCAAATTAACGCAAGAACCCACCAATGTCGGGAACAAGGAACACGGACCTGAAGAAAAGGTTAAGGCCCCGTTTGACAAAATTTTTTTTCCTCTTTTTTTTTTCAGTTTTAAAAACTGAAAAAAAAAGAGCGTTTGGTAACCATTTTTTTTTCAATTTAAAAAATCAGTTTTTAAACTGCAGAGTAAAAAAAAAAACTCCAAAAACTGGTTTTTTTTTTCACTTTTGGTTTTTTTTTTTCGACCACCACCACCACCCTCCCACCGCCGGCAGCCACCTCAGGCGACCACCGCCGGAGACTGCCGGCCGCCGGCGACCACTGCCGGAGACTGCCGACAACCACCTCCGGCCGCCAGCGACCGCCGGCGACCACCGGCAGCCACCTCCGGCCGCCGGCAGCCACCGCCGGAGACTGTCGGCAGCCATCTCCGGCTGCCGGCGACCACTGCCGGAGACTGCCGGCAGCCACCTCCGGCCGCCGGCGACCACCGCCGGAGACTGCCGGCAGCCACCTCCGGCCGCCGGCGACCACCGCCGGAGACGGCCGGCAGCTACCTCCGGCCACCACCGCCGGTGACTGCCGGCAGCCACCTCCGGCCGCCGGCGACCACCGCCGGAGACTGCCGGCAGCTACCTCCGGCCGCCGGCCACCACCGCCGGTGACTGCTGGCAGCCACCTCCGGCCTTCGGCCACCACCACCACCACCGTCGACCACCGTTACGCCCCACCACCGCCACCGTAAACCACCAAAAAAAAAAAGTCAAAATAAAAAGGGTTACCAAACACAAAAAAAAAGGGGTTATCAAACACCCACTTGTTTTTATAAAAAAAATAAAATTAAGCTGCTCTTTAAAAAACTGCTCTTTAAAAACTGAAAACCAAAAAAAAAAATTTGTCAAACGAAGCCTAAGAAAGGAGTAAACACTGTTCCGAAAGGAATGCCTCGGATGTGAAAAGTGAGATAAAATAATTTATTATTGTTACATTAAAAGAAAGTAACTCATTTTGCCAAAGTCCGTGCAACTCTAGAGGTATAAGCACTTCATGTTCGTACTCTTATAATGGTCCAGTGTGAGATTATAAATTTTATTTAAAGTTTTAGCTAGTCTAAAGAGAGCATAATGATCTGATAAATTTCAAAACTATAGAGCATGAAAAGTTAAAAGGCAAATATCAAAACTGTATCTCCAGCTTTATTATATTTTGTACAGTTTTAGTATTTAATTTTGAAGGTGCATCAAAGACATACTTAACTTTAAAATAACGTACCAAATCAGTACTTCGACTGACAGATGACAAATGCCGTTAAAAAGTTAAAGAGGTAGGACTGTCATTATTTAAAAGAAGACATAAAATTGTTCTCATTGCAGCGTGGACTGCCTTTTTTACATTTTCAATACATTTTTTTTTATATTTTCAATTTTCAATGTAATTGATTATTCTTCTACTCTCTCCCACTTCTCTCTCTTTTTTATCTTCTTCTTCTTCTCTTCTCTTTCACCTTTTTCTTTCACACTCTCTCTTTCACACGTAGACCTCTCTTTCTCCCCTTCTCCTTCTTCTCTATCTTTTTTGTTCCTGTTAGCTCTATGGTTGGATTACCTAGGTTTACATCTTATTTTGATGATAATTACACATTGATTATGTTTTAATATTTGCTTTGAGTGCATTTGTAGTAAGTTTATACATACACATTCATGAAGGCACGTTTGAGAAGTTGAATAAATTGATTAAAGTCAAAAAAACTTAAAGTTATAGTGGACATGCTATCGAAGTTTCATCAAGTCCAATGTCAATGAGTAAGAAATGATGCATATGCTAAGTTACTATCAGTTATGATTGATCTTTATTATTATGTAACTAGTATTGGTTTGATACTTGGATTGATGAATATGACCTAAAAAGACCTTATGACACATTGTGCATTGCATGTGAGTTCGTAACCTTTCACATAAACGTGGTTCGTAAAAATGAGTGAACTTTGGAGCTCACTCAGATTTTCTCAAAATGTTTTTATTGTTAATATTTTTATAAAATTTTTCATTAGTTTTTCAACGCAAAAAACGGCACCTTAATCCGATTTTTTTAGAGAAAGTTATACTCAAAATAGGAAAGGGAACCGTGAGGCAGCCGATAGGCAGTAGGGTAACACAGTCGACTGCATTGGTCAAAATTCAGCTCCAATGACTATTTTCGAAGACAAGACTCCAACGGCTATTTCAGAGGGAAATCAGTCGACTGCATTGTCAATACAGTCGACTTGACAGTTTTGCTCACTTTATGCCTCTAACGGTTATATTTCATTTACTCTCTATATAAATGATTTGGGAATTCATTATACACCATGAAAATCATATTCTAAGCATACATTCAATAGAAAAATATTAAGACTCATAGATTAAACTTTTCTCTCTTCGTCTTCGTGATTTTATATCATTAAAGAGAGCATCTTTGTAAGCAAGTCTTTAATTGAGAGTGAGTATCTTCAAGTCATCAATTCTCTCATCTCTCTATTGTATGAGAGCTTCATTTATACTCATTTCTTTTCAAGAAGATTTCTTTATACACAATTGATCTTTGTAAAATAATTGTGATCAAGACTTGGGTCTGTCAAATCTTGTCAAATCTTGAGTGAGTTTTGTGGATTCAAGACTTGTACTTAGTGTGGAAATATCACAAAGTGTTGTAAGAGTTTTAATCTTGACCCGGAAGAAGATTGTTACTAGTTGATTCTAGTGCTCTTACAAGGGACTTTCTTGAAGGGATGGATGTAAGCTTGATGATAGTTTAAACCGAACCATTTAAATCTTATTGTCAAGTATCTGTAACTTAATCTCTTTACTTATTACTCTATAATTGCTTGAGATTGTGTAGTTAGCATCTTTATTGAAATATTGATTAACTTGATTAAGTTTCATAATTGTGCTTAGTTTAAGTTTCTCATTAATTTTTAAAAACCCTATTCACCTCCTTTAGGGTTGTTTTATTAGTTTCAAATGGTATCAGATAACCGACTCTTGATTTTTTGATTAACGCCTAGAGAGTTAAAAGATCATGAGATTTTTTAGTCTTTAACCATCATCAAAGGAAAAATTTTAAATAAAAATTGGGTAATCAAACACCCAAAAGAAAAAATTCAAAATAAAAATTAGGACTCTGTTTGACAACACTTTCAATTTGCATAACGGTGGTGGTGGCCATCGGCTGCCGGCGGCGGCGGACAATGGCTGCCGACCGTGGGAGGGTGGTGGTCTCAAAAAAAAAAAAACTAAAACTGAAAATCGAAACTCATTTTTGGAATTTTCAAAAACTGTCTTGATTTAAAAACTGTTTTTTGAATTGAAGAAAAAATAAATAAAAACTGATTACTAAACACGTTTATTTTTTTCTGTTTACAAAACTAACAAAAAATTAGGAAAAAAATGTCAAGTGGGGCCTAAATAATCAAACACCTATCTGTTTTTGTAAATAAAAAAATAATAATTAAACTGATTTTGATTTTTGTTTTTTGAACCAAAAAACCAAAACTATAAATGTTATCAAACGCTACCTAAATTAAACCTCTCGAGCTTTTTTTCTTGTGAGAGACAAGATATTTATGGAAGTGCGACATATGGATTTGGGCGCATATAATCTCGTGGCCTGGGCCTCAAGTAGATTAAAACCAAAACCAAACTAAAGATTGAGAAATCTCGAGATCTTTATATGTTGAGCAACACTGCAAGACTGGGTCTATTACAATGAGGATAACACTAGAGAAATCGTAAAAGATTTTGGGTAGTTTGAGAAATACCGGTTTCAACCATCTGAAACGATTGGATATTTCGTAAAAACATCTTTGTGCCCCCCTCTTAGCTATATTGCTTTAACTCCATGTAATTCAATTCAACGGCTCTAAATGATCTAAACCAACTTATGTTTTTTTTTTTAATTCAATGTCAGCATTCAATACTTTCAAGATAACTGTACAACAATAAACCACGCGGATTTAAAACCACGAGAGTGATAATATTATTATTTTTTTGTTGTTTAATAAAAAGAATAACGTTAATAACGAAAAGTTTATGCAGACATGCAACCGAGTATAATATATACCACTACAACCTAATTGAAGCTCGCAAATAGTGCAATCCTATTGCAAATCAACATAATTAAAAATTACACAATTATAGTCGAGATTCATCATTTCCTATAACATGCTACTTGTACTAGATATAATTCTTAATTATACAGACTGCAATAACAACAAAGATGACTATGCTCGATAAGTTTCCATACTTCTTTATCAAATTCCAGAGAGATAATTTTACGAATATTTTTATTTTTATAATTATATATATTTTTGTTATTGTCAATAACTCATTTTATCATATAGTTATTTGTTTTCGTTATTCTCAATAAATTATTTTTCAAGTAAAAAGTTAATATCGGTTGTCCTACTGTGACGGGGTGTCATGGACCCACGCAATAACTTTTAGTAAGAGGTTCTCATAGCCGTTGGATAACTGGTCATCACATCCAACGTCCACGAGACTGCTAAGATTTCCTTAATTTATTTTTCTAACCCTAGCAACCTTCGCAAAACCCTATTCTTCGAAGTACTCTCCCTCTCATCTCCATTGGCAACCCCTCGAAGGTAAAACTCTTGGAAAATTCTCCAGTCATCTTATCTTTCCACAGAAATCCTTGCTGATGCCACATCTAATTACACACTTCTACAAAGAACGGTGTTAGGTGTAGATATTAAGATCTGTTCATCTTTTACTAGTAACATCAAATTCGCAGATCTGCATCTCTAATTTCGGAAATCTTTCTTGTTCGTGTAAATTAGTCAATAACATGATGTTGCAAACCTTTAAGGACGTCTTGCGCTAGGGTTTGGTTTTGTTGACTTTGTTGATTACCGGTGAGCAGCGTTGTTTTTTCATTTGGTTCTATGTAGTTTTATATTAATGGTCTTATAGGATTTTCTTTTGTTATTTTTAATCCTCCCAGAATTAAAGATGAGTCGGTCCAGCAGAACCCTCTACGTGGGCAATCTTCCGGGGGATATTCGTGAGAAGGAAGTTGAAGATCTGTTTTACAAGGTAATCTTGATTTTCTTGGTTATTGTCTTAGTTAGTCTTATAAGCATCGCGAGCTTGGTACTACGTATAATCTGTTACTGTTTCCTGCAACTCCAGCCAAGCAATAAGGAAAGACTAGAAATTAGCTCTTTAATTCAATATTTTGTGCTTAGACTTAGTTTTCTTATGCGTGTTGATATCCCTAAGTTGAGCACGCTAGGCAAGACAGTTATAAATTAAGATTTAATGCAACCATTTTCTTATAGCCCAAAATTGAAGAACTGTGGCTACCCTTGAAACTGAGAAAGGAAAATACCTGGTCTCCCATATGTTGGACTTTGGAATTGCAGGAACACCAAGGAGTGACAGCATTTTTTGATGCCCTTATGCGGCTCTGCCATATACCCTAATGGGCACACCGAGACCCGGAACCAGAATATGTTGCCTTTCCTTCCGCCTTCCATCCTTTTGCCTTCTGCCCCAATGGGCAAACGGAGACTAGGAGCCCCAAAAATGCCTCCTTTCTGTACCATCTTTCTGCCTCCTGTTGCACTGAGACTATATCTGGCTCTCTTCTTTGGGCCTTGACCTCAGAGAAGCAATGGCACAATTTCTAACCGGTAACTTCCCCACCCTCAGTGCCCTGGTATCTCTACTCTCTCTCTCCCAGCTTTTCTGGTTAAAATTGTTCTTTCCCCTTTTCAAATCTCACTCACTCCTATATCTATCCATTTTGATTTTGAGATAGTCACAGAGTCCCTGCTTGGACGGTGTTCACTACTCTGGTCCAAAATCCCCCACATACATTGGCCAATTCTCAAAGCAAGTTGGACTGCAGTAATTGTCTCTTTAAATGTTGCTTTCTGTTGTACGCCCCACATAGCTTTGAGTTTGAAAATGGTTTGAACAGATGTCATGACTGATCCTTGGCCGTGTTATATTCTGAATGCATAATGGTTGATTTTATACATCTGCCTCGTGTCTCATTGCAGTATGGCCCAGTAATGCACATTGATTTGAAAATCCCACCGAGACCTCCTGGTTATGCATTCGTTGAGGTAATTAAAATTGCTTATGGTGCACTCTTTAGTTTTTGTTTCTGTTTTGTATTTTCCCAATTTTCTTTTTTACAGTTTGAAGAGGCTCGAGATGCAGAAGATGCAATTCGCGGACGCGATGGATATGATTTTGATGGGCATCGCTTAAGGGTTGGTCCCACATTCAAGGCACACATTCCTATATCATCTTCTACTCTTAGTAGTTTTGGCAGTCAAATTCTTATCATCCGTTTTTTGTTCAGGTGGAGCTTGCACATGGCGGGCGTGGCCACTCGTCATCGACAGATCGTTACAGCAATCATAGCAACGGTCGAGGTAGCAGGGGTGGGGTGTCTAGGCGCTCTGATTTTCGCGGTTTGTGTTTTGTTTGTGTTTCTCTTATACTTGTGTAGTTGCATACTTTGCGTGTCACATTAGTAGTCCTTTTTTGTTTGTAAAATTGATCTCATTTTGCTCCATTGTTCAGTGTTGGTTACTGGATTGCCCACTTCTGCATCATGGCAAGACCTCAAGGTGACCACGTTGACTTGTGTACAATAGCATCCACTCTATCTATCGTGGTCCTTTCTTAGGAATAACACGTGATGTCCATATTGGCATTTTGATTTTACGTTCTCTCTTCTTGTTCAGGATCACATGCGTCGAGCTGGAGATGTTTGTTTCTCCCAAGTTTTCCGTGAGGGGGCCGGTAAGATAATATATATAATAGCTTTCAAGTTCATTTCCTTGTCAAGGCACACTGTACTTCTAAGGACCTGTAGAAGTAGCACTAAGACCATAAAGGGGCCTGGATTATTTGCCGATGGGCCGTATATATGGTTTTATCTATGTTTGAGTTCATGGTGTTGTATATCCTTCTGCAAGAGTATATGCCATTGCCATTGACATTGACATTGCCTTTTCAGAATGCTTGAAATTTCTGAAGCATGCAAATTTATAAAGCATGTTGTGAACTCATTGGTTGGCAATAACAGGATTTGCACTTGAACTGTTGAGATCTAAATCGCCATTAACTGCTGATCTACTTGTTAAACAGCTGAAGCAGTTGGGTTATTTATCATCTTCTGCTTGATATGTGCACTTAATGAGAATCGTTATTTGTTATGGACGTAGACAAGCTAATAATATACCCTAATGTTGGTAACGGTTGCAATTGCTATTATGGTTCATATAAGTTTGATGTTAAGTGAGAAATCGGAAGCTTCTACGTTTACCATATTCGTTTTCTAATTTTTGCAATGATGATAAAAAAAATGTTTTTTTGTGTACTTTTATCATTTTCTGTTTTCGTTTTGGGTAAAATTATTCAAACAGTGACAAAAAACTGAAAACACCTCGGAGGTGTTTACGGTGTTTTTTCACCCAAATTTAACCCAATGTGAAAAAAAAAGTAAAATTTTTGGTGAAAATGATAAAAGTACAGGAGTGTATTTTCTAACTGAATACAAAATCGTGAAAATGAAAAACAGAAAATGAATATGGTAAGCATACGGACCCTTAATCTACCAGTAACATCTTGCTTAGGACGGGCGTTTTATTCTGTAGATGTAACCAAATTTTCTTATTGCTCTGTGCTTTCAATTAATCTTACTAGATTGTGAGATGTTTACTGCTTATAATACATGCCATATAATTTGCTTTGACTTGTCACCCCTGGCATTTGCATTTGGATAAGTAGGAAGCTGCTCGAGTGTCCTGATTTTTGTTTTTATTGTTCCCGACGTTGCAGGCTCAACAGGGATTGTGGATTATACAAACTACGATGACATGAGATATGCTGTAAGTTGATTACGTTGGAAGCTGTAAAGATTGATATATTATATCTTTAACTCAGCAGTTTGATTTGTACAAGAATTCTCTCATCTGCAGATCAGGAAGCTAGACGACTCTGAGTTTCGTAATTCAATTTCACGGGGAGTAATTCGTGTATGATATGCAACTGATTTATCTAATTGCACTTTGGTATATTTGTTAAATATAAGAGATGCATTCTGTTTACTACTTTGCTGTATTTATAGGTGAAGGAATATTCTAGCCGCTCGAGGAGCCGGAGTCGTAGTCAGCCAAGAGGCAGCCGCAGCCGTACTTTGAGTGGTAGTAGGAGCAGGAGGTAGGTTCTTTCTAGATGTTGCTTGGGAATATTTAGCTTTGATGTGCTCTGTTCTCTGTCCTTGTAAGTTTTGGTAAATATGAGACTTCCTGTGCAGCAAATCTCCTAAAGCCAAGCCTTCTCGCCGCTCAAGATCTCGTTCAAAGTCTGTCTCTTCTCATTCTCGTTCCCGCTCAGGATCAAAACCGCGCTCGCTGTCACGGTATAGTTCCTTGAGATTTTTTGCTGTATGCACTGCTTTTCGACGAGTTCATGTCCTCCCTATGTCTCAAGATTAACAGACACACGTTTGAATACTTCGGAATATAATTTTATAGAAAGACTTCTTCACGCATTTTTATGTTATTTCCATCAAATAGCTGTCATGCTTACCTACCTAAATATTATCGTGGGTATACAACACTCTTTTCTTCCTTTACCTATCACTATCAAACTATCTATGTTAATGGTCGATTCAAAGTTCTTAGAAGATTTCGGCTTGACTGGGCTGTAAGTTTCTCTACATCAAAGATTTTTTGGTGCTAAACTTTTGCAACATGAAATATCGTTGATCGCCTGAACCTGCATTTCTGCTGGCGGATTGTTCTGCTGTGAGATGCATAGATGGTGGAAGATTCATTGCCTTCATCAGGTCAACTTTGGGAAATCATCCGTTTTGTGGTGTGGTTTTTATGTTTGCAAGCGAAGTCTATGATTTTGGGAGTTTGGTTTAACCACTAGAGGATTTCCATCCAACCATAGCCCTCGACATCATTAGTGGCATCGGGCATTTTTTTTTAAGTATTTTGGTTGTCATTTTATGAGGTCGAGTATATTGTGGTTTTTACATGGGTAGGATTTGGAATTTTGAGGTTTAGACGGCTTTTCAACCGTTTTATGCACCAGTGATTGTTATGATGAAGCTTCAGAAGCAAATTTTCCACCCATCAACAAAAAAATGATAAAAAAGAAAACATAAGAGATGATTAAGGAGAATAGTCGCCAAGTTACCAACCCCCAAAAGAGTTGAATGTCTGAAACTGAGCAAAGTGTGGATTCCTTGTGGTGGTCATAAAGTGGGAGGATATTTCATGCTCGTGACAATGAATTTTTCTTGCACCTTGAAAGTATAATAGAGCGAGAAAAAATTAATGCTTGCCAGTTTTTGAGTAATGTATTTCTTTTAATCCTTGTCTGTACAGCAGATTTGGTGCTGAGGAAACGCAAAGGCTTGTCGAAATATGGTTTTTTTTAATGCTGTCCTACTTAAAGATGAAATTGCTTGTTTGTTTTTTAGATGTGGAATTATGCGGCGATCTGGGGATTGCATATTAGGATCTTGTTGGGATATGGTTCAAATGCCTGCAACTCTTTTGGTTGTGGAGGTATGATGTTTTCTAGAAGGTCGTTTTGGAATCCTTCACGGCGTCTGTCTAATAGCATCGGAAATGTCCGTGGGTGCTAGATTGGGAACAAGAAGATCTTGGATTGAGATGGAAAGGCTGGACTAGGTGCTTTTTGAAATTTGGGACCACTCTATTTGCAGTATAAACGGTTTAGCAATGTCATTGCTCCTCCAGTGCTGCCCAGCTATTAAAGCACGCTAGCTGACTTCTTTGTCAAATTTTGATGTCGTGTTCATTTGCGTTTCGAAATTGCATCACAATGTGTACCAAGGTTTTTATCTAACTATGCTAGCTCTTATTAAGGTTGGAAACATATTAAACAGGACGATTGCTCTTCACGTTGCTAAAATGTTTGTCGTTTTCCTGTTATAATTCTTTGATTATGGTAACTCTGTCGTGGGACTGGCACCAAGG
The DNA here is from genome assembly GCA_033070095.1 of Escallonia herrerae. NCBI lineage: Eukaryota > Viridiplantae > Streptophyta > Magnoliopsida > Escalloniales > Escalloniaceae > Escallonia > Escallonia herrerae. Next base: position 91,765 of record JAVXUP010000793.1, on the reverse strand, counting down.
CTCTTGGATCAAAGTTGTTAAGAGGAACATGTGGATTTATCTTGGGTTGTTTCTGGAACTTTTGCAGATCTCCATCAAGATCCAGATCTCCTATTCCACCTGTAAGTAAAATCTTTAATTTGTTAAATGAAACTAGGAAACCTGGCTGGTTGCTTTGGTGGTTAATCTGGGGAGGGTGGGACTGGTGCAGTCGATCCGGGTAGAATTTGCAATTAATACCGTTTTGAGTTCCAATTTGGGATTATGGAAACCTGCCATTGTATGCTTTGTATTGTTTATTTTTGTTGGGTTATCTACAGCGCCAGAAGCGAGTCAGTAAAAGCCCGAAAAGGCGCATCAGTAAAAGCCCGAAAAAGCGTAGTCCCAGCAGGAGCCGCAGCCGGAGCAAGAGCGTCTCACGGTCCTACTCTTGTTCATGACGATTCATTTCGTCCATTACATTCCCCACTTTTGCAAATTAAGATATACCGTGTATGTTTCCTGATCATCGGATTTCGATTTCTTTTTTCAGGTGAGAGTTGGTACTGGGTGGATCTGTTGACCCTGAGGCTGCAACTGAGGGTGTGCATGCTTTGCAGCTTTTTGTCGGTTACAGACGTTATCAGACTGGGATATGAGTTGAATCAAGTGGCCTCTGTTGCTTATTCTGGACTAATGTCTTTTTTTCTTCTTTGAAACCGCACTTGATTGTTCAGTAAATTTAGTATTGTATGATGACTTGGTGGACATGAGGTGCTAAATCAGCAACTTCCTATGCTTCGCCTGCTTTGGTTGGCCTTGATTGTTCCGACTTTTTAGAGGGAAATAAGTCACGACTTTGTAGTCATTGATATCCTTGCTACGGTATGTTTACTATGATCATCATCATGATGAAAAGGAAAGGAACTTGAGAGCTGGGATTGGTGGTCTCAGTTTCATTTTCTCCTGGATTCAATGAAGCATATCAACTTGTTACATAATCTAGTCGAATTTGAGAAAGGGAGGGAGTTGTTAAAGCCTGCTTGTGTTTAGTTGTAAAAGTAGGTGTTCAAACGTCTTCTCCTGCATTCAAAATTGATGTAGGGGAAGTGGGAGGCACATGGAATGCCAACTCTGACGGGGTTCAGCGGCGGGAGGCGGAGAGACCCCCCTCATTGTGTGGCCATGAAAGAGGAAGGCCCTACTCTGCCAAACTCATCAAGACTTTTGGATCCAAACCCACGATCGAGACAGGACGGATGGAAAGGCAGACTGTGATAGACAATGCTTTAAGGCAATAGCAGGTAAGACTTTTTTATTGGTACGTGAATTGAAAAAGGAACGGAGCAAACAAAGGATCCACCGGAATTCAATTGAATTATCTGCAAACAAAAGTATTACGGGTAATTCACAGCAAGAATGTCTTTATTTAAAGAGATTGGGACGATTAGATTTATATAATAATGCTATATGCCTCCTAATGGATATCTTATCATTTATAATGTCTTCGAGTATAAGAATAAATTTCAGCCTAGAATTTTGTTTTGTCATAATACTAATGACCAGACGGATAGTTAGGCCGTTAAAATATTACTCCTGTGAAAAGAAATAATTGCTTTCCAATCTTTCATTCTCTGATGTCACCACTACTCTATCTCTAGAAGATTTGCCCCCATCAAGTCCAACCACCGCCATCAACGGTAGCCACCACACCGCCCCAACAACACCAACCAAATCTGCCCCCACAACTGTACCTCCACCACCAAAAAACGGATGAGTGAAATCTAGGGCATTTATTTTGATGAAGATTCCTTAGTGAATAAAAGTTTCCCGGGCTTTTCAACTCAAGTTCATCTTCCTATTTATCATTCAATATCTCTAGAGTATGTTTGGACGAAATTTTTTTAAAGTAACTTAAATTTCAAATCCATTCATTTTAAAATTCGTTGATTTACAAATATATTGGAATTGCAAATTTAGTGTTTGAAAATTTTGTAGAAGCGAGTATTTTATTCTACATTTGAAAATTTGAACCTAAATAATTTGATGGTGTGCGGATACAAACTAGAGAGAGATAGTCCCCTTTTTTATGGAAGAAGTTAGCTAAAATTATGGAGATAAAAAAAAAGTCACTTTATCCAAAAATGCAATTACATTTGTGAAAGAGATTTGACAAATAACTAGTTTGAATTAGTTATTTCTAGAGAGGATTTAAGCACACCAAAATCCTTGTTCAAATCCCTCCTAAAATTTGATAATTTCATCTTATCACAATCCAAACAAAAGATTTTATGCAATGTATAGGTAATCCTTTGTAAACGTAGAATCTCCGGTTCAATTACTCATTTGTTTTATGGACTCACCAACCAACTTTCCTCAAAGTTCTAACCAAATCTCATGTTAAATATCAACAAGCTGCTGGGCTTTTTTTTTCCTAATTAATACATATTTAATACTTAATTATCAATATATTCAATTTTGAAACTTATTTACTCGCATACCACACTTTTGAAATTTACTGTTTGAAACCACGTTTTCAACGTGGTTTCAAACAGCGATTTCTACTTTAAGGTAAAAATCAAGTAGAAATCGCTATTTCAAACAGCGATTTTTACCTTGAAATCTTGATTTCAAATAGTAATTTTCAAAAGTGTGGTATGCGGGTATATAAGTTTCAAAATGAAGTATATTGGTAATTAAGTATTAAATATGTATTAATTAGGGAAAAAAGCTCAGTGAATTATACAGAATCCGAAAAAGAATTTTCGAAAAGTTATCTCTGGTGACTACCGGAAGATTTATCAGTCAAAATACAGTGAAAAACGAAAGCTTGTAGATAAGTGGAGAGAAAGGAGAAAATCCAGAGAGATGTGGATGGATAGCAAGGTCTTCTTTTGGTGTACTTTTCAAGGGATTTTATTTTTTTTGTTGCAATAAAAGAAAATAAGAAGAAACTAAATTGAAAATTAGAAAAAAGTGAAAAGGTGAAAGACAATGAAGACGAGTTGACTGAGAGAGATAAATATATGGTCCAAAATTAGAAAAAAAATCTAATCTTAAATTTATGGACTTATGCTAATACTTGGAATGTAGATTTCATAATTTGGGTCGTTTGAATAAATACAAGAGAGCTTCATGTCATATCTGGAGTCAACAAACAAACACAGACAGACAGACAGACACCAGCGATTGAATTGGAACCTCCACCATAAGCTGACGCTTAATCCCAACCCCCACCACCATCTCCACTTGCCCACCCTCTCTTCTTCCTCAAACCTCTCCCCCATCTTGTTTTTCTCATCTCAAGAATTGCATATTCACCTTCTGAGCAATCAAGAAAGAACCCTTCTGCCTTCTCCCTCGAACAAGAAATTCCCAAGAAAACACCAGAGGAGCGCACAGTTTTCTTCGACAATGTCGGAGGGTGCGTTCATAAAGCTCTCCGAGGACGTCGTCCTCAACATATTCTTCAAGCTCGAGGACGACCCCCGCGACTGGACCCGCCTCGCCTGCGTCTCCACCAAATTCACGTCCCTGATCCGCGACATTTGCTACAGGACCAAGTGCACCCAGACAATCCCTTCCGTCGTCGCCGATCTCATACCCACCTCCTCCGCCGCCCCTCCTGGCGGCTGGGCCGCCCTCCACAAGCTCGCCGTCTGCTGCCCCGGGCTCCTCCACTCCGGCGTCCTCCTTGAAAACTCCGATTTCGGCCTCGAACGCGAACTGGGCCCCGAAGAAAATTACCACCGGTCACAGACGGCGCCGTGTGAGAGCGACAGCGGTGGTAATTCTGATCTGGGTCAGGTGGCTGTGACTCTGCCTGATTGTGCTTGGTCTTTATACGATGATCTTTATCACGATACAATTTATAATGCATCTGAATCTAATGATCGGCCAGAAATTTCGGGTGAGCTTCAGAATGGTGTCGTGAAGGTAGCTAGTGATTTTAACGTTTGTAAGAGGAGGAAGGTTTGTAGATCTCTTAAGTCACATTTGGCATCTGGCGTGTGGAATCTGAGCCGCGAGCAGGGCAATAAGTTGTTGGCGAGTCGCTTCAGGGGGGATTGTTTGTACATTTGTGATTGGCCTGGCTGTGTTCACATTGAGGAGAAGAGGAATTACATGCTTTTTAGGGGGATTTTTAAGGATTTTAAGCAGTCGAGGGTTTGGAGGACGATAAACGATGGAAACCGAAGCAAGATTGATTTAAACTGCGCCTTTTGTGCTTGTAAACAGACTTGGGACTTGCATTCTGCGTTCTGTTTGAGGCGGGTCTTCGGTTACCATGATGATGGGGAGCCGGTTGTTCGAGCTTATGTGTGTGAGAATGGGCATGTGTCTGGGGCGTGGACTGACTGGCCTTTGTATACTTGAGATTGGCTTGCCATGGCTAATGGTATCTCTTTGTTCCCTTTCACCTTTGACGAGTAGATTGATTGTTTAAGGATGCGTTCTCTGCCTTGTTATCTGGGTCTAGTTGAATTTGTGTCTATCAATTTGTTCCTTTTATCTTTACAAATTAAAATGCTGTTGTTGTACTCATAATTTGTTCTTACATATTGGTTTTGATCTTCATCATTTCCTATTTGCCTGGCGAATTGAACATGCAACTTGAGATTGAGTCTGTGGAGATAGACTTTATAAGTAAGTTTGTTTCAAGCTAAGCCACCAGTTCGTTCAAAATGAGCGGCACAGAGGATAGAAGTGAGAATGAGTGCGACCATGTAGTGTTGACACGTATTTGATAGTAAGTACGAGCACGCAAAGAAAAAGCCTGTGTGGTAGCAGGAGGGAGGCTTGAGAACCGGAGCGCTGCCTAATCTACAAGGATGTGGTGCTTTAGGTTGTAAGTTTAGTCAATCGCCATATCTAAGGCTTTGCCCCAAACTTGTTGGGGTCGGCTGTATGACTATTTTTCCTTCATTCCCCCTTGCGGAAACACATTATCTCTGATAGATTCATAGCAATAAAGTTTGTTCTTGCTACTTCTCTCCATCTCATCCTAGGATCTCGTTCTACCTTTACCTCTTCTAGCTCCATCAACTCGTCACAATTAACTTCTTGTTAGATGGGCATCTAAAGGCCTGATATGACCAAACCATCTATGCCGATGTTCCCTTATCTTTCCCAGTCGGTGTCCCTCGCACTTTTTGGCGGATATCCTCATTTCTTATGTATTCCTCATTCTGGGGCCGCACATAGCATAAGCAATTCGCATTTCTGGTACGCTAATCGTATGTATAAGGTGTTTCTTAGTTGCCCAACTCTCTGAACCATAACATCTTGCTGACCTCACCGTCCAATAACGTTTCTCTCTTCAACTTAAAGAGGAATGTTACGATCACCTAACACTCGAGAAGTAGCAGACCTCTGCTTTAGCTGCTCTTATCCTATGAGCAACATTTGTCGTCACTCTCTCCCTTGTGTAAGATTGGGCCAAGTGCCTATAGATATACTTTTTAAGGTACTTGTAACCCATCCATATTTCACCCTCAGACCTCCTACTAATTACACTCCAAGTACTCCGACTTAGTCCTCCTTAGCCTAAAGCCTTTGGATGCTAAACTACTATTTTTTTTTTGTTTTGGTAAAACGCTAAACTACTATTCCATAACTCTAACTGAACATACTCGTGCTCTTGTCTCATCATCATCACTATTTTATAACACAAATGACATACACCATGGGACCCTGACCTGAATGTTCTTAGTAAGATCGTATATAAACAAGTTACATCTAGCATTGATTTAAAACTTAAAGTGGATTTTGTTCCTTTAGTTAGTAGTATCATATGCTACTAAACACACTCAACTTGTGAAATGACTGGAAACTGTGGTAGGGGTTGCTAAGTAGAGTCGCGTCTTTTACAATGGGCCATCTTGGACCCTTGGAAGACCGTGGTAATCTAAGGTTAATGTGCTTAATAAGTACTATGATAATACGAGACCCGTTGAAAATTTTCTCATAAAAGCAGTTTTGTGATGAAAGCATTGAAAATCATGCTATGACATCATGTGGTCGAACATAGTTATTATGCCCCTTACTACCATACAAGTCATGACAGCTTGACTTGTGTAACACTTGCCTCAACCTGTTTGTTTTTCATTCTGATGTTTCTGTTGGCCTGTTGCGAGTTATGAAACAAGTATATGTAAATACAATCTGCCGGTGGAGTTTGGACTCTTGGAAATAGTAGGATTCTTATTTGATATCACATATTAGTTGAGGGAATGAGGCAGTACATGTCTCCCTTCCTGGTCTGTATGCGCCTGTTCTGTTTCCAAGTTGGGTTGTATGTTGTATGCCCTAAAGAGATCTGAATGCTTTCACTTTTCTTGAATGTTAGAGCTCCAAATCTATCAATTGTATATTTCCTGAGATATTAGATACTTAAGCATGTCTACGCTAAGCATGATGAATTTAAATAATGGGAAAGCAAGGGTTCCAAATTCAACTTCAGCAGTTCCTAGGCCTATGAATATTAATTACTCGCCATCCCTGGAATGCATATATCGATGCAAATAACATATGGGGTATGCTAATGATACGTGAGTTAAGTGCTTTGATGATTTGGGTGGTATTGCCAAGGGCTTTCTTTGTTTCCTTATTTGGCTCTCCCCCATTTCTTTCCAAGCAGTTCTATATTTACGTTACTACATTCGTTGAACTCAAGTTGTCATGCCGCATCCAAATGGTCTTCTATTTTACTTTGTTTAGGTACTGTGTGAAAGGAGCTCAATGTGTTGGTATTATGAAAGGAGAACTGATATTTCCAATTTCAAATGTTGGAGGAAAATCATGATCATAGTTAGTTGTAGAGTGTGCCTGGGTGGATCTCTACAACATTTTTTTTCTCTAAACAAGTTTTTTTTTTAAGTTTATGGTTAATGGAAGTCAATCCTTAACAGTGGATAAGAAGAGGGTATATGTGTATTACCACCAGGTCTATTGAATAGTCCAGCGTAATATGCGTGATAGACACAGGAAAATTGGCTCATGGTATTCGTAACAATTCCTTGTTATGAAAAACTATTCTGGAAAATCAGTACTCTGTCGTGGATGCTTGGTGCATCCATATGTTTTTAGCTTAGTGTTACATGAGGTAAAAGCACGAGAAGCAAGAGAAATGCGCACTTGACGAATTCGATGTTACTACCTTGTCTTTGTGCCTTGTTTGCAGTTTTTGTTATGCATTGAGGGTCTAGTTTCGTGGCTATTCGATCAGTGCTCGCTCTTTGTTGTTTTCCATTTCCGTATTTTAACCTGTAGAAGTATGTCTCCATCACTTTATTAGTTTTTCTCCTTCAATCTGGGAAGTTTTAGCATATAGTTGTTGTGTAGTTTCTTCTGATTACAGTTTTGAAAGGGTGCGTGGGAGATTCGCCTGCACTATAAACCCGTAAAAGGCAGTGCACTGCCGGAGACGGGGAAAAATGGCAGGAGTCGGACAATCCAGAATCTCGGACGCTGATGTTTGTGGTGGAGGATGTTCAGTAATAAGCCTCGAATGAAAAAGGAGAAAAGCAGTAGTAGTAACCTTGTCATTGTATTCCCGGTCGACAATCAATCATTTCGCTGGTGTTTACATGCGAGGATGCAAGAATAAATAAAGCACAAATAAGAATGTTGCAGAAGTAAGAAATTTGTGCTTAATTCTTATTGAGATTGCACATTTTACTTGCACATGTAGTCTGTATCGTGATTCAGGTCAATGCATGGATGACACTCTCCGATGATGAGTTGAGTTTTTTTTTTTTTTGACTATAGGTAAAAATCTTACCAATCATATCGTTAATAAGCAAGTAGTATAAGATATAATACAATAAAAGAAAAATAACAGGTTATCGCTTTACCTACAATGTAATCACAGGCAAGGACTGGCACATATCCTTGAATATCTTAGAGCGGCTAAAATAAGAACGACTTTATTGCCAGAGAACTTTTACCGAAGATTACCTACATAAAAAATTAGTACACTTTTACCCAAATCAAGACACTAACCATACACAAGGGACAACCGTCCTGTCCCGAAGGTGTGCCCACGACCAGAGAAAAAACAAGAACCTACAAAAAACAACAAAACCCAACAGATAAGCCTAGAACACAAGTCAACGAGCAAGCCAGGTGCCCAAACTACACCTGTCAACCATGCACACAAAGTGCCCCTCGAGCCCCATGCTCGCGAGCCACCTCACACCGCACCACACGACCCACCGCCAAGCCTGGTACCGGCACCATCGCTGGCCACCGTTCCTCTGTCAACCACAACTAACCCCACCACCGGTTGCCAAGAACCTCCACAGCCATTGCCGACCACCCTCGTCGCCAATTACCACACCTCAAACCACAACCCTACCTACGGCCATCTACCCCCACAGACCACCAACTCCAACCTACCACTCCCACACCGGTGTCACACAGAGCTGCCCACCAATACTATCCAACCCATAAGGAACCGAGAGAAGGGGGAGGAGGACGTACTATGGAGGGGAAAGGGAAGAAAAAGAAGAGGGAACCCTAGTAGGAAGAAAACCTCCCTCGGTCACCCTATCTACCACCACCACGACCCACGACACCCACATCACCCCGTGCCTAACCCACTGTGAACCACCACGAAATCCGATCCCAAACCAAGAGGCAAGCCCAACCTATCCAAGACCAAAACCCAAATAGGAGATGAGTCAACCAAACCACAACCCCCACCTACCACCAGTAACCCCAGCACCAGTCCGAACCACAACCCCAGCCCATGCCACCCAAACGCAGACCGCAATCCCAAGCGCAACAGCCAACCACAACTCCCAAAGGCCGTGAAGAGCACCAAAAGACTAGATTAAAGGGAAATCACAGACAGCAAACCTTTAATACATATGTCCAAAGCCACCACTCGTCGAGTAACTGGCGGTGGTGGAAGAATCTCCGGTCAGCGGTAAAGAGGCGAGTGAAGAGAGAGAGAGAGGAGATAGAAAGGGAGAGCACTATGATGAGTTGAGTTATTAGTGCTTTTGTGGATAGAATTTCCGATTGAATCTTAGTAAACTTTTAAAATTTGCTTTAAGTACTTTTAGCATTTTGGGCCGAATGTAGTAAAAGCACTTTTAGTTTTACTATGATATTTTGTGTTTGAATAAAATATGCTAAACGTTTCGTCATTAACAAGGATACTATGATACTCTACCCTATCCAAGATTTTTGTTTTTCAAATTACGGTTTAATCATTTTTTTTAACTTTTAAAAGGTAATCTAATTAGTTTACAGTTTCAATCGCGTTGTAACCTGAATAAGTAAGATTAAATTAAGTTTAATTATTTTAGAATTAATTTTAAACGGATCCTCCCAAAACACGGGAAGTAATGAGAGTTAGTTTATTATATTACATTATAGTACAAAACTAAAGCAAAATCTTACAGTAATTGCTAACTGTACTCTGTGGTGTATTCTTGCTCCTTGGAAGATTGGGACCGTAATCTTGTCCCCCAAACTGTCATTGTCGGGTCCAAATTTGACATTGACAAGCAACTTTTGATTTGAATTGTAACCGTACATATTATTACAATGTCTTCTTCTGAAAAGAAAGAATAGAGATGTGAGAAAGTAGAAATACCCAATTACCCATTAAGAAGGCCTTGGTGAAGCTATTCAGCTGCACATGGTTTATCCTTCCAAGTCTCAACAATAGTAAAATGAGTTTTTATCCAAATTAATACATTTTTAAAACTTAATTATCAATATACTCTATTTTGAAACTTATTTACTCGCATACCACACTTTTAGAAATCGCTATTTGAAATCACGATTTCAAAATAGAAATCGCCAACGATTTCTTCTTTATTTATGCTGTAAAGTAGAAATCGCTATTTGAAAAGGAGTAAATTGAAATTGTAATTTTAGACAACGTTTTTCAAAAGTAAGTATATATTTTTTATGAGCCTTTTAGAAAAAAAAATCTATTTGTTCTCCGGCATATATAGTGCAATGCGCAAATGAAAAAAAAAATTGACCTTGAAAATTTCTTTCTTTTTTCTGGTCACGTTTTCTTTTTTTGCTTCAAGATGTTGCTAATTAATATTTCAGTAATGGCTAAACTAGACAAAGAAAAAGAAAATAAAGTTAATCACGATCAAGAAGTTTTATTATCACTATCTTATTTTAAATGTCTTTTTACTGGCTGTAAATACATCGTTATGGCGATTATTACTCTATCCATTTCATTATAAATTAGACCAAAAAAAAAAGTAAAGTTAATATCCCTATATTTTATATTTATGCCAAAATTTTGTAAAAAGTTAAAGAAGAAACAAAAATAACTCTTTTTTTTTTCAACAAATAAAAGGGCACGATAGCCTAGGAGAACTGGGGGAGATAGGGATGGCCTTTAATGGACAATACAAGAAGTTTCCAAATCAGGTAATATCGAATAAAAATGCGCTTCACGCTTGCATGTTATCATTGATATAGCGAAAGAAGCCAAAAATGAAAAATCATGGCAATAGTTTGACAAACTTTGCATTTCACACTTGCTTCTCATCACTTAAATGAATGAACGGGAATCACTGCAGGAAGAGAAGTATCATTGGAGACGTATCGGAAAGAAGACGGCAAAGGAAAAGAGAGAGATAACTTGCCGGTCAGACGGTGATGATGACGTTGGTGCGGCGGCTCAGCCTCTTTCTTCCGCTGTTTCTTGTTATTATGCTTACTGATTTGGCAGTTCCTGGGGTCGTAAGCGTCGACACATTTAACAGAGCTGACTTCGTTTTTGGTTCCGGAACTTCCGCTTATCAGGTACTAGCATTCTAAGAAATGGGTCGAGTTTGGACTAGATCATTAACGTAATTTTGTCGTTAATACCGTCGTTTTGGACTACAAGGTTGAGGGAGCAGCATTTGAAGACGGAAGGACGGCTAGCATTTGGGACACCTTTGCTCATGAAGGTCCGTGTCCTTGTGGTTGTTTTGCTTCAACTTGGACTAATTGAATACTTCCTCTGTTTCATAATGTTTTCTGCGTTTGATTTTTTTGCGAAATAACTTGAACATGTAAACCACTGAAATGAGCTCATATAGAAACTGCAAATCAAATACCGTAAGAATTTGTTGACTAGTCAAACTAGGACAAGAACAATGAGTAAACTTAATGCATGCTTGCTCAAAATTTAATCTAGGAACTTACAAAAAGTCAAATGGAACAAAAAATAGGGAAAGAGGGAGTAGTAAAACAACGACGCAAATGTATGTTTCTATAATGGAAACGTGGAAATAAGACATTTTGAAGTTTGAAAGTGTTGAAGCCCGAGGTCGACCACTAGTCTATATATGGGAATTACAGTCCGCTTCGTATACTTGGTTGGCTCATCCCCGTCTTAAGCGTGCTTGTAGTTTGCTCCCTGATTTCTATTGTAAAGTACTTCAATTGGATTGTGTGCTCTCCCCGTGTCGTGTCAAATGTGCAACCATTAGAATTACTTGCTTACAGAATGGCTAGATTGAAAATTGGAAGGTCCCTTGAGTGAAATGCAGTATTTCCCTACTTGTTGGAAAAATTAATTCTGACCACTGTTTTGTGGTGGTGGTTTGGGTGTGTGTGATGGAGGTGCTCCGGAATGGCTTGCCCAAACTCCTACGTAATTGATGCTACTAGAATGAAAGCAGGACATGCCCTCTGTGGATTCTACTAAGTTTATGATGTAACAACTTTTATGTATGTCTGTGGATACCATTCCCATGTTACAATTGGCATTCTTCACTTCTAGCTGTAATCTTAATACTTTGGGCATTTCTGCATTGACAGTAGGAGAAACACTCTATTTTGTCAGTCTAGCCATTCTGTTTGTGAATAATTCTAATGGTTGCACATTTTGCAAGTCCTTTGCATCAGACAGACCCCATTTTCAGTAGCATAAGCATCTGGCTAGGTTTTGGTTTATGGTGTTGAAACTTGTAGATGTTTCTTTAGTCAAGAACTTAATCATATAAAAAATGCAGCCATGTGCTAAAATGTGTTTTATTTTAAGACAATGATGTGGATTGCATGTAAATGCCACACTACACCCGATCTTGCTGCATGTTATGAGTTCTGTGCAATTGTCTGTTGCAGGAAGATGTCCAACTTATGGCGGATACTGGATTGGAGGCCTATAGGCTGTCCATCTCATGGTCGAGATTGATTCCAAGTACGCATAATCACTTGTAACAAAGTTGACAACATATGAACATTATTTCCTGGCCTTCCTTACACTTGGAATTGAATATGTTTTCAGACGGAAAGGGACCTGTCAATCCAAAGGGCAGAAAATACTACAACAATCTCATCAACGAACTTATTGGCCATGGTAACTACCAGCTTCCATTGTAATTGCTACTAGTACTGTTTAATTAGCATCTTTGACATATTTACAAACATATTTTCCACCTAAAACAGTGTTAAACCTTAAATGCTAAAAAAATTGAAGAAAGTTCTAAACAAAGTGTATGTTATAAAAGAAGGCAAATATAAAAGGAAAGCGCAACTAGAAAAACAGAACTCATCGACCTGACTCCTGACATTAGTATTTTGTTGATCACACAGGAATACAACCACATGTTACATTATTTCACACTGATTTACCACAGGCGCTTGAAGATGAATATGGAGGATGGCTTAGTAGAAAAGCAGTGTAATCTATCGACATCTTATGCTAAAGCAAGCTATTATGCACATAGCACAAAGTATATGATGATTGTGACGACGTTACCTTCTAGCTAATGCAGGAAAGATTTTGTTGCATATGCTGACGTGTGCTTCAGAGAGTTCGGCGACAGGGTTTTGCATTGGACTACCTTTAACGAGGCCAATATATATACATTTGGTGGTTATGATGAGGGAAGTACACCCCCTCGACGCTGTTCTCCATCATGCGGTGTAAATTGTACTAAGGGTAACTCCTCAACTGAGCCTTACATCGTTGGCCATAACATCTTGCTGGCGCATGCATCAGCTGCAAGACTGTACAGAAAAAATTACAAGGTACTAAATGAGCTTTTAAGTCGAAAGGCTGAAACTTATTTAAGAATCTCGTTTTCATCCATGGAGTATACATTTGGCATAGCTATGCAAACCTACTCTGACATGCTAACATGCGGGAGGCCTTATATGTAGGCAATAGTTTTAGCTTTTGTCCATTAATCTATTTACTAAACGTTGTACCATTCTCAACCTTTATAGTTGCTTGTTTCCTTCTCTGTTGGTGATTGCCAAGAGCATTACGTTGGGAAAAAAAGAAAAAGCAGAAGTAGGATTAAATACTGTCTCTTAACTGGTGATGCAGGCCACACAACATGGTTTTGTAGGACTAAATATCTATGCGTTTTGGTTTGTTCCTTATACAAATGCAATGGAAGACACAATTGCAACTCAAAGAGCCAATGATTTTTATATTGGTTGGTAAGTCACAAACCGTATTTAGGTTAGTCCTATGTATGTCTTTTACTTATAATGTACTAATGCCCTATTGCCCCCCAAAACTTGTGATCTCCACGTAAGGTTTGTGAATCCTTTGGTATTTGGTGATTATCCCGACATAATGAAGAAGAAAGCAGGCACAAGAATCCCAGCGTTCACAAAACTCGAATCCAAACAACTCAAGGGTTCATATGATTTCCTAGGAGTGAACCATCACATCACTATTTATATCAAGGACAAGTCCAGCAACCTTCAAATGGAGTGCAGGGACTTCAGTGCAGACTTAGCAGCAGAGATGATATGTATGTCAGTTATTCTACAGCCTAAAGTCAATCAGTTTCTGTATAAAATCTTAAGTCGTTAGAACTAACATTAACTTTCCATAATTTTGGGCGTAGTTGTGCAAGGTGATACACCACAAGATCAGGTGCGTTTATGAAGTATTACCTCAAAAGGTTAGTTTGTAACCATTTATATCTCCTATTAGTTCTTAACAAATTTCCTTTTCCTCAGTTCCCTGTAACGCCTTTTGGTTTGCAAGGAGTTCTGGAGTATTTCAAGCATGTATATGGCAACCCTCCCGTTTACATCCATGAGAATGGTCTCTCTCTCTTTCTCTCTTCCCCACCCCCACTTCCTTCTCTCACATACACATTCACTAACGCGCACACACGCCAAAGTTTCTAGAAGTTGTTTTGGAGTAAGTTTGCAAATGATGGATATAGCTTTGATCTGTTCAGTTGCGCACCAGAGCATGCAATCAAGCAGTATTCTGGCACGTGGATAACTTATGTACCTAATAGGGTTTCCCGTCTTATGGGCTTTGCTGATACCACTTTTTTAAAAGGCCTACTAAATCTTTATGAGCTTCACAAATCTGCGTTCAAACCCTTCCATACCTAAAGTCTATTAGATCTTTCTTGTCCAGAAGTAAAATAGAGAGCTCTTCTAGTCGAATGCCTTCCTCCCCCCCCCCCCCCCCCCCTTCCCTTATTTTTACGTTGCTTGGACTGTGAACCCCTGTACTCAATAGATAATTGAAATAAAAAGAAATAAGAAATTTGGTCAAGTTATCGGACTGAACTTTTGTATTTCAGACACTCCACTTGCTTATGTGCACCTCCTTTTGAGGAGTATGGGGTAGTAAATGATTAAAGTGAATTTTGGTTGTTGCTGATGTGTGCCTGTGTGATGGGGTTCTTTTTTTTTTTTTTGTGGGGGGGGGGGGGGGAGAGAGAGAGCATTGGATCGTCAAACTGACTTCTAAATTATGAATTATGGAGCGACTATTGATTTGAATTATAAATTTATTCACGTAGTAAAAAACTAAGAAAAGACGAGAGAACAAAGATTTCTATACTAGATACTATTAAGGGAGATTCTATTAATATTAATGGATAACCTCCCTTATGATGAAGTTTTTTTTTCCTTTTAACTTTTAACTATACTCTTTCATAATGCAACAACTTTAAATTAATAAAAAGGTAATTAAGATTATTGTTGGATATTTCTTACTCTACTCTACTACACTACAATCATAAAATTTTCCTAATCTCCATTATTCCAACTGCTTCACCTTAATATCTAGCTGTCAACAATTTCGCTCCATCGCTATTGCTCTTCCTCTCCGGTCTCCGTTTTTATGTTAAATAGATTTCCATTTTAAAGTATATTTTATTTTTTCATCGATTAAGTTTGCAGATACTTTTTTATTTGCACGCATATCACGTGTGCCGATGATCCTAGTAACCCATTAAGAATGTGTGGTTGAAGTCGAAGAAATATGGTTACCATTTTGTTTTATTATTTTCCATTTGTGTATGGCGTTTGTCGTCTCAATAATAAGGAAAATGATGTCTGTCTATCTGTTGGCATCTTGTTATTGTGCTCATTACAACCGTGGCATTTAAGCTAAACAAAAAATTGATGCGCAAGCTCAAAGAGGACAGGAAAATAGTAGTGGCACCTTTTTGACACACATATCGAGAGATGATCCAAAATCTTTCTACGCATCGTTTACTTTAGTGCGTGTAATACACACATTCCATAACACAAGGTGGCATCGGGAAGTGTTGGTGCGTGTTTGTAGAAATTTTAGAATCAAGATTCTCTGTTATACAATATTTAACGACAAGATATTGTCACTAAAATCGTTCATCATTTAGCAAAAAATTGTCATTGAAAGTGTTTTGTCGCTGTTATTGAAATTTATAATGACAGTTTTTTGTCGTTAAAAAATATTTAGAGGTATTTTTTTTTGGTACAACTCCTCAGCTATACAACAGAGGATTCTGATTCAAAATTCTGACAAGATCAATGTACATGACTTTATACAAGCTTGATATTAGTGTGTTCTAGAAACAAATAGTTTTGTCATTTACAAAAGATGACAACTCATGACACGGTTCACAAATATGTTGTAAATTTCATTAATCCTCACCGTCATACCGTCGTTCCGCGACGGTATGAAAATGTGCCAAACCATGTCAATTTTGGTTTGGGAATTTCAATTTTTCCATGGACCTAGAAGAATGTACAATGCAATTCGGAGTAACCTACGTCTACAAAACATGCATTTGATACACAAGAAAATGAGAATGTAAGGCACCCAAAATCACAAATCGTAACACTTCACAATTTTATTTTAAAGGTCAGATAGTCAAGAACTTTGCGCAGGGGATTGGTGTACAAAAAGTGGCAGTCCTGAACAGGCCAATCTTGCATCGAAAAAGAATGCATGGCAAAGGAAGCAAGAATTGCCATTCCCACGACGGATCAAGATCATCTGTTGTATAGCAGAGGTATTGTACAACATTTAGCGATAAAAAGATTGTCACTGAAAGTGTTTTGTCGTTGTTACTGAAATTTATAATGATAATTTTTTATCGCTAAAAAATATTTAGCAGTATTTTTTTTTACAACACCTCTTCTGTAGAGGATCCTGTTCTCCCATGCCAGATTTGAGTTGGGTTAGGACACATGAAAACAATGACAGTTTTCTATGATACAAAACTTTTAAGAAAGCCTCAGAACTTCGTTGTAAATGGTCATCATAATGGAAACAAGCCCTAAGCCAGTTTAACATCATGGTTAATCGCTATAAATAAAGTCTCTTGAACCACCAAAATTCTGTAAAGGGTAGAGGAAGCAAGAGTAGTCCAAGGGCCTAGTTAATTACAGATTACATTGACCACGTGTGACATAATTGACACGTTCATAATTGAGATAACCCATTGCATTGACAAAATACAGGAGACAGGCAGCTTTGCTCCGGTGTCAAAAATGGTGGCAGAGTCGAAAGGTGAGCGGCACTTTGAAAGAATGTTTAAGAGAGAGAGTTAATGGTTCAAAGCTTTGAAGGTCTAACCCCTTCGACGTGGAGATTTGAGCCTACTTATAGTGTAATTAGAAAACTTTGATACATGATGTCGATTTAACGTACTAGGTGATTATGTCGAGCCTAGTTAGAATACTTTGAGAAACGTTGTTGATTGAACTAGGCGATTATGTCGTTACTTTTGGTGGGCACGCCATGTTTTTTTTAATCAAGCACCTGTTTTTATAATTCATTAAATGCTACATTAGTCTCATACTTTAAAAGCGTGTGCGACAAAAACTTTAGAGTTTGTATTCCGACACTTAATACGCTAGACTTATAATTCGGTATGCAATTAACCAATTGATTGTGAAAATTCTAATTTTTTGGACGTCTATCTAATTTCAGAGGACAAGCACGTAACGTTAACTTCCCCCCTTAAATCTATCCAACCGCT
Organism: Escallonia herrerae; assembly: GCA_033070095.1. Lineage (NCBI taxonomy): Eukaryota > Viridiplantae > Streptophyta > Magnoliopsida > Escalloniales > Escalloniaceae > Escallonia > Escallonia herrerae. The sequence continues at coordinate 74,591 of JAVXUP010000793.1, read as the reverse complement.
AATATACAAACACTCACGGATAGAGATCCTTTTAATGGAATCTAAAGGTGTTGCTGCTTGCTTGCGGCTTCAATGAGGAAGATGAAGAGTCTAAAGGTTATTGATACGATTTTCGACTTCCATTTTATTAAAGTTGAAGAAGGGTCAAGTTGATGTGAATTTTCGTTAATAGTACTACGTGGTGCACTCCTCTATTAGTCCTTCCGATTTCTTTTTTCGGAATTCATATGGGTTCTTAATATCGGATCAAACTTCACCCTGTTACCATTTGATCTGAATTTTATAAATCCAACAATGGTAATACTTATCACTTCCGTTTTTCGTAAAGGCTATGTTGGCCAGTTTAAGGTCCAGAGTCAAGTTTCAGCTTGTGCTCTTTTGATTGTACATTTATATTTTAATTAATGAAGTATCCTTTCTACCAAAAAAAAAATTCCGGATCAAACTTTCCTCTAATATAGTTTATCAGTTTATGACATTTATATATGATGGCCTGTCTTGGAATTTTAGTGAGCCTATTATTGCAATTTTGGTGTTTCTGTTTGATTAATTGAATAAAAGAGCGTCAAGTTATAAATTGCGCCCAAATTGAAACTCTAGCACGTGGGGTGGGGAGGAGGCATATCATGGTAAGTCTAGATATTTTAAGTGAGCCCATTATCCAATTTATAAATTTCACACCAAATTGAAACTCTAGCGGGTGGGGTGAGGAGGAGGCATATCCTGTTTCCGTTTAATTAATTAGATGAAAAACAGTCAATTGATAAATTCTGCACCAAAATTAGAAGTTTAGGGGTGTTGGATGTCATAATTAAAACTTGAGATTTTTTGTGCGAACTATCTCAAGTACGAGGCCTTATGTGCAATTATCCCTTTCTAGCTTGTGTCCGCTGTCCAACCTCCAAACGAATGAAGCCAAACATGGCAAAAAAATGCCTTGTTGGGGGAGAACTGCCAGTTATCATTTCGACTGGAGTGATCGGGAAGCAGAGACCAGATAAGCGGCCCTCCGCCTGGGAGTCCCCTGACAGCGGCGGCGCCGGCCCAGCCTCTTTCTTCCGCTGTTTCTTCTTGTGCTTACGGAATTGGCAGTTGTTTTGGTCCTGAGCGTCGACACGTTCAGTAGAGCTGACTTCCCTGCTGACTTTGTTTTTGGTTCAGGAACTTCCGCTTATCAGGTACGCAGTAATAGTTAGCAATGGTGCCGCCAAAACTGTGACCAAAGGTGTGACTACAGTTGATGCTAGTAATGTTTTGCAAGCGACAGTTATCTCTGGCAGAACTTTTTCCATGGATATTTGTTTGTTAAAGTGAGCGCCCTATTAGGGTTTTCTCGTAACTTGTTAGTCGTTAAGAGGTGCATTAGCAACAAGATATTTACCATGTTGTGACAATTGAGGGCGTGAAAAAGCATAATAGAGTGGGGAAATGCGATTTCCACTTCATGAAGTGCGTTAAGCGGTATTTTTTTAATTTTTATGTTTTTCAGAAGCATAATTTGAAGCTAGTTGAGTATGTATGGTGTTTGTGCTTGTGCTCGTGTGTCTGCATGTGTACTGTGTTTATTGAAGCTTTGAAGGTACTCGTTCATTACAATCATAATTTGAAGTTATAATTAAGCATATGTGTGTTTGTTTGGTGCGTGTGCAAGGTTGAGGGCGCAGCATTTGAAGATGGAAGGACTGCTAGCATTTGGGATACCTTTGTTCATGATGGTCAGTGTCTCTCCATTGTCTCTGTTACAGTAATCCCTTGGTTTCATAATGTTTGCGGAATCATAGAATAGAATTTAACCATGTGAACTTCACTTATTGTTTTCACCCTAGTCAATTGGGAATTACTATGAGTTCAAGTCCATGGTTATATGTTCAAATTCTATTCTAGGCACTTGCAGAAAGTCAAGGGGACAAAAATTTTTGAAACCAAAGGAGTAACTTAAATCAAGATTCTATCGACTTGACTGTAGAATTCTTCTTACTTCTGAAACAATAAATCTGAGCAAACTATTTGGCCCACCTCCGAATGGAAAACCCAAGTTTTCCCTGATTTTGTAAGGTAGAATGTAGAAGCGGTAACTTTAGAACTAAAAAGGGTTAAATACACGTTAGTATCCTGAAAGTACCCCAAAATCTCACTTAAGGGTTCAAAAATTTATTTTTTACACATAAGGATCTGTAATTTCAAAATAGTAATAATTAAGGACTTCTGTCAAAATTCCTAACGATCTGGCAAAAACCGTAATAGACAAAATTGTCTGAATAGGTTTGATTCTTTTCTCTTTTTCAAATTTTCACATTCTTCTTCTTCTTATGGATCCACCCCACCCCACCCCACCCCACCCCACCTCACCCAGCCAATCGTCCACCTAAAACCACCACCAGATCAGCCTCACCACCGTACCACCAAACCATCACCGATCGATCACGACCAAACATCATCGAGAACTATCAGGGTTCGCACGACATATTTCCAATCGCATTCTGGACTCTACTGGGAAACCGTATCAGTACCACCGTTGAAGCTAGTCCCTGTCACGATTATCCTAATCTCCAGCCTCAGTTGCTACACACCTGGAGATTGAGACACCGTCTCGAATAGTATTCGGTTATTGAGGTAACCTGTAAAGAGCAAACACGGTCCATCAATCAATTTCCCAGACACCGGGTTCATTTCTCGATCTTTTTGCTGACCCACGTGTTGAGCAGGCTGAGGCAGACGTACCTGGTTTCGTACAAATTCCGGTTGAGGCGAAACCCGAATGAGCGATAATGGAAGCGAGGTCGAAGAAGAATATCCCGTTTTGGTATGGCGTGCCGAATGGGCCGGTGATTGCGGCATGGAGGAGGTCGATGCGCACGTAGATCGTGTCGGGGACGTGGTCGGAGTTGAAGTTGGCACGTCGAACTGACGGAAGGAGGCGGTGGCTTGTTGTGTCACGGCGGCCATTTGTGTGTGCAGTAGGGTAGGGGGTAGAGAGAGGAGAATTGTCAGACCTTTTAGTGGAGGGTTTAATCAAGGGATGAGTTTTAGGATAGATGGGTGAAAATTTTAGATAGCTAAAGAAGATGAATTTAGATATTAAAATTTTATTCAAAATCTCATATGTAGGTGAAAAATTAAAAAAGAGTACTGATTTTGTCCCTAACAGATTTGTTCCAAAGTTAGGAAATTTTGACGGAAGTCCTTATTTATTGCGAATTTGAAACTACAGGCCTTTTGTGAAAAAAATAAACATTTGGACCCTCAAGTGAGACTTCGAGGTACTTTCAGGGTACTAACGTGTATTTAACCCAATTAAAAACTACTTTGTTCTAGGATTCCATGCTTCATCAACTCTACATAACCATATACGTGAACGGAATTTGCTTTCAGTTACTTTTGTAGCTTAAAATATGCAGTATATTGCTTCAGAGAGAGACATGAAACCAATTAGATGTAGCTTTTGTGTTCTACACAACATCAGTGTAACAGAGAGCAATATATCTTAGCAAAGAGATATTTATCTGTGGAGCACTTTCCCTAAATGAAAGTCAAAGATTTTCTAGCTCATTATTTCAATTTGACATGTAGGTTTTGTCGTGCTGGTTTCTCGTCTTGAAACATGGCTTTTCTCTAAGTGAGTGAGAGAAATTAATATTGATTTGTTAGAAAGATTGATTAGATGTATGGTGCTATGCATTGAGCACTAACTAGTAAATTCCTTGCTTTAGCAATTCCTGCTTTGTTAAGTGCTCCAGCCACATGCAACAAAACTTGGGGTTTAAGGTTGAATGAAAAAGGTGGAGGATCAACTTGAGTGCAATTCCAGTATGTCAAGTTGCCACTGCTTGTTGGGAAGGTTAATTCAGACCAGCATTTTGTTTTCATATGCCGATCAGCTTATTTTTTCTTCTTCGGGGTGTTTGGGGGTAGGAGGGAGCGGGGGGGTTGTCCGGGAGTACAATGTACTACCATACCAGTGCCAAGTGTCAACTCACGCATTTTACAAGCATGGATCACTTATAATCAAGTGTTGAACAAAGGTCCAACTAATGATGCTCTTCTTCCTTTATTGCCTGATCAGGGCAATTAATCTAACAGATGGACAGTATATGGTATTTTCATATAGTGATGGCTTTGAACACTAATTACTCCATGAGAAGTTAAATTTTTCAGGGCATATGAATGAAGGCAATGGAGACATAGCATGCGACGGTTATCACAAATACAAGGTCTACATAGTGCTTTAAAGAGCCCTTCTTTTTCTTTGTTGTCGTGGTGGTAAGTGTTGGTGGGGGGATGGATGTGTAGCTTGGTTGAGTAATTATTCCTTTTTCCTAATTGGAAATTGAATAAGCAAGGCCGTAATCCACGTTGGAGGGTTGCTACCAGAATAAGCGAAATGCATCCCCTGCATGCATTCTATTGAGCTTTTGATGGAAAGGTTTTTTAGTACAACTGGAGCATGCTTCACCATTTGCTGCAACCTTAATTTACTTGCCACTATGGTATGTTCTCAATAGATAGACTGACAGCTGTAAAAATCCCCGGATTTCTTCAATTGACCCTTTCTGTTTGAGCAATTCTAATGGTTGCTCAGATTTTTACCTGTCCTTTGTGTCAGACCACCATTTTCAGTCACAGGAAACTTCTGGATCTCAGATTTTGTTTTTGTTGTATTGTCGAGGAAAGCAACGTACAATAGTGTGTCACATTTTTTACGGATTGTTTGTGTTGTAAGTTTTCTGCAATAATCTGTTGCAGGAAGATGTCCAACTTATGGCGGATACAGGCTTGGAGGCCTATAGATTCTCCATCTCATGTTCAAGACTGATCCCAAGTATGTTAATCAACTGTGCCTTTTTGATGACACAAGAACTTGGTAAGTTTTGGTTGCTTTTCTTACACTAGGTGTCCCTTCTGTTTTCAGGTGGAAGAGGACCTGTGAACCCAAAGGGCAGACAATACTACAACAGTTTGATCAATGAACTTATTAGCCATGGTAACAACTTCCATTCTAATTGCTGCTAGTACTGTTTGATTAGCATCTTCAACATACTATTTCTTTTATTGGTCCGCCTAAAACAAGTACTGAAGAAATCCCTTTTCTCATAAGTACGAGGAAAGGTACTTGCGAACAGCTAACCAAGTTTTACCTTGAATGAATAAAGTTTGAAGCAATTATTTTCTGCTAACCAAATTTTACTTTAAAGAAAGAATTCTAACCTCCCCCACCCCAGACATGAGCGCACACACACGCGCAGATACACACACACACCCCCCTGGAAACATGAAAATAAAAAAGATAAGCCTGTATAACACAGAAGTCTTCACCCTAACATTACTCTTCCTTGATCACACAGGAATACAACCTCATGTCACATTATTCCACGATGATTTACCACAGGTGCTTGAAGATGAATATGGAGGATTGCTTAGTAGAAAAGCAGTGTAATCTATTGACATCTTACCCTGATGTGAAAATATCCTTCGTATAACACGAGGTAGATGATGATTGTAACGACATTACCTATTAGCGAATGCAGGAAAGACTTCCGTTGCATATGCTGATGTGTGCTTCAGAGAATTTGGCGACAGGGTTTTGCATTGGACTACTTTCAACGAGGCCAATACATTTGCATTGGGTGGTTATGATTTAGGAGTTACACCCCCTGGACGCTGTTCTCCACCATTTGGTATAAATTGTACTAGGGGTAACTCCTCAAATGAGCCTTACATTGTTGGTGATAACATCTTGCTGGCGCATGCATCAGCTGCAAGACTGTACCAGAAAAAAATACAAGGTAGTAAACGAGTTTATGGTATATTCAGGAGACCATATCTTCGGGCAAAACTATGTCCACTTAGCAATTTAGAAAGTGTGATGTCGTTGTCAACCTTAAATCCTTTTTTTTTTGGTGATTGCCAAGGCCACTACAATGGAAGAAAATAAAATCATAATTAGGAGTAACACATGATGCAGGATACACAACACGTTTCCGTTTGCTTGATGGTTGGTTCCTTAACTCGTGACGCAGGTGACACAACATGGTTTTGTTGGACTAAACCTCTTTGCTTATTGGTTTGTCCCTTATACAAATGCAATGGAAGATGCAATTGCAACTCAAAGAGCCAATGATTATTATGTTGGTTGGTAAGTCACAAAACCTGTTCGGGTGAGTCCTAAAGGTCCTTAGATTATAATGTACTAATACCCTAATTGTCCCAAAAACTTCTGATTTCTACTTAAGGATTGTGAATCCTTTGGTGTTCGGTGATTATCCCGACATACTGAAGAAGAACGCAGGCACAAGAATTCCAGCATTCACGAAACACGAATCCAAACAACTCAAGGGCTCATTTGATTTTCTAGGAGTGAACCAGTACAACAGATTATATATTAAGGACAAACCCTGCAGCCTTGAAATGGAAAGCAGGGACTTCAGTGCAGACATGGTAGTACAGCTAATATGTATATCAACTACTCTACAGCCTAAGTCAATTACTTTTCTGTGTATGTGGCCCGATTTGGTGGAACTAACATATCTTGATATTTGGGTGTAGTTGAGCAAGGTGATACACCAGGAGATCAGGTGCTTTACCCATTATAGTTCCATAAGGTCACTTTTTAAGCACGTTTATCTCAGTTTATTTTTTGACATTTTATTTTCCCTCAGTTTCCCATAACACCATCAGGTCTGCAAGGAGTTTTGGAGTATTTCAAGCATATGTATGGCAACCCTCCTATTTACATCCACGAGAATGGTCTCTCTCTCTCTCTCTCAACTACACACACGCCCACACACACTAAACACATGGCACAAAGATTTCTAGACTAAAATTGGTTTGCTGTAACTTCAGTAATGAAAGACATGCCTTTAACTAGTTCAGATGAATGCCAAGTGTTTTGACATGTGGACAGCTTATTTAACAAAATTGGCTATCCAACTTATGGGTTTTGCACGGTTACCCCTTTGTTTTGATTTCTATGAGCTTCATGATCCCACATTCCCACCTGTTCCGGTCCTAATGGTTTTTGAAGACGTGTTCCTTCTCCTAGATTTTTTCTCCAGAAGTATAAAAAAGCGGAGATTACTATATATCTGGCACTTCATCAGTCTCCTTTTTCATTATACTCATCCTTTAAATGATACTGATATACGCAGCCCTTGTGTTATTTTATTATATTACATATGTGTGAGCTACATGAACCTTAAGTTGTTGCATTGACATCTATATATAATAAATTACTTCTCTATAGGGGAGGAAGGGAGGGTATTTCAGGATAGTTCATCCTACATTGTGAGCCTTGGCATCACGGAAAGGTTGAGGTCATGTGTGGGTTCGAAACATGTATACGGCCTCTCCACAACTGTGGCGGTAAGGCTGCATAAGCCACCCCCCCCCCCCCCCCCAAAAAAAAAAAAAAAAGAGAGAGAGAGAGAATAAAATTGTAGCTTTCTGTGTGAATTAACTCTCTGTAGTTTTAGTAAATTTGTTGTGTATATATCGTACATTTAGACTACATATTCGATGAGCACGGTTTGTTCATCATAGAAAATTTAATTTGTTTGTTACAATCTTTACGGCTCCTTATGCATCGATCCTTGCTCTCTTGCACTTCAATTCCTGCTCTATTAATGAATTATTGCCACGTAAAATAAACTGCCATTAGGTATCATTTATAGCCATATTGAGGGTAGTTTAGGGAATGACCAATGGAGAGTATCCTGGTCCAACAAGGAGTGAGCACGTAATGTGTGGTTGCCCTTTCTTGTATCAGCAGCTAATTTTATGAAGCTTATGGAATGACTTGCTTTGGCAGGCCAGCGAACTCAACGTAATGGCACATTGAATGACACGTCCAGGGTGCAATATTTGCATGGTTTCATTGGAAGTTTGCTGGACGCTGTAAGGTATGCCTCTAGATTACACTATTATCAAGTTAGTGGCAAAAATAGCAACCCAATATAATTCAACTTGGTTTCCTTCTATTTGAATTCGGGTAGCCTTTCAGTAAGGAGATATCATGGACGAAGTTCCGAATTAACTAGTGTTTGGAATGTTTGCTGTTGTAATTGCAAACCATTTTTGATACAGCTCTTGCAATAGCTTTCCCTAGAGTTGTACTTCATCAGCATGAAGTCTTCCAATAGTTTGTATATATCTTTTCTGGCTGATCCGTGCTTGATGATCTTATTTGTTTCTGTTAATGGTTAAAGGAACGGATCTGGTCATTCTTAGATGTCTTTGAGTTACTGGACGGCTACGAATCATCTTTCGGCCTCTACTATGTAGATCTGGATGATAAGGGTTTGAAAAGATATCCGAAGCTCTCAGCAGACTGGTACTCCAACTTCTTGAAGGGAGGAAGCATTGGTCCAGATATCATTGTAGCCGAGAAAAAGACATCGGCTTCTTCATAATCTTGCCATAGATCCATATACGGTCATTGTTGCAGTTGATCTGTTTACCATATTATAAAGTTGCATAACTGTCAATCCTTTGACTGAATCATAACGGTATGAGAAACCTTATCTGTAATGTCAAAAAATTTGGTCAACTTATTAGACTGATCTTTTGCAAGTTTGCATACATGCACCTGCGAGGGAAGAAAAGAGAATTGGGGTTGTAGATGATAATATTGAAACTTCTGCGTGCGAGAAGTATGTGTGTGTGTGTGTGTGTGTGGTGTTGTGGGGGGATGGGGTTGATTTTTTCTGCAAGTGAAGAAAAACATGTAATGTTGTAGGACACTCAAGTTTGTTTCTGCAATGCGTTGCTACGCTGCTGCGGGCATTGAAGGTGCACGATACAGTAAGGGTACGGTTGACTTGCTGAATTAAGCGTGGAACCGGATTTGAATTTTGGCTTTAAGAGAGTATTTGAGATTGATTTTTGGATAGTCAAACTTGATTTAATTTAGATTAAATCAGGTTTGTGGGTGTTTGGAAAAATAGATAAAGAAATTTAATCTGCCTCGAAAAACTCAAAACTGATTAAATTCATAATCCTGAAAAATGAGGATTATGAAATAATTACTATTCTCATAGTCAGGTTTAACCTTCTAATTTACCATACTATCTTCATATTTCTCACAAAAGGACGTCTCATATCCTTTGACTAATTTGCTGAAAGTTATTGTATTATAAATACTAATGTGAGATGCGGGTGTTTTTAAATTTAAAGTAAAAAATAAATAACTTTTGTAGGTAGATGAAAATAACTTTTTGATAATTTATTTATGTAATATAGCACAATCACAAATGAAAGTTATCTTAACGTCACCTTTCTAAACGGAATAAGAAATTTATTTATTAAGTGTCATCTATGATCATTTGGTCATAGTGAAACTGATTTAAACACGTTTTATCTAAACACTTTTATAATTTTAAGTTAATTCATAACTAGTTAAACAGTAAAATGATTATGCTTAAATTAGATTAAATCTAATTATGAAAACTGATTAAAATTTAAACGGAATTATGATTTTTAGAATCAATCCCAAACAGGTTCTTTCAAACTGCAACAATTTGTAGTTCTGCTTTCAAACCATCGTTCTTTCGGGATTGGAATCTGAAATCTAAACCAATTTCATAAAATTTGTTACGTACGATCAAGAGGTCAATCTCCAATTCTTGGTTTTGTAGCTAAAAGCTACCCTTCCAAGAAGGATTAGCCCAACTGACCATTGGGGCCCAACAGCTGGGCTACGGTCAGACCACCCCGGCTTTGCCGGAAGCTTGCCAGACCACCGGCGGGGGGTGGCGTCCACCTCCAAGTGCCACCTCACCTTTGCTCACGAATTTTAAAACATATAAGGAAGGTTCGAATTCATATTTTTTTAGTGACATTTGTTTAGTCTATCATGCCGCGGCTTCTGCTGGTATATCTTGTCATGATGCTTATAACTAACCATTGCAGTCCAGTTTTGGTCTTCGGCGTCGACGCATTCAGTAGAGCTGACTTCCCTACCGACTTTGTTTTTGGTTCCGGAACTTCCGCTTATCAGGTACTCATATTTTAGGATCAGCGTCCTCTGCCGTACAAGCAAACATGCTGTAACAGAAAAATGTCCCTACATATTTTTGCGATTGCTGAATCTTTTAAGTTACATGTGTTTGTTTGCTTTTAAGGTGGAGGGTGCAGCATTTGAGGACGGAACGACTGGTAGCATCTGGGACACCTTTGTTGACGACGGTCGGTGTCTCTCCGTCGTTGCTCACTCAGTAATATCTACTCTGTTTTTATGATTTTTGGCCACTTTGACTTTTTCAGGAATTTTTAGAAAGCAATTCGAATGTTTAAATATTGAAATTCCTCATTGCTTCATGGCAGTTGCTATTTGGCTTCAATTAAGTTCATGTCTAGAGGTTTTCATTAAAAAACGATTATGAAACGGAAGCAGTAAGGAAATCAGTTCATATATATCTGTTTCTACAAGGTTAAAGGTTGAAATATTGATTTCAGATCGAAGTTCTTCTACTGGATTGTGTAAAATGTGCGACCATTTGATTCACGCTAGGCTGAAAATTCGGAGCTCAATCGAGTGAAATGTCAGTATGTCACACTTTCATCCCCCGTTGTATGATTAACTCAGGCCACTGTATCCCTGTCTGGTGTGTGATTTGCCTTCATTAGGATGCACTACCTTACAAGGTCAGTTTCATTCACCTGTACGACGCAAGGGACCAGGGTGCGTGTACTTTAATGAAGGATTCCGTAGAATGATGGTTTTCTCATTTATTGTCTGGTCGGGATCATTTCTTTCGTAGATGTCAGTTTCCATAATGAATTGTAGTAGATGATAGGGTTGCTGATTGTTCCATGGGCACAAACAAAAGTTTCAGGGCATCTGCACGGAGCTACCGGAGACAATAGCATGCAACGGTTATCACAAGATGCGGCGGATACTACTCTAAGAGGCCTTTTTTTTCTCCCTTTGTTTCCGTGGTGGTGGTGGCGGCGGTGGCGGTGACTCGTACAATCGTGTGGCACGTTTCTGCTGCTTTTCTTGTCTTTACATATTCACACTGGGGGGCAATTAAATATGCCAATGGTTGCCTTCAGAATGGTGCTTCTGGAAGAAGCGCAGTGCCTCTCCTGCATGTATTTTCATTATGTTTATGATGGCAATTTTACGTGTTTCGATGTAGGCAACATTCTTTACCATTTGCTGTTATCCAAAATTCCCAATTAACTTAGCGTTCATGTATCTTCTCCATAAATCTGCCGTTAGTAGGAGAAACCACCGGATTCATCAACCTGCCCATCCGGTGGTCGAGCAATATCAGTTGCTACAGCTTTAACTTGTCCTTGGTGTTTTTGACGATCAATTTCAGTAAGAGGAAATCTGGATCTCGGGTTTTGTTTTTATGGAAGTGTCAAGAAAGCAATAACATGTCAGAATGAGCCATAGGAGAAAATATTCGACAACCACTAAATATTTTCTCCATACTGTGGTATACTGATGCGGGTTCCATAGGAGTGTTGGTTACATCAGATCTCCCTGTTGCAGGAAGATGTCCAAATAATGGCGAATACAGGTTCGGAGGCCTATAGATTCTCCATCTCATGGTCAAGACTGATCCCCAGTACGTGTGATGAATTATGTCATCTTAACAACATAAGATCTAGGTAGTTTTGGTAACGTGTGGATGATATTCTCTCCGTTTTCAGATGGAAGAGGACCTGTCAACCCAAAGGGCAGAGAGTACTACAACAATTTCATCAATGAACTAATTAACCATGGTAACTACCACCTTTCCACGTAAAACGAAGTATCAAAGAAATCCTTTTTTTTTAGTGTAATCGTAAGGAATGGTACTTCGGAAGTGCTAATCATATTTTACTTCAAATCATAGATGAATATAATCGAATGAAGTATTCTTCCGGAAAAAGTAAGAAATAAAATTCCAAATGCTAACGATGTGTAGCTTAGAGGAAGAAATCCCTCCACTCTGACGACTAAGGTCTCGTTCTTTAGAATCAGGAGTGGGTTTTAGCTAATAGCTAAGGACCTTCTTCTTCATTGACAGTGGAGAGAGCTCTCCCAGTCTCCATAGAGAGATGAGGGGAGTAAGCCGATGGAGCTGTTGATCTTAGCTATCAATGCCAATTTCCCTTCTTCCTTCAAAAAACGGGAGACAAAAAACGGGAGACAGAACTCTTCACAATACAATGTTTGTTCATGAAACAGGAATACAGCCGCATGTTACACTAGTCCACGATGATTTACCCCAGGTTCTTGAAGATGAATATGGAAGATGGCTTGGTAGAAGATCAGTGTAATTTAATGATATCTTACTCTTAATAGAAATATTCAAGCACATAGCACAAAGAAGATGATGTTTGTGATGACATTACCTATTAGCGAATGCAGGAAAGACTTTGCTGCATATGCTGATGTGTGCTTCAGAGAATTTGGCGACGGGGTTTTGCATTGGAGTACCTTCAATGAGGCCAACATATATGCATTGGGTGGTTATGATTTGGCTATTACACCCCCTGGACGCTGCTCTCTGCCATTCGGTTTAAACTGTACTATTGGTAACTCCTCAACAGAGCCTTACATCATTGGCCATAACATTTTGCTGGCACATGCATCAGATGCAAGATGGTACTGGAAAAGTTACAAGGTAGCAAATGAGCTCCTTTTATGGAACTGTTAAACTTATTTAGGGATGTGCTTTTCTCTCTATCATATACTTCAAGTTTAGCAATGTGAATCCTACTTTGACATGCTAACACGCTGGAGGCCATCTTTTTAAGAAACAAAGTAAATTTTATGTATCTAGAAGATATTGTGTCATGCTCATCCGTGAGATTTTTCCTTTCCTTTTCTTTTTGGTGATTGCCAAGAGCACTACTACAGTAGAAAAAGGAAACATAATTAGCGGTAAGATGAGATACAGGACACACAACATGATTTTATAGGAAGAAACATGTGGGCATAATGGTTGGTGATTGATCGTGATGCAGACTACACAACATGGTTTTGTAGGACTAAATGTCTATGCTTCCTGGTTTGTTCCTTACACAAATTCAACCGAAGATGCCATTGCAACTCAAAGGGCAAATGATTTTTATGTTAGTTTGAAAGTGAGAAGCCCTGTATGGACGAGTCCTATCTGTCCTTCGATCATCATGTACTAATACCTTCCGGGACTTACAATTTCTTTAGGATTGTGAATTCTTTGGTATTTGGTGATTATCCAGACCTCGTGAAAAAAAATGTAGGCTCAAGAATTCCAGCGTTCACAAAGTACGAATCCCAACAACTTAAGGGTTCATTTGATTTCCACAACACATATTATATCAAAGACAAGTCGAGCAACCTTGAGATGGAATGCTGGGACTTTAACGCAGATATGGCGGTACAGATGATATGTATATTAGTCACTTTACGGCCAAAAGTCGGTCACTCTTTATGGATGTGTTCTAATATGATGGATCTAACATCAGATTCATAAATTTTTGGGGTGTATTTGAGCGAGGTGATACACCACAATATCAGGTGCTCTACGGAAGCATAATTTCATAAGGTTATTTTGTGAACATTTGTATCTCCTTTATTTCTTAACAAGTCTATTGTTCCCTCAGTTCCATGTAACACCCTGGGCTTTGCAAGGAGTTTGGAGTATTTCAAGCACGTATATGGGAACCCTCCTCTTTTCGTCCATGAGAATGGTCACTTTGTCTCTTCCCCCCCCCCAACTCTCTCTCTCTCTCTCTCTCTCTCTCTCTCTCTCTCTCACTCACACACACACACACAGACACACATTTGCACTCGGGTTCTAGATTAGCGTTCGTTTGCAGTAGTTTTGGCAGTGTGAAACATAGCTTTCATCAGTTCTGCATGCCAGAGCATTCAATCATTGGAAGCTATTTATAGAAGTGTTGCTTTGAAAATAGTATCAGTTCGTCAAAGAAAATTTGGCTCTGTTTGGTTGATGCTAGCTTTACAGCTCTTACATTGAGCCTTGCTCTTCCACTCAATTTCTCATCTAAGATAAATAGCCGTGGGATCTCATTTATGGCCACATTAAAGCGAATTGAGGGAATCATCAACGGCGAGGATCCTGGTTCGATGTGGAGTGGGCGAGTAAAGTTTGAGTTTGCCTGTAAGTTGTCATGTATCAGCAGCTAATTTTGAAGCTTATAGAAAGTCTTGCATCGGCAGGTCAGCGGAGTCAACGCAATGGAACATTGAGTGACCCTCCCAGGGTGGAATACTTGCATGCCTACATTGGATATTTGCTGGACGCTGTAAGGTATGCCTTGATTACACTCACATTGAGTCAGTGTCTAAAAAGAGCAAGCTAAGATAACTCAACTTGGTTTGTTTTCTTCGACTTCGCATGGCTAAACTGAACTTCTCAGTTGAATTATACAGGGAATGCTTGCTGTTGTAATAGCTTCAGTAGTCGTATATAAACGCTTTGGGATTTTGAAGTTGAAGTTCTTTCATTAGCAGTTACTTTAAGTTAACACACACACACACACACGTATATATAGGGAGCCGATCCCTGTCTACCGGCTCCACCCTCATCGGGCCATCCACGTGTAACATTAGATGGCCAAGATCTCTATTTTTTTTTTTTCAGTTTTTCGACTGACCGCTAGTCTTGTGAGCGGTTGGAAAATGTCCAAACTCTTCTCAAAATACCTTTTGATACTACTGTTCATCTTCTTCTCCAATTGTTTTTCAACCCAGAATAATTTGAGTCCTTTATTTTTTTATATTTTAATCTGATGTCAATTGACTTAGTGTCCGGGATTTTGTTCAAAAATTATAAGGTCCTTAAATTTTTTTTTTCCGGTTAGGAATCATGGCCGGATTTCGCCAAACAACATCGCCACAATCACCTTGGCTGCCAACGGACACCATCAGACTGCCATCGTACCACCCAATAACAACACTACAAATGCCACCGGACCACCCACGAGTATCACGTCACACAACCACCGTGCCACCCAACCACCACCACCACAGTACAACCGAGCAACACCAATGAACCCACCATACCCACCGTGCACCACTGCACACCACCACATGCACAGTTCAAAACTGTTCACATCTAGAGAGAGATGAGAGATAGAGAGATGGTTGCGTCGCCACAGTTCAGATCCATGGTTGCCGTTCAGATTTGGAGAGATGAGAGAGAGAGAGAGAGATGGAGGCTTCGCGCCGTTCAGATCTAGAGAGAGACGGTGGTCAGATCCATCGCCCCCGCCACATATCTTTGCGGATGTGGACAAATGGATGAGGTAGCGGCGACGAAGGGATGAGAGAGCGACGACGGCACGTGCGAATGACAGCGACGGCTTGCGTATCTGTTCAGCTTCATCCGTGACCTCGTCGGCATCGTCCTTCTGACAACGTCGTCGGCCGACGCCGGCTTGATGATTTACTCTGCTTCGTTGGTCTGCGTCTTCCATCGATGTCGTCCTCGTGGCGGCAGCGTCGACCGGCATCATCTCACGGAGCTGCCAGATAGAGAGAAGCTCTGATAAAGAAAGAGGGAGATTGAGCAGTGCCACAGAGAGAGAGAGAGAGAGAGTGACAGTGGTCAAGAGAAGGGCATTTTAGGTCAACAAAGTGGAGCAATTCATCAACCGCTACACTTTGTTGCGGTCGGTGACGATGTAAAAAAAAATTTCTTTTGGCCGTGAGAAATTTTTTGTAACGTGACCAATCAACCGTCACTAAGTATAGCGGTTGGCATCATCACTTTCGGGCCCCACCTAAGTCCCCAACCGCTACTCTTTGTAGCAGTTGACATCCATCCAAAATTTTTTTTAATGCACAAGTTACTTTCTTTAATGCACAACTTACACCACTCACTATCCAATCGCTACTAAGTGTAGCGGTTGGCATGTAAAATACCCTACACTTTGTTGCGGTTGGGTGGGTTCCCGTGGGCCTCCCACTGCTAGTCTTTCCTGCGGTTGGAATTTTTTCAATCCTGCAGGGCATTATTGTCAAATTTTGCAACCGCATGAAATAGTAGCGGTTGTAACTTTTTCAAATAAAAAAAAACCCATATGAGCCGTCCACGAGTACATGTGGACGGCTACATTTTTTGTGGAGAAATAAGGATTTCTCCACCGGTAGACATATATATATATATATATATATATATATATATATATATATATATATATATATATATATATATATATATATATATATATATATATATATATATATATCAGGCTATCCAGTCTTGATGTTCTGGATTCTGATGTGTTCTGCTCTTTTTCTTGCAATTTTTGAAATGGTAAAAGGAATGGATCAAACACGAGGATATTTCACATGGTCCTTCTTGGATGTCTTCGAGTTATTGGACGGCTACGAGTCAGCGTTCGGCCTCTACTGTGTAGATCTGGATGATAAGGGTTTGAAAAGAAGATATCCTAAGCTCTCTGCACACTGGTACTCCCAACTTTTTGAAGGGACGAAGCGTTGGTCCAGATGAAGTCATTGAAGTCGACAAAAAACTATTCGATTCTTTGTAATCTTGCTTGTTGCAGTTGAGATGAAGAAGTGTCTTTCCTTGTCATGGAACTGCATGTAATTTGAATCCTCTTACATAAAATGATGACACTGCACTGACATTTTGCGTATTTGCATACACACACTTGAGTGTGAGAATGAGAGAATGAGATCCAGATCCCCTGCTTCAACTCACGGTTACAGCAAGGGTGCTGTCCCATTGCTGAGAGGGAAACCCTCCCTCTCAGCAATGGGGACAGCACCCTGCTGTAACCCATGGGATCCAAATCCGAGAGAATGATAGTTAGTGGTTCTTTCATTGCACTTTGTAAGAGCCGGACCAAGTAAGATACCTATACTGCTTGCTATGCTTAATGATGAGTTGATGACCTTTCACGTGGGATCCTTGATCATCCGAAGTAATTGCCTTGTCGATCAAACGACGAAAAATGGCCTTTACAGCGATCTCTCCTTGCTAGGAAGCTACCTAGATCTGTAAGCTTAGCAAGAATTAGCTTAGAAGATTTTTGAGAAGCACCACCAAATCGTACTTGACCAAGCCAAATCCACGCCGAGTTGCAACCGACGACACCTTTAGCACGCTCAGACAGACAAACCAAAACACCAAAGAGACTAAAACAGAGTTCAGTTGAACCTCGTATGGCTACAACAATACAAGACAATGAACACTTGTCAATCACCTTTTGACACAAATGACCTGTAGTCTCCCGCACATTCAGCAGAAATAATATTAAAATAGAAAAACCACATGATTAACCACAGAAAGAAATCGAAAGTTTCCCAGCTTCTGGGCTGTATCAAAACTTGATCAAAATTTACAGAGCAGAATATTGTCTATAAGTTCATTTGTATTCTAAGCTTCTAGGATTTAAGGAGATGACATGCATGCAAAATTTCTAAGACCAGTAACTCTGCCAAACATCGCTGGACCTGTTTCCAGAATCAGAGCCACCAGTATTAGTATGTTGAAACGATCCCCAAATTTTGTCCCTGTCAACTGAGATATCTGGGAAATGAGATAACTGGGAAATTAGATGGATGGTCTCCCTCCCATGCCTGAACACGGTTTGGCAAAGTATTATCAACTCCACGTAGGATCCGCTCTGATGAGCCTGAAGGCGGTAGCATGTGAAAACCACCACTACGACCAGGCTGGAAGACATTTGGCACCATCCGATGCATGCCACTTGGACCACTGAATCTCCTGAGACCCGAAACAATGGATGAGGGCATGCCTGCAGGATTGGTCCTTTGTTGCTGATGATGGCTAACATGAGAAGCCTGGATCCTTCCTTGGGACCGAGCATTACTACCAGGACGAATATTTGGGGATGAAAATGAGCCCCCTCCTCTAGGAGTAGACCTAAAAATGCCATGCATACTTTGCATCAGAGTTCATAAATACGCTTCTCTTTTGAAGAAAAATTACATCTGATGACTGTCTGAATATCAAAACTTGATATCAAGGTCCGTTTGTGTCGATCAGTTTTGCCTCCAAATAAAAGGGGAACATAGAGGGATGACTTATGTGATTACAAGTTATAACGCAACTTACCCATGCCCGTAAAAAGGAGGCACAAAAGAACCAGATCTTGCAATTGCATCAGATTCAACCCTGGTGGATCTCAGTGTTGCATGAGGAAGTGAAGCTAGATCAGCGCCATTAATATGGTTTCTGCTTGTGGAGAAAGGACGGGAAAGGCGACCTGAAGAATCGACGCTAATTGCAGGAAAAGCATGAGCAAAGATCTCATTGTGTCCGGATTGGGCATTCCAGCGATGACTGAAGTTGGGTTCATCTGTACTCTCACTGGGAACAGTGGCAGGTTGGAAGTATGCTACATAGGAGTGAGACACAGACGGTGCAGCTGTATGTTCACCAATTATAGCATGGCTCCCCTGTAATTCATGATCTAAATAGAGAATATAAGTTAAAAAGCCATCACTTTAAGTTGAAAACTGGAAAAGGAAAATTAGAAAGAAATTTAAACACTTACATGGGGTTGGCTGAGATTCCAGTTCCCTGAAATTTTCAGACATCAAGTTCTTAGTCTTGCAATGAGTGATTAAATTGCAAAGGTAAAATGCAGCTTTTAGGATTTATGCTACAGGGAAGTGTAGCATACTCTTGTTTTCCTATTAGAGGATATTAATTGAAAATTAAAAGTATTATTGGTGCGTGTCGACTAGTTCAGCTGGTAAAGTCTCTTGGAATCATACCAAGAGACCTGGGATCATTCCTGCCTACACCATGGAATAGCGGTTAGATAAGAGAGATAGCTACCCCCTTGTATGGATCCAAAAATGGATTATTGAATTCTTTTTTCATAATGGAAAATAACAGAAGAACAGAGCCTTTATGTTAGAAATCTCGACAAGAGAAGGAAAGATTAATCATTATTGGCATTCAAATCCTCATTAGTATGATCTAGGGTAAGTAAGCGCTCAACATCCCCCGCACTCGTGTCGTCATCTTTGCTACAGCAAGAGAAAATGAGAAATTTCAGAAGCCTTTATCATCACAGCTTCCTTTTTTTTTTTTGACAAGTAAAATTGTATTAAAAATGCGCCATGGGGCGCCACCCATGTACATAAAGGTATAAAAAATAACAAAATGTTAGCAACTAAATCAGTAAAATCCTGTTCTGCCCACATAAAGAGAGTGTTTAAAAGATGTGACTTGAGTTCCATCCCCTCTAACGCCCTGCTATTCCTCTACTGCCCACCAAAAAATGCCAAGAGGGATCCAGACCCCAAAAGAGTGCCACTTCTTTTTCTTTTCTCCCATAACAATGACTGGTACATTGGCTAAATCAATTCTGAAAAGTTTTAAGAAAGTTTGCAAGGAGCATCCACAGAGGACCAAGCTAGTAAGCAGGGAGATTACCAAATACCCGTTGAAGTAGCCAGAAAAAATACCCCATCGGGGTTGCCATGGGGCCCCTGGGGTCGCCCACGGGAATTAATCTAACTCTTAGCAACATTAACAGAAAAAAGGAAATAAGAAACAACCTTCTCAAAATCTGCAAAAGCCCCCCGTTAACACCTCCAAAATAAAGAATGCCAATGTATGGATAGCAAAGTAAATCCACATTATCCAGTTATCCCCGAACACTCGGCATGAACTTCCCATTTACGGCAGGCCCATAAATGCCATGCCTCAGTATAAACCAACACAGGCCGCCAAAAGTACAACATGGATCTGCTACACCTCACAGGTACACTCCGAGACTCGGAAATCACCGAGCATAAGACACCGTAGTCGCTCCGAGTGACATGCTATCCACAAATCTGATAGCTCTCAAGCCCCTGCCTTGTGTTCAAGCACAATTAGGCTTCGCTCAAAAGCATTGTGCGCAAAAAAGTCTCTCAATACCTCCCACTTCCCAGCATACTGACAAAAGCCATCACGACTACTAGGTCCATGTTCATCCTCTTTAAACCCTCAAGCAAACTATCTTCCTGGTCTTCATTCCAAAGACGCGCTACCCATGTAACTTAAAATCCCAATCTTTATTCCCATCCCTCCCCTCCTCTCCCCACCCTCCCCCCACCCCCCCAAAAAAAGAAAAAAAATTGAGATAAGCTTTCTTTTCACCCTCATAACTACTTTCTTTATTACGGAGTATTTCGAGAAATGAGAGTTACAATAAGGCCATGATTTGGACAAACATCAACCAACAAAATACTCAAGATCTTGCAAACAAAAAGTTCTACTTCACT
This sequence comes from Escallonia herrerae, assembly GCA_033070095.1. Lineage (NCBI taxonomy): Eukaryota > Viridiplantae > Streptophyta > Magnoliopsida > Escalloniales > Escalloniaceae > Escallonia > Escallonia herrerae. The sequence continues at coordinate 54,370 of JAVXUP010000793.1, read as the reverse complement.
AGAAATGCAAAAAAGTCTTCAGCATGCACGAAGATAGATGAGGAAGTATAGTTGTGGTAAACTAAAACGTGTAGAAAGAGAAGAAGCTGTCTTTTAAGTTTCTGCTCCTTGAGACTATTTCTGAAGTAAAAGGTGAAGCAACAATAAGGGTTTCACAACCTTCTAATGGGAACGGAAGCGTCAGTTGTTCAAATACTCTCTGAGCCATTTTCTTTATTTCTTAATTTTTAACTCTAGCGTAGTTGGATGTGTCTCAGTAGGGAGAACGGAACGAGTCATATACATTATCCAACTAGCATGGGAAAGGTGTAGCAGATAATAACATTGATGATATACTCTAAGAAGAAAATCCTTTTACATCCCCATCTACCTAATTAAAAATTTGAACTTCTAGAGTAGCATATTGGCAATATTGCTATGCGATCCATTTCTTGACAAGGTAATGGCGTAGTGAGTGCCAGTCGCAATTCCCTTTTTCAGGGATGCATGTGAAAGCATTAGATTAGATCTGTGAGGCAAAACCAAGGATCTCCGTGAGCTTGAGGGCTTTGTAGCTTCCTTCTGAACTCTCAGATCACAAGTATTGATGTACAGAGTTCTCAAAAAGAAATGCAGACCAACACTACCCCCCCCCCCCCGGCACAAAAAAAAACCCCGGGGCAGAACCCAAAAAAAAAACATATTAACAAAAGTTACCTGCTTGCAAGAGAACCTATTTTTCCGGATGTAACTGTTTCGATAAGGTATATTGCAGGTTGATGAGCCAAAGAATATAGAGTAAATGCGCTTACTCGAAAGATGAATTTAATCCCGGCAGACTACCGTATGGACACCAGTGAACTCCAAATGGCTGAAAAGCAATTCACAAACCACAATGAAAATGTAACAAACATCTAGCACTAGACCTCATATAAAACAGAGAATTGACACTAAGAAATAATGCAAGCAACTAAATTGCAATTGCCCCATGGTTAGGTGAACATTTTTCTATCATGTGGAATAATATAGTGAAAGAAAGTTGTGAAAGTTCAGTGACATCTGGAACGTCAATGTTTCCTTGGTAATTTATACTTTAATGAGGAAACCCGCATCGTTTTGTTCGTCAATAAGTTTAGACCAATTAGCTTTTGGGATCATGTTCCCAATGTTACTTGGGGTCACGTGTGAAATGAAAAACTTACAGACAAGCACCACTCTTATAGCTGCTGTAACAGAAAATGTATGGGTCTCTGTCCTAGAAATCTTTACCACTCTCATTCCAGTATGAAAGTGTTAGCCGTAAAGAGGATTCTAGAAGGGATTGTGTCTAGAAAAGGTTGATACAAGTAAGAAGTCAAATATAGAAAATTTGTTGCTAACACTCTTTTCAGGCTTGAACATAATCAGAAAGAAGGCTTGCCTAGCTTTGCTTCATGACAAACATGTGATAGAATACAGGTAATGAAAGCTTTAAGCTCTTAGTAAAGTTTAAAGGTCATAAAGTGCTCACCATTTCAGCAAAGTTTAACTCGTATGGGTCTTCATTAGAAATGAAATCATCCAAGCCAAGCTCAGGAGGTGTACGAGGAGAGCCATTTGCAAACAGCCACTGACCTCTCTCAACCTTCCGGCAATTTGGGCATTGCATTGCTCCCTTCATATTAAATGCCGAACCGATACAATCTGCATAACACAGAAATAAGACAATAATAATATGAAAATGCCGACTTTGATTTCAATTTTCATATAGCCATAAGAGCGTAACATGAAATAGCCTGATTTGAGGAGAATAATGCACTTGCCCAGGGGAGAACGACTTAAATGGAAAATAAAAAAAATCAAAATACATCAGTGTCATTCACAAAGCAGAATCAAACAACGTGTACATGCATATGATTCAGAATCATATCCAAGAAATAATACAGAGATATATGTACCTTACAGAGCAAGAATATACACGCAAAAGCTGTTTAGAACGACCCTTCCCCTCCCTTCAACTTGACGCAACACAAGTCACAGATGTCAGACTGCAAAGATTGCAAGAGAATTGTCTCTAGCTTCTTTAGAATAGAAGAAGTTGATGTATAAGACTACAAAGTACAATTCTTCCTGCTCCCCTTGGTTGTTTTAAAGAAAAAGTGAGGCCATCTTTTCATCTCAGTCAATAGCTAATCACATTGGTAACCAAATTTTTAGGTAACACCAAAAACTCCCGATAATGCAGTGATCATCTTTACCATCTTCATTATATTCTTCCTCAAAGAAGTCAACCCACTGATTAGATCGCATGCATTTTATAGCTCTATTGAGCAAAACTAAGGGACCACCAAATAACTGGGCCAACACTAATTTTCCATTTAGCTTCTTTTCTTTTGGGAATCAAAAGTTGGGATATGACAAGTTATGCTTGAAACTTCGTTATGATCATACCAGTTTTATGCTTCTATCTTTATCCTTTCCCTGAACAATATTGGAACCTCGATGGTTATTTGTCTTTATTCGTCTGGAAACATTATGCATGACTTGGAACATTTCTTTCTTACACTTACCCTTAAGCTCAGGATTGGAATTCTCAAAGTACTGTTGCAGTCCTAGCGAGGTAAATTGTTATAACCAAAGGTTAGTTGAGCCAGGAAAATATTCATTGTGTGGGTCATAATAGCTCTTCAGTCATAATTTTAGTCTCCCTAAACTATGAGGATTTTGTAGCTTCACCAGCGAAGATGAGACCAATATACCTTTTCAAAACATTAACTGATTGATCTCATCTATACACAAGATGTTAAGTATTGCACTTTTAGAACACTAGATTTTAGAATCGTGAAATATTTTTGTTCTCCGTGGCAACTAATTCCTTAAGGGGCACGTAAGTCCAATCTATGTTGGTTAAGCAGTAAATCATGAACAGAGAGCTAACAAAAGGAGAAGGTTCTATGAGACTAAAAATTTTTACGTTTGATGAGTTGAAGGAGTAATGAATAGCTTGCATTACTGTTCAACCTCATACTCATTCCAGCAAAGCTGTTTCAATAACCAACTGCTCCGCCATTTCTAAAATGACAAGTCAAGTTACGCCAGAAGTCATTATCCCCTCTATTAGGTAATACAAATCAACTATTTCTAAAAAAGCACATGCATCATATCTAAAATTTGCTACTCCTTTCCCTCAACCAAATCACTTCCCAGGCTCCCGCACCTTCTTTCACATCCGCAAGCTATCTAATGGGAGAATAGTCCCATCACCATCGAAGAACCCCATACTTACGTTTATGAATTTCACACGATAAAAAAATGATCTTGATTAATCAACAACAATTGTACTTCTCAAGACAAACTATTCAATACCCTAAACTCAACCCTGGTTGCGACCAACTTAATTGTCACTAAACGTGGCTAGAGGCACTTCAGCACTAGCAAAGAATGCTCTAACCATATTTAGTAACAACTAATTATCACTAAACAGGGCTTTGACTTTTCGCAAAAAGACCATTGAATTGAAATCAAATATTAACCATGGATTAAACAAGTATAGTTGGAAAAGTCAAGCTTGGGTAAAAACCGCGAGTACAATTTACTGAATCTGTTCAAGAAATTTGCAAAAAAGTCAAAGGAAAAAAACTCAATGAAACGGAGGAGTAGTTCTAAAACCCGACCACAATAAATGATCATTAGGGTTGTAATTTTTCGTTTCAAACACAATCCCAGTGATCCCGTCTACACTAAAACTTTAAAGCAATCGACTGATGGTAACAGGCTACACAAAAATCAAACATGCGATCGGTCAAAACAAAGAGCCACGTTGACATGCAAAGAGCACGAATTCGAATCCAAAACACAACAAACGGGGGAAAAACAATCACCGAGATGGAATTCATGGCCGCATTGGAGCTTTGCCGCGGATCTGTCACCGTTATCGGTCACGGCGTCCAGGCAAATCGAGCATGAAACCAGCGATATCAGGCTCTTATCGCCGGTAGCGGGATCCTCCATGGAATCACACATGCAATTCGGCAAATTTGGACAGGGTCAGCAGAGAAAGAGGGGCTGTGTGTGTATTTTTATCTAGTACGAGTAGTAGAATTTAGTATACACTATCTCTATCCGAGCTGTCAGATTACTTGGTCCGAAGCTTTGATGGTCGGTCCACGATTTTATAAATCCGTCACATGATGGACGCTTTATCAAAGGTGCGCGCAAAATTGCAGTTGAAAAGGGCATATTGGTAGGGGTAGGACCGTCAAATGGCTTGACACGGAGCCCTTCTGACCCTAACGTCAATGAAAAAATATTCGGTGGCTATTCATCACGATTCACTAAAAAAGATGAGATTTAAGACAATCTCAGCTCTTCTATTGCGCTGTAGAGGTATTGTCATAGTAGAGGATCGCTAATATATCTAGCCACAAACTTTTATCGTTACCATTTTAATAGGAGCGTGAAAACACATTTCGCGATAAAAAGAGAGTGGCTAAAACTTTTACTGGAAATTTACGGTACAACAGAGAACATCGATCCAACGGTGGTCTCGGATGACCTAATGCAGCGATGAGGAAGCATTTGAATATTTTCTATTAGAAGATCCGTACAATTATAATAGGAGAATTCAAGTATTTATTGTCTTACATAAGTTGTAAGGTAACATTATCTTCTTGTATTCAGTAATGTGAAGTCTAAAATTACGGAAGGCGATTCACTTATGAGACTCTCGATCATGACCCGAATTCAAGTAAGTTGATTTGGTTAGTAACATCGGGGTCGTGATTTGCAAGCGGTGCCCTTTTTGACCTCAGTAGCAAGAGGCGCACCTTTCTCAATTCCAAATTCCAAAGCATAAATAGTGAGCCATATCATGCATGTCATGTGAGTGATAATTCCAATAGCAGGTTGTTGGGATGGTTCCATTGCTTCTAAATTCTCATCGCGTGGACGTTTTCTCCTTCAAATAACAATTAAAAATACCCAACATCCTTTCAGATTTATTGGCGCTGTGTTCGCATATTACAGTTAACATAACTACGATTTATTCAAATTGTTTTAAACACGGTACATTTAACTTTGAATTGCAGAGTACAGATAGATGAAGAGAATAAAAAAAGAAAAAAAAAAGTTGATGCAAAGTGAGAGATTTCATACTTGACTTGGAACACAAAATATGCCATGACTGGATTTTGAAGTGGGTCAAAGTATGCATGTTCAAACCTCCTCCTTTTTCTTTTTTCCTTGTCTTATGGGCACAGGTAAGAAGCTTAATCCAAAGTGAAAACTCTCTAGAGGCATGATATACATCGGAAACAGAAAGCAGGAGCAGGAGGAGGAGGAGGAACAATGTATAAAGAAGATCAGCCTGAAACTTTCAAGTTTTGGCACTACTTTGCCACCGAACACATTAAAGTGCAAAATCTGATATCCTTGTACGTTTCCAGAGACAAAGGTTTGGCACACTTGCTCCCCAAAGGTTTGGCACACTTGCTCCATAGACAAAGTTTCACATCCTTTGTTCATTGCACAATGTAACAGTAACTTTTGAACTTTTATCTCTTGTTTGGATCAGCTGAGGTTGTAGTATACGGTAGAAAGATCTCTCCAATTTCAGACTGCCTGCTTGGATGCTTCCTTTCCAGTCAGCGATTATGACACTAGAATGGGCTTATACTTGCCAACCATCCGAACAAATTGGCATAAACCATAATTAAGTCAGACGCAAGATCCAAAACATTTGGCATCTACAGCTTGAATAGTAACAGAACTCCATGTAATTTCTTTCCTCTAGACATTCTTTACATTCTCCATAATTCTCATCTCTGTTGCCCACATACTTGCTCCCAATTTCACCTGAAGTCAAAACAGATCAAGGATAAAAAACAGCAGTGCCTCCAAATTTATCAGGTCAAACAGTAACGAATCAACAACCAACAGATAACAGCAGAAAAAGGAGTCAGTATGCCATATCATGTTACGCTGCAACTCTGAAAAATGCCCCATCCTGTCTGACATTTGATCCACATTCATCAATTTCCTGCCTATGTCGTATATGTCAAGGAGGACACGCTAACAGATCCAAACTTCTGGAGCAACTATAATCCTTCTTTCCTCATGCAAAGAAAAGATATACCTGAGGGCCACAGGCAGTTCTGCAAATCACACTTCAGCTTGTTCTTTGTTACCCAGGTAGTAGTTTAAGTGGAGCAGTAGCTTACAAGAGAGACAAGGTTGTGCAGGGGGTGGCTTCAGCCACTATAAGATCATCTCAATGACTTCTTCAGAGAGATTGCAGTCACATATAGTCTTTAGTCCCTTTTAATGCCATGGAGCAGGGTCTCCAGACTGGTGAATAGATTTGGTTTTACCACCACCCGCTCTCATTGGTTGTGTCTGACATTGCACAAATCTGCCATGCCCGGGGTGTCAGTGGACACGTCCATTAGATATTGATTTCGCATTCCCTGTAGGAGAACTCCATTCATTCAGTATTACACGTTTAGTTACAGAGGCATTTGAAAGGGCTCCGAAAGCATATGAAATGTCCTCAGCATCTATACTACTTATTAAGGCAAAACATGGTTTGGTGTCACACCTTTTTGGTGTTACATGATTCGTAATGCAAGTTAGGATACTCCAAATTTCGGCGATCACTTCTCGGCTATATTTACCCACTCATAAAATAACTCTTCCAGTAGTAGTTTCTAGTAGTAGAGGTGGATAAGCACATTTAAAGTGTGAACCAAAGACATAATATAGTAAAGCATTCTATTCAAGTGCTTACCCCAGGCCCCAGCAATCCATGAATCTTGTGATTCATAATTTTAAACCACCCACTTTTCTTCATCCACTCCAGGCACCACAACATCATCTCTCATCACGCCACTGTAATTTTCTCCAACATGAGCTCCAGCTTGTGCAAAAAGCTCCACCACCGCAGGCAACTTCCCATAGTACCTTCTTAGACTATTTATGAGCAGCTCACCACCTTGTGGATCTTGGACATGCCACACATAGATTGGAGGAACAAGATCGTCAATTGTTGCTTTCTGCCAAGCATGTTGACCATCCCTCATCTGGTGCTTGTATGCATAGCACTGCCTCACCCTATGACCCTTAGGACCCACTTGGACCTCAGAACAATACCCACATGTTTGGACATCGTACTTCTTCATGAGTCCAATAACTCCTGACTGCAACTTCTCCCATGCTTCCATGCCTTGCATAGCAGAACCTGCAGTACAGTGTTGCATTAGGAGGCATGCAGTAGAAAATAGCTCATGACAACTTTAGGTATTCGTTAACTGCCGCATTGAGAACAAGTGGTAATATGTTACTTTAAGTTTACGCCGACACCAATGTGCAAGCCATACACATACCATCCAGGGGTTATAACAGAGATGAATGCCAAGAATACAGACCTCTTATGTCATCACAAGGCAATTTCAAAGGTTTCTTGTCCACCCTCAACTTCTTCTTGTCCTCCCAAAACCCAAATCCACTTATCTCTTTTACAGATGAATCATCCTTTGGAAACCTCCGCTCAAAATCTATCACCCTACCAGCAACACGGTAGATAGGAAACTCTCTTCTTCTTGTTGGGTACTCGAGTATGTCCACTCCTGCTTGAACACACAATTCTACAATTGCTGGGATCTGATCAACTTGGAGCCTCTCATCATGTGAGACAGCTCTGCCTAACCTATCATACAAGTGAAAGGATTTCACGACAGGCAACATATGTTCCATTCCCCCCTTTCCCCATACATGCTCTTTGCTTGCTTGGCTACCAGCGACATTGCATGTTTTGATCTTATGTGGTGGATGACCTATATGAACTTCTCCACACAAGCTGCAGAAAAGAGTTAAACAAGCATAATACTTCAAAGATTTAAGCATCCAAATTAACAATATAAAAAGAACCTTTAGCTCCAGCTAAAAAAATTCGATAAATTTTCCCCCAGAAAAATATATCATTGTAAATTTTCCAACTCGCAATATCTTGCTTTTTTAAATAGACATGTCCCATGAAACAATACCTGCATGAATAAATAGGAATGGTTGCGGCAACCCTTGAAACACAAGCAAATAAATCAGCTCTGGCAGCTAAAACCTCATGAGCAACGGGAACTAATTCTTTGACCAACAACCCATTTTCAGGAGGATTTAATTTAACCTCTTCCACCACCAGCCTCTCTTTCTTTTCCGCTCTAGCTATACGCTTAAGTTCGTTAACAGGAGTCACCATTGGCTTCCGCTCGGACTTCTTTAGCTTCATTGGCAGCTCCAAACAACTTGAAACAGTTGAGAGCAATGCACAAAGATGATGCGACTTCTTTACACAAGTACTGTCTGTATCAAAGTTTTGTATTATTATCTTGTGAAAGTTCAAAATGTTTCCAACTCGTCTATGGAACATCTTTCTATCCAATGATTACTTCAATTTACCCTGAAACAAATGATGGTCACAATTGAACATCTGATTTCCAGAAGTCAAAATTATGCAAGAATGAAAAGTAATGCCCAAAGTAGTTTCTTACTGCACAGACAGTCCAACCAATTTATGTACTAGTCCAACCTTAGTCCGTGGTTTCACAAATACGTTGCTTGCTTGTGAAAGTTCACAATGTTTCCAACTCGTCTATGGCATCTTTCTATCCAATGATTACTTCAATTTACCCTGAAACAAATGATGGTCACAATTTAACATCTGATTTCCAGAAGTCAAAATTATGCAAGAATGAAAAGTAATGCCCAAAGTAGTTTCTTACTGCACAGACGTGTTTGATGTTGTTTGTTGTTTATCTTAGCCAGGGCTAAGATAAACAACATCAAATACACCAATTTATCCCTTCTTTCGCAGGTATTGTTCTGTAGTGGGATTGGGTAATTTAAGCACAAGCCTATTATTAAATTCTGGCGGTACTTGTACCACTACTCACTAGCTTGGTTAACCACGGGATACCCACAGTGTAAACGGGAGCTCAAGTCATTTTAAAGTTTTTCCTGATATCAAACTTTAATAGCATACCTCATGAACAAAATCAAATACAACGCACAACCACACGTAAAGCACATGGGCATAGTCTATGGATTTTCACGTCAAGAAACTCTGTTCAACAACTATGGCACACCTAGGAAAATATTCAACCACATGAAAAATAATGTATACAGTTGAGATTTACAGGTTTTGACAATACTTGAGATGTAATATCATCTATTAAATGAATGGTGCTAGTAGGATTACTTAACGAGAGGAAACAGTTTATCTACATGACAAGTAGTCAAGTGAAGGTTTAACAAAAAAGTTCTCTTCTCAGCTGCTGCAAGCACTAGCAGATCATCTACTTGTGGGGAAAATGATCACCGGCTCTAATAAGTTCATTCCAATTAGAGTGATCATTGATTACTAGTACTGTATTACCCACTATATCTAGGTAGTTCAAAGTTCAAACTCAAACAACATGCATAACAATCAATAGAAGTGTGGGTGGAAGCTTTTAACTGAAATGCAAGAGACCCCTGAATTCTGAGAAAATTACAACTGCACGAGTTATGAATTCCAATTGCCAATGAGTTTGTTATTATAGTCATTCCACATGTGACTTTGCTTTAATCCATAGAAAAAATGTTCTTCAAAGTGAATAATCCTGAGACTAAACTAATGGCATTATTGATTCACGAAAATCAAAAGGTTTTCTATATTTCTTGCTGTTTAATGCACTAAGAATTAGTCTAATGGAAAACCTTTTACAAGTCCACAGAAATTAATGCACAAATCACGGATAAGGGTCGTCACCCCAAGAGCGTATAGCTACACATTTTCATTCTCCTCTTGGTGTTTCTCTCTCATCTCTCGCTCTGCCATTCTTGTATTAATGGGAGTCATGGAAGTAATCATGGTACTGGTGATTGGCGGCAGAGCATTGGACTGTGACAGGTGGGCGGGGCAGCCACTGGTTGATTTGATTTCTAGGTATTAAAGGGGGTTTTGTTTGCCTCCACCATATGGCAAACAAACGACTGCTGGTGATTTAAGAAGCATAGTAGTAAATCATATTTAGTTATATACTAGTGGCAAATGGCAGGAAGTGTTTTTCCATTAACCTTTTTTCCTGAAACAAACATGGACTAATATTGTGCTAATAATTGCAAATCTTCACGTCATCATAGTGAAATGCTCCAAACATATACAATTATCTACATTTTTTATGTATCAAAGAACAGCCGCAGCTCTATCTAAACTGTAAGAGAAACAACATTCAATTTGACGAATTTGTAAAAGCAACTATTCAATGCCTTAACAATAAACTTAGGGTTTTTCTTGGAGATATCTGAGAGTAGATGTAGCGGCAATGGGGCGGCAGCGGCGAGATGACCGTCACGGTGGTCAATGGGAGCTTTGTAATCTGTTTGCCGTACAAGGCTAAAATAGGGAAAAGGAATACTGACATCTGTTGTAAATTTACCATGAAATATTTTTCTGGGAGTAAGCTTTATCGAAATTTATTTGCTGGAGCTAAAGGTTCTTTATATCGTCCGCTTAAATATTAGAGGTAGGATAAATTAATTGATACAATGCTTGAATAAAAGCTGAAAACGCAAAATATAGTCATATCTCAATGTCTACAGCAAGCGCCCTTAAAATTTATACTATAGACATCAGCAAGTGCCATAGCTGCATTTCCTTTCTTCAAGTACCCTGACATCATATTCTTTCAAAGAGTGATTTGGAAGACAGAGATCGTAGCCTTTTCGCGTAAGCACATTCTGAAACTTTAAATCACACTAAAAACCAACTTAGAGACACAAATGTCAGCAGGTTGCAGAAAAAGCAGTTTGTTAATACTTCATAGTACATCATGACGCAAAGGCAAAATGTGAACATAAAGAGGAATCATCAGGCAAAAATGTAAACAAAAAACATGGGAAGAATCAAACCTATCATGCCAAAGTGTAAACATTAAAATGAATCGCCACGAAAACCCATTTACATAAGCTCACACCAAAATATTATCAACAAGACAGCAAAATAAGATCATTAAATTTGGACAAAAATTACTTGATCAGAGAGGAGAGAGAGATGTTGCCGGAGAGAGGTGGATACAGCGACGGCGAGAGGTACCGCTGGCGAGAGTCAGAGTCGAACTCGAAGGTGGAGAAAAGCTGAAAAGGCGATCGCCGCTTGGAGAGAAAAGGCGGAAAGCTGAAGCGATGTTTGAAAATGAGGCTGAAGTGAACTCTGAGGATCCAGGGGAGAGAGGCGCTGGCAGCGACAGCGAGAGCGAGAGGTGGTGAATTGACGGTCGAAGGTGGCGGAGTCGCGGTTGAACGGTAGGCTTTAGGGGTTTTTCTTTTTTGGTTTCTACAGTCTACAGTAACCAGTTTGGACCCGCGGGTCGAGGCACTCAGCCCATTCGGACCCTCGAGCAACCCAAAGGAGAGAGGCGGGTCTGATTGTTGTCGAACCGCAGTGGCCGAAAAGGTCAAAAACCAACGAGTTAAGTGAGTCCCACTATTTTGAGGTGGGGCGTGAGTTTATGTTTTCGACTCTGTTGGATGTTCGTTTTTTCTTTTATTTGTAATCATTTTTTGTTTATAATGATTATTTTTTTTATTTTTCTTTAAACTCTATAGTCTAGGGAGTAGTTTTCTTAATTGCTATTCATTGTGTTGACTAGTCACTGCCTTGTTGTTTTATTCAGATCTTTCCGTTGAATTCTGTTAAGAACTAAAGATTGAGATAATAAAGTTACGTATTGTTATTTGTTATCTTTAGTCCTGAAATCCAAATGAATTTTATTGTTCCTTCTATTATTCCCCATCTATTAATGAAGTTCTGGGACCTTGACTCCACCCAAAAAAAATGTCTTCCTTAAAAGAAAAAAGAAAAAGGAGTATATGCAACTACCGTAAGTCATAGACATCAAATGCTTGCCATTTTTCTTATTTCTCTTTCTTCTAAAGTGTACACTTCCTAAGTCTGAAATCACATATTCGATAAAACAAAACCGAACAAATTAAAGACATTCTGATGCAGTATGATCAATGATCGGTTAATAACCCAGAGCTAGACTTAAAAAAGAAGTACACTCGGGAATAAAAGAGAGAAACATAAGGGTTTGGTCGATTGGCTCAATGAAGATGAATTTAGAGTACTATCCAACCAAAGATGGTCTTTAGATCCTGGACTCAGGGTGACGACTCGCTGGACAGCTAATTAATACTCGCATGTGGACATTGCAAGCCAACTGCCTGATATGTACTACTACTTTCATGCATTAAATTGCTGTAACACAAGTATCAGTTCGACAATACTGGTTTGAAATGCAAACAGGGCTCTTCTAAATGTAATTCTGAACTCTTCTCAGTAGAGCAAGGACTCGGGTGCCTCTTTTGAAATAAACTATTAACAGCCTTGTCGGGAATGGCGGAAGGATACGAATAAAGGGTCCAGATTGGCCATGTCAAGCCGGAACTTGTCCATAGCCCTTAGGCATTTCAGAAACTAACAAGCAGGTCTATTAGTATACGGTCTTCATGTAAACCTTGGCTTAAAATTTTGTAATACCATATGCCTTGTTTGTTCGGATTTTGGTCGAAATTCTGGCAAGTAGCATGCAGAACCCCCTAAAAGTTGGAGTTGCAGACCAAGTTAAGCTGATGGAGATCTAACAGCATCCAAAAAAACAAAACAGGCGAACTATCAAGTACATGATCACGTACCAAAGTTGAGCTTCTCCCATAGGGAGGATAAAATTAGCTGTGTAGTAGAGGGATGGATTATACTAACATACACACCATATGACGCATTTGGGAAACAAGCCAGATAAGTGCAGTACACCAAACTATTGACGACGTAATTACCCTGCTTGAATCTTACAGAGAGTTAAAAAAAATAGCACGTGTTTCCTCATTACTAAGGAGTTGGCTAACCGCCATTTTTTTCCCACTTATTGAAAGCTGGGTCGTAGCTTAGTGTTTGATCTTGGGCCTCTTCACAATCATCACACTGCAGTGAGCATGATGAGCACAATAGTCGCTTACGCTGCCCAGAACAGTCCTGCAAGAGCATTTGGTATCACATTAGTACTAGTAAAACGATGAGGATAAGAATTATCTCGGATGGCAGATGGAATAACTTGGTCTAGATTTTCCATTTCTGTAATTACTGTTGGTTAGGCAACAGGTACATTACAAGATGACAGAAAGAGCAACAAGCAATGATGAATATTTTCTACGACAATGGCGTTATGATTGCACCTTCCCTTAAATAGAATGGCACCCAGTGCATTACAGCGAGTGGGTTACTACATATCAAGCAGTGAACTCGGTTCATCAGTGTGACAACTAACACATCTTTTCATCGACTGGCAGTCAACGTGACCCCTTGAAAGGAGCACTTATCTCGAGTTAGAAGTAAACGAGAACAAGATGTGGCTCTTTCAGTCTTTTGCAAGTATAGCACATAATTTGCTTAAGCTAGACGAGAAAAAGTAAGCCCATTGAATATATAGCTTCATACCTTTTTATTGCTCCATAACCATGACTGCCAACCACCAACAGGGTCGCATGGTGTTTTTCAACGGTTTCACAGAGAACATTCCTAGCATCACCTTCCACTACTTCCAGAATCACATCATTGACCTGCGTAGAAATGGATTCCTCAAAACGACGCTGGGTAAAAGTACATGGACGACGCTCCTACCATTACAACTCAAAGGCACTAACTACCATTATAACATCTTGGTCTTCAGAAGGGATTTAGCACCAACTACCATTGATCAGATATAAACATGCTTTCGGAAGTACTTAGAAACCAAATTCATGAACTCCACCAATCAATCAAGTGGTTGTTGCACCTTAACCGTCAATTTTTGAGAAACAGTAAGTGGTTGAGCCTCGAGTAGACGTACATTATGGTAATATTCACTAGACTATTCTAGAGTTAGACCATGTCTGAGTAAGAAACAACCAAGTTATAGTCCTGGTTCCAGACCCTCTTCTCTCATGTAACAGGCGGTGGACTCCCTCACATTTCAAAATTCGTGTCAATTCTAGTCAGATTAGAAGATAAAAACCATTTTGACATTTGTTGGACCTCAAACTTCTGCGTGGAGCCATGGACAACATTAAGGGGAACTTTAGCTGATGGTGAACCCACCTTGTGGCCGTAGGAAGACACGATCACCCCCAAAATTTGAATATTTTCACACTTATGCTAGTCAAAATAACAAAGTGGCCCTGCTTTGAATATTAATTGTCAAAGCAATCCAGGGTCTCAAGAAAATAAATAAAGTTTCAATTCTAAAAATCCTAATTCTTTCTGAACCAACAGTCTTGCATTGGCAACGGTGTCTAACTGTTCTCATAATCTATATTTTGGCCAAAGATCCAAATGCTAATATGAATATTTTAATTTGCACAACCTTACGGTTTTTAATTGTAAAGATGGAAGCATGTGCAGTTTTATTACAGTGTATTCGTTATATCGCTGGTCATAACTATCTGATTTTGGTCCTGATCTTACCCATGTCATTTCATCACCTAGTCACATGCCTAACCCGTTACACTCTTATAACCCAATTATCATCATCACCATCTTAACATTTGTCCTTGGTATCCCCAAATACAGGCGATCCCTATGTTTATTCCGCTTTCTTCCGGGCCATGTTGGCCACTTTTCTAAGCCATCCGTTTGCATACACCCTTGCATCTTTCCCAGGGTTACCCGTTCGGGTATTGCTCTTGTTTTGTAATGTTATTATTTTTCATTGAAGTTTGGTAACTTGGTTACATATATATATATATATATATATATATCTAGGATCGTGATCCATTGCTAGCGCTAGCACTGTTGCTAGCGTTGTTTGGCCGTCCGCTACATAATGTAGCGGACGATAATTGGCCGTCCGCTACATTATGTAGCAAACAGCGCTAGCAACGGTGCTAGCGCTAGCAATGGATCACGATCTATATATATATATATATATATATATATATATATATATATATATATATATATATATATATATATATATATATATATATTCTTAACAATTAACTAGGCGGGGTCGAGGACAAATATTAAATATGTTAGAAAGAAGCAAAAAAAAGTGCCCAGTGAGTACCAACTTAGCATTGCAGATCTCCTTAGTCTTTTCCACAACCCTAGCAGCGATCTTCTTCAAATCCGCGTCCACGTAAGGCAACAAATCGGCGGCGCCTACACAATTCATCAGAAAATCGAGTCACTACCACTCTAAGAAACCCAGAAATACACTTGGATTACTACTCCCTCCGTCTCACACTTTCCCAAACAAAATTCAAACATGTAGACTAACTCGCAGAAAGTCAAACGGGATAGTTGTCATGAAAACGGCGGCAGGTACCGGGACCAGCGAGGCCGATGGCAGAAGCAGGGGTAGGCTTGGCGTGAACGACGACGAGCTTGTGAGGAGAGTTTGGAGCGAAGGGAGTGAAGAAGTGATCGAGGGTCCAATCCAGAGCGTAAAAGCTGTGTTCGCTGTCGTCGACTGCCACCAACATAACCGATTTCTCAGACGTCGCCATTTTGATCTTGAAAGAGATTGCCTCTGCTTTCTCTTTGGTTTCCGGGTACTTAAGCGGAACTCTTCAACTTTCTTCGTGTACAAGTCTCAGGGGACTGGGAGAATCAGGAAGAGAGGAGAGAATAAATTCGGAGAGAGAATGAGAACTGATTCCCCGAGGATTGGGCGCCCGCGGAATTGCGGATTCCCCGTCTCTTCTCTCGGGAAAATTCGTACTGGCAAGTCTAATATAATTAATTGAAGGAGTTATGCAGGCAAATAAATAAATAAAGGATAAAGTTTAACATGTCTTGCGTATATGGTCGTTTTGCTTTTCACGTTTTGCATTCTAATAAAGTAGTAGATTAGATATATAACTTGCATGTTTTACTAACTTTTTATCTCAAACATATACAAATAGTTTAAAAATAATTCAACTAAATGCTATTAACGTATAGCACTCAAGAGTATATCAGTTATATATATGTAAAAAATGTATATTTGAGATTAGCGAGAAAAAAAATATTAGCCAAACTTTTAGTTTTTCTAGACAAAATAAATAAAACAATTAGAATCTTCTTGTGACTTGGAACTATGACAGTAAACAGTAGGGAACTAATAAGTTCACTCCAAAATTAAATTCTTTCAAACTCCAAATGAATTTAGTGATACTTGTTAATTTGTAATTTTGACGTTTAAAGACAAAAATAAAGCGGAAGAGTTCATTCCAGAATATATATTAAGAACTTTGCAACATTTAAAAAAATCATGAAAACATGGGGGGCAATCGTGATTCTTCGGACCCCATTGCAGGCCCGTTGCTAAAGAACGACGTAACCCAAAAATACTTCTTAATCACCTTGGTTTGTGTTTTTTTTTTCCTCCCCTTCTTTCTTTTTAAAGTAGTCATGGCCTAAGAGGAAATGTAATGTTGTAACCGTGAAAAAGGTCGCATGCTATATTTCTTCTATGTTTAATATGATATAAATTTTAATATAATATAATTCTCTATTCATTCATAAGATTTTAATTATATGTTGTATCACGTTATCGTTATTATCAGATGAAAAATTTGTCGTGAAGAAGATGCATAGCTCTCGCTACGTGTGACTCACCGAGGAGGGAGTGGACAGATTGAGTACGATAAATGGTGGACCACCAGGCTGACAAATGTCGATTAATGTTGCTTTCCACGTGGTCAGTTGGGATCTGCTGTCCCTTCGACACGGAAATGTGCTCTGTCTGGAATCTGGGCCAATGAAGAGAGCCCGCTAACTTATCTCGCTGCGGGCCCCAAGTTTCAAAGTTAGGCCACTAACGGGCTGGGTTTGAACTTTGGGCCTGATAGATCCGTCCGCAACGAATGTAGCATGGCCACAGTTGTCTGCCTTGCAAGTATTAGTGACAAATTTTTAGTTTGCCGAAATAAGTTGGAAAAATCTCAGCCAAATGGCCAATTTCATCAATATCAGTTGAAGTAGTTATTCTTGTAAGTTAGAACGTGTGTGCGCTTCTGTAACTAATTGGACTGTCGTTGGTTATACTAATGGACGATTGCGAACGCTTCTCACAATATCAGTGTAAATTCAAGTAGTTCCCAGTCATCTCATATAAGCTTGGAGGCTCACGGTATTGTTTTTTCCCACGCATTTAAGGTATTCGAAATTTATAGACTTGACAAATCTCTCGTAATACAGTGTGACCACCTCTTATCTCGATATAGTTGGCCAAACTAAGTATTTGTCACCTTATTCAAGGATCAATTCTGGAGTAAACTATGTTTCTATCGACGCGATCAACATTAATTGGTCCTCCCAAACTCTGAAGAGAAATATGAAATGCATTGGTGGTACTTCAAAGTAGAAAAGAAATGCCACTCTCTATTAGAAAAGGCAAATGTGATCATTAGTGGCTGTAGAGGGGCATAAAGTATGATCACCTTCTCAGAATTTGTATGGTTTTGATCGATCGACAATACATAGTGGTGTGACCTGACCCAAAAAAGGAGAGGACGAGTTACATAGTGGCCGTTCCACCGGTTTTCTGAATTTCTTGCAACAGAAGAAACCTTTACAAAGTACGGTTAAGAATCACTCATCCGCGGGATTGGTTGGGTTGAGTTTCTATTCGACGTAGTAAGTTCACGTGCTTTCAAAATTTAACTCATTTTAACTCGAGAAAAAAAAAGTTGTATTAAATGGATTTGGTAAGATGCATTTGAATATGTTGATGGAAATAAAGATTTTTTTTTTTAAATTTTGAACAAGAAATAAGATGGCGGTAAATGGTTGACGGCGTTGGTGGCTGTTAGTGGTATTGACCGACGGCGGCCGGTGACTGCTGGAGGTGGTGTCGATTGTGAGGCTACTGGCAGTAGCGGTTATCTTCGATGGGTTGCCGGCTATTAGAGGTGACAACGGATGATTGGTGCACGGCAGATGGTGTGGTTATTATTTATGAAATTTACCCATGACGTTTGAAATTTTACATAGATGGGCTTTAAAAATCAACCCAACATAACCCACTATATTACTGAACCAATCCATTCTAATTTATTTTATGATTAAGTAGTTTGGGTTGGTTAAACCTATAGAAAAAGTAACCCAACTTGCACCCTGGCTTTTTCTAAAGATATACAAACCCTGTTAATAGGCTTTGACATCATTAAACATGACAAAGTATAATTTACAAGTGTACAGTAAATAGAAGTGTTTTGAAAAGTTTAATTAGAGTTCTTAAGTTATTGTCTGCTTTAAAAATTCAAGTCTTAAAGAGTTGATCGAACAATATATGTTACGTGTAACGCTCAATCTGCATTACCAGTGGGGAATAATTGCAAGTGGGAGACTTGAATGGAAGACTTGCCTACTAATACCGTGTTAAGTCATTAACAATACACCTATCATACTTAACAAGATCAACATCATCGATAAACAATGGATAACTTTACAAGACGATAACTTTTATAACATTAGTGCGTACTCATTTCCCAAAACAAATTAGATGCAAAAGAAGGAAAAAGGATGAGAAAGGGTTTATCGCGAGCCAGGAAGTTTAAGACGGTAATTCAACAAGTATCTTCTTTGGTTCGATATAATGGTGAGAAAATGAGAGATAGATCCAACTACATAAACCACTCCTAAATTGATATTTCTTCTAACAGAGACGGGAATGTGTTGGTCCAGTTTTAGAGTGGAATATCAATTGTCTGATTATATTCTTTTCTTTGTAAGCTTCGTGTCCCTCTTCAGTTTGGAAACATACGTTATTGCGTCCTTAAGATCGGACGAGTGAGCAGATAAATACCTCACCCATACATACACGAGCGTGTAAAACTCAACATTCCTTTAAACAGCCAAATAAAAATTCAATAAATGAACACGTTCTCGAATAGAGAGAAACTTGAATTTATATTTCAATCTCCTGTCACAAAGCTATTTTGTCCTCGTTTAAAGAGTGGTCAACTGATAAATCCACTTTCTGAAGTGAATTCAGCGGGATAGCCATGATCTTAAGGATAAATATCGTGTCGTTATTCGCTACTTCTATGTTGCGTCTTTATTCTATAGTAGCCACGAACTCGTGATAAAGATTTTGTTCCTCTTGGAGTAATTTCTAGTTTGAAAAAAGGGGTCTCGCAAGTGTCCCATATCCACTCATTGGCAATGAATGAGCACACCAAAACGTCAAAACATTTGGGTTTGGGATGGGAGAACAGGTTAACCTTATCTTAATCCACATTTCGTAAACAAGAAGCAACTTCTAGTGGCAGGCAAAGCCTCCCCTTTCAAGCAGAACTTCTATTCTACTTTCCCACAGATATAAGATTCCACCCTTTGGGCTTTGACTTAGATGTGTCTATAAATGGCTGTTCACTTCGTACAAGGCGGAGAATAGTTATTCTTCTTTTGCAATATAAACCCTCCACTGTAATGGCTTCCAATACTCCCACCGTCTCGTAAAAAATTGGTCATATTTTTTGGACACTTTCTAAATTAAAAAAAATTATGTATCTATTTTACAGTTTTTTTTTATTTATTTCTTCACATTTTACTCTCCATCAACTCATTTTCTCTCTCTTGACATATTTTTTTATATTTTTTAAATTTTATTTCTCTATGCACATTTAACATTATACTGACTTACTTCCTCTCTTTTAACTCGCTTTCTTCTAAAAGAGAAACACACAATATACAACTTAAATCTATAAGTACTATATAGTTGTCAGAAAATTGTATTATAGAATCGTCGACAAGGTCTTATTAACGAGTGCCATAAAGGCACAAACCTTAAATTTATCTAGAAAATTTTAAGAAGTTTGACACACCAATCAGAAAACAATTAATGACGTTGAGTGCTAATTAAAGAATTAAGCAACTTGTTAATGTTTCTCCACGTCCCTTGTATTTAATTAAACTTTTTTTTCACCGGTATTATGACTTTCTTTATCACATAGACTTTGAACTTTTGCACCATTTCTTTAGAACTTTTTACTTGTAGAAAACTAACTTTTAATCATGTAAATCTAACAAGAGTCAAATGAAGATGAATACGATCGGATGATGTTAAGTACTACCTCTATGAAAAGCAAGGTCCCTTTCATCGTACGTACACATCACGTGACCCTCTTAAAATTGTGTGCTGAGTCAAAATACACAATCTATATACTTGATATTAAAAGAATCGCATATTTGAAAATTTGCACCTACGTAATTCAATCACATATTTCATATACAAGAATTCCAAAAAAAAAAATTATTTCTTTATTTTGTTTTAAACATCAAGTTCATGGCAGATGGTTGACAATTACAATGGTGTAAAGTAACTCGTGTTCTTCAATCCACCACTTTTTTCTAAATTTCACATGATTTAGTAAGCACTAACTGCTCTTGGTGGCATTCGTCCCATTTTCTGGCCTTCCGCACATTAATGGACTCACCAATCCTGCACTAGGAAAGTGAGTAGCAAAATCAAGTACCAAGGTTAAAGAAGATTAAATGTTCAACTACTCCACTTGCTATGATCTTGTTGCTTAACGCAAGTTTTCGTATTATGTATCGCCGTATTCAGATAAACGACACTCGTGACATCAAAATAAAAAGTAAAGGAGATAAAATAGAAAGATAAAAACAATTACGCCCGTGGTCACCATTAGCGCAACTCTTCCTTCCTCACCGCTGCACCAACATATGGAAAAACACGTAATTTTCTCCTTTCTCATTTTTTTTTGTTCATTTTTTTCCTGCTTTTTTCAAATGGTGATGAAATTTGCCCAAATATTCTAATAAGTGTGGCACATAAATTTAAAAGTATTCTTCACATAGTTTTCAAACTTGATGCACGCGCATGGCATGCGTTGGCTGCAAGTTATTGATAATATAAACATTACATAAAACATATATGTATTTGACATTCGCAAATTAAGACAAAAACACTAATTACAACCTTTGTGACGATAAACTTTAGCATCCTCTTTCCAAGGTTACAAAAACTACGAGAGGCCGAGGTTACAAAAGGTGAGTCAAAAAGAAAAAACTCATACAACGGCTATGGAGTTTAATTAGTTTGAGTTTATCTTAATCGCACTTTAGTTTAAGAACTTGTAATTTAAATTGCTTCCGTTATTAAAACACACACACACACACACACACACACACACACACACACATATATATATATATATATATATATATATATATATATATATTGTCCACAAAATTTACAAATTTACGAAAAGAAAAGATATTTATTTTCTGGGTTGGAGGCAATCAGCCAGACTGATAAAAGAACTTGAATACAAAAACTAGAAAGGATAAATAAAAGGCACAAATGCAGTTCCAAAAGGCAAAAGTTCCCCTGAAGTTCTCCTGAGAAACCCTCCTGATAAATTGACTTTTTTCCGGATGACCCCTTCATGTGCGTCAGGTGTAACCAATACCGTTGTTTGTGGGACGGCAGAAAGAGAGAAAATTTCGAAGAAATCCACTGTTCATACGTGGGTGAGAAGCAATAAAGGCAAAAGGGTTTTGATAAATCAAGAAGATATTGTGTGAGAAGAGAGACGCAGAGAGAGAAAGATGAAGTTTTGCAAGAAATATGAGGAGTACATGCAAGGGCAAGATGAGAAAAAACTACCTGGGGTTGGTTTCAAGATGCTAAAGAAGATGTTGAAGAAGTGCAGGAGAGACCTTGAATCCCACAATGATGGCTACCTCCTTGGTGATCATCAAGACACTCCAAATTGCCCCCACCAATGCCCAGGTGAATACCGTTCTTTACGATTTTAATCACCTGTGTATCGTCGGTTCATATTGATTGTAAATCTGATTGTAATCAGATATGTACCTGTTCATTGAGTTTCTTAGTCCGGGTTAATGTGATTTTTTTCCTCAAATCCCTCTTGGAGTTCTCGTCTTCCTGCTTAATTTATTTAGTACTCTTCCTGAATTGCGATGTTGGTAATTGTAGTCCCATGCACTTCTCTTCATTGTATACTGTTCTGTTCTGATTTCGAGCCAAGTTTCAATTATTAATACAGATAATTTTTCCGATAATAATGGCATCTCAGTTCACTTTAACGAGAAAGAAAAAGAGAACGGGGTGCGGGTGTGTAAATTTGTGGTATGTTTGCTATGTTCAAATGGGACCTGTTCGTAAGCGCTTGAAGATTCAACATTGAAGTTGCGTAAACGAAGGAAACCCCCTCTGTTGTATTACGATCATGAACTGATCAGTTTCATCCTAAGGTCTAAGATAAAACAAATTCACATTAGTTTTAAGTATCGAGGCTACTGTATGCGTTTTTTAGTGTCCTTTGTAAGTATTATTTCTGATTGGATTCTGACATATGCTTATGTTTAGTGTGTGATGGAACCTTTTTTCCTTCACTTCTCAAGGAGATGTCTGCTGTCGTCTGCTGCTTTAATGAGCGTGCGCAGAAGTTGCTTGAGCTACATCTGGCTTCAGGTTTCCGTAAGTACTTTATTTGGTGCAGAGACAAGATACAGGGGAACCATGTTGCTTTAACTCAAGAAGGCAAGGACCTTGTTAGTTATGCAATCATCAATGCCGTTGCTATGCGTAAAATCCTAAAGAAATACGACAAGGCAAGGAGCTGAAGTATAATACTGTTTCTATATTTCTTTTGTGATATACATGTTGACAAATGTAGCCCTTCACATTTTTTGTGCAGATTCACTATTCTAAACAAGGTCAAGCATTCAAATCGCAAGCCCAAAGTATGCGTATTGAGATCCTTCAATCCCCGTGGCTATGTGAGCTTATGGCTTTTCACATAAATTTGAGGGAATCAAAGGTAAAAACAAGGAAGGCTTCTGCCTTGTTTGAGGCGTGCTCCCTTGAATTCAACGATAGCAAGCCCTCGCTCTCTTGTGAGCTCTTTGATTCTGTCAAGCTTGATATCGACTTGACCTGTTCAATATGCTTGGTAAGTCCCTGGTGTTTTCTTTGTTTTCTTTTAATGTTGCGCACTGAGCTATTTGATTCTAAACTAGCTTGGATTAGCTATATGTACTTTGCGGGTCTAAGAATTTCCTTCCTGATTGATGTTGGACCCTATATTTGTTCATCTAGTTGTTGCTATCAGTCTTGGCCCCAACTATGGCCAAGTCTTTCTGCGAAAATTGAGTTCGAATGTTAGATATTAATAGAAGAAGCCTAGTAGTTTGAACTGATGTTACGTATTGATTCACCGCTAGCGTTAGAAGTTTATCATGATTCACCCGAGACTAATATTATATCATGCATTTATGGTTTAGGTTTATACATAACCATCCATGTACATATGCTTAATATTCCATGCATCTATACACTCTACTGAAGAGTGATGCCCATAATGCAGAGTCTCTGGGTTAGGAACAGGTTGAGATTGCCGCTCTTTTGAGATTCCAAGACAAGCATAGTTTTTCAAACTCCATATGTTGCCAGACAAAACACCGCTTCAGATTATACCGAACTGAGATTGTCCAAGTGTGTCAAGAATTAGAAAGCGTTGCAGCTAGGTCTAGTATTGTTAGCAAATAAGATTTTTTGCTTTTCTTTTGGTTATTTGTTGCATATGATGGTTTTGGAGGCTCTCTGTCTAAAATGACCATCATCTAAGGCTTTGTCCAAAGTTAGTTGGGGTCAGTTGCATCAATACTATTCTTCCATTCTCCCTTATCAAAGCACATGTTCTCCCTGAGACTCCTAGCAACCAAGTTTATATCTGGACGCACTTTAAAGCATCTTTGTTTGTGGTTTAGTACACCGACACTCATTTTCTGCAATGCTGAAACGCACTATTTATGTTTATCAGTATACAAACCCTGATCATTCACTTTCTCCAATGCTAAACACACGATATCTGATTATCAGTATAGAAAGCCTGGATCGAGAAATAGTGCATTTTGCTCCAACATTCTTTCTGTGGGCCTCAAATTGATCACTGAATTTATTTTTCTTGAAACAGGATACGGTATTTGATCCTCTGTCTCTCACTTGTGGCCACATCCTCTGTTATATGTGTGCTTGTAAAGCTGGGTCAGTGACCATTGTGGATGGATTAAAGGCAGCAGATCCCAAGGAAAAATGCCCTCTCTGCCGAGAGGTAAATTCGAACAAGCAACAATTTGTCACTTTATTAATAGTTACACAGTCTTCAAGGTTTCCCTATTTACCTGCACACTACAATCATTGGTCATCAGAAATGAAAATGTCCCACTCAAACAAGACAACTCTGCAGATCGAAGGACACCTCAAGAACTTGAACTTAGATGTTATGTATTCTGGCTGCATTAAGTCTCTAACAAGACTTTGAGGGATGTGAATTGTCGGACAGCAGAGCTTTCTTTATAGCACAAGATGACGGTTGTTCTTTCGACAAGATACTGGATGGTCAAACCTAATGTTCAGTAGATAGCATAAGACCCATGTTTTAGCAACGTAAACATTACTAAAACTGCAGTTGACTAGTTCATTTCCAGCTTGCAGTATTATGGATGATCCTGAATGCAGTTTTATAAGATCATATCAAGCCTTTGTCCCAACTATATTGTGTCAGCTAGGATTAATTGCATACAATGGAATGTTATGGATCCAGAGTCAACTTGTTTCCAGGATGTTCTTTTGATGCACTTGGTCAACGCCTTGAATTCTTCTTTATTTCTCCACCCATTCTTGGACCGGTTCATCTGTTTCGTATCTGTTGTGGTAACAGACTAAACGAAAAAATGAAGTGCTCGTCCTTATAGATAGCCACTCTAATCTTTACACCTTGATTAGTAGGAAGGAGAGTGTCTTCCTGTCTTTCCTTGGTCTAGTCTTATATCAATAAGCCCTATTTTACTGTTGATTTCAGGCAGGAGTTTATGAGGGTGCTGTACACTTGGAAGAGCTAAACATTCTACTAAGCCGAAGGTCTGCTTCTGCTTAATTTGTTCATTTTAATTTGCCTACTTAGATGAAATCAGGGTACAGCCCGTCCCAAATAATTGCGTTGCTGTGCCTGGGCTCTGCAAGGCTCCAAGCAAGCCACATGGATAGTTCAATGTTCTCATAGTGGGATTCCGTTGCATGTTTGTCACTAATCATTGTGTATTGAACAGTTGTCCAGAATACTGGGAGGAGCGGCTTCGAACAGAGAGAGCTGAGAGAGTTCAGCAAGCCAAGGAGCATTGGGAAAGCCAATGCCGGGCTTTCATGGGTGTCTGAACGTGATAATCTCATCACTTTTGGTAGTCTAGAAGCAGCTTCTACTTGACCACTCTGGAAACCCTTTGATGTTGTTTGGTTTTTGATTCTCTTGGCCATCCTCTGGACTAGCAGTGTCTTGCATATGGGCATATATTGTTTGTGTTTGTTTGTAATTATCCATGTTGTTGATAATTTTGTAATGCTGGATGTTCTCAAGAAGGCTTGGTAGCACCAGATTGATTAAAATATATCTCCATGTTAAATAACTTAAGCGGTTCTCTTCACTTATTTTTTTGTGGTTTAGCGTTTTTTTTTTTTGGCAATCTTTGGGGTTTAGTTGAAGAAACCTGCATAGCTCCAGCTACAGCAAGGACGTCGGCTGTTCATGTGCTTCAACCAGGAGAGTTTTGCCCGTGGTGGAACATCTCAATCTATATCTATTTTTTAACTATGAAAGTATAAATATTGTAAATTATTTTTACACGATTAAGTCTTCCGTTAATTGCGCCAATAACACTCCTACCCTCTCTTTTTATGGCTCCCTTTTCGATTTGATTTAAGTGAAATAAACATGGGAGAATGAATCTATGGTAAATATTGGGAAATGAAAAGTGTGATAAGAAATAATACTACCTATAGTACTACGAATGTGGTAAATTATTTCTCAATAATTATGTCCTCCATTAATTACGTCGATAGTACTCTTACCCATCCTTTTATGACTCCCTTTTTTTTAATTTGGTTGAAATAAAATAATATAATCTATTCTAAATATTGAAAAATGAAAAATGTTATGAGAAAGAAAATAAAACAAGCAAATCCCTTCTTACTCTTTAATCTGGTTGAAATATGTCTCGTATTTTGGGTTAGCAAGCAATTAACGTATTAAAAAACTGAAAAACAAAAAAAAAACAAATAAACTGAAACATGCCACACACACAAAACAAAAAAAAGCCAAAAAAAGTTAAATTTAGAAGTGAAAAATCAGGTAAGAAAAAAATGTAGAAAAAACAAAAGCAGAAAAGAACGAAAAACAAGATTAAATATGCACCAAAAGATGGGAATAAAGACAAGGCTTATATATGGCGCGAATTAGAATTGAAATTTTGTTCAGTTATCTTAGTTGAAGACCAAGTGTTTTGCATTTGACATTGACAGTGTTCTTCTTCAATGTCTGATCGTATTCTCTTCCGTATTTTGCTCATGTTTGGTGGGTTCATCCATCTTTTGTAATTCCTATTTTCCACATTTATATTACTCGCGAGACTTACCAAAAGTCATCGAATTTGATGCCTGGTATTTTGGAGCTGAAGGAATTGAGTCGAGAGTTGATCATCAGAACACTTCTTCTTCAGGTATGAATCTTTTGTTACCAGTTGTTACTGAGTTAACGTTTTGTATCATTCTAAGTTCAGTATTTTTTTTGTGTTCGTTTTTTTAGAGAAACATACTTAATTTGCATGTTTAATTATTTCGGAAGTACGTATGGTTCGCTCTCGGTAGTGACTGCTAATAAAAAATACAAATAAAAAGATTAATAATAAAGACATATATAATCACATATTACCTGCAATGGAAGGAAAAATAACATGTGGTAGTTACATAGAATTTGTCTCCTGTGTAGATTGTTTGGTGGTGTGATGGAAATGGGCATAGAATTTAGGGGAAAGCTTAAAAATTTTGCGCAAGCTAAGAAAATTAAACTCTGCTTATGAGGAAATTCCAAGCCTCGAGTAAACCGCTACCTTAAGATGTTTCCCTTTTCTTTTCTTTTCTTTGGCCTTGCATGCTCTTGCAGACTTGTTAGTGGTAACATACCACTGGTAAGGTTATCTTTCAGGATTTGCAGCATCAATCTCCTGTCCTTAAGGTAGTTGTTAATGGGGATCACATGAGTTATATGTAATTGAAGATGTTTAGGAGCATAGAAATTAGAAGGCCTATTGTTTAGGTTTCTTACTGCCTACACACCTAAGTAGGTTTCTAAGCATATTTTCAATCTCTTAGTTTGCGCATTGCTTATAGGTAGGCTTTTTGGCCAAGATGGTTCCAAGTAGTTTGAACAGATTCTGCAAGAATACACAAAAAGATCTTAATTTCTTAGTGTATCACTCACTATATATATTGGTATACCATGCAATCTAGCTACCGGGTCCATAAACAATAAGAAACAAGTCTTGTTGTAAAAGGGATGAGTGAGAGCACAAAGAAGGAGGATGAAAAAAGATATGAGATAATCAGAGAGAAAAAACTTGAAAGAAGCAACTTCAAGAATAGGGAGTGTACTCCTTGAAATACTACAAAACCGTTCACAAAAAATAATGAATAAGGAGATTAATAAAAAAAAGACATACATGATCACATATTACCTGCAACACGGAAGGGCAGCTAACCTATAGTAGCTGAATAGGGTCTGTTTGTAGTGTAGATTTTTTTTTTGGTGGGGTGGGGGGGGGGGGGGGGGAGGGATTGGAATGATTATAGTGATGAATTCATTAGTGCCCAGTATTTTACTCTCTCCATCCTATATAATTCGATCATTTTTTTTTTTGCATGCATGTTAAGGATTTAGATCATATATTGTGTATTTTCATTCTATCCTTTGGAGACAAGAGGGGTAGAAAGTGGGTCATGAGAAGAAAAAAAAATAAGTTAGAGGAGTGTTAAATGTCGAGAAAGAGAAAGAGAGTAAAAAAAGTATAAGAATGTGAGTCAGCAGAAAAAAAATGAGTTAGTGAAAAGTTAATTATGGAGAGAAGAAATATAATAAAAAAAGTATAAAAAAGGTAAACATGTAAAAATATCAACATCTTTTTCAATTTGGAAGTGATCAATTTCTGTGGGACGGATCAAAAGGAAATATGATCAATTTCTGTGGGACGGAGGGAGTATTTCCTAAGCAGACTGATTATATAAGATAACTCAGGTGAAAGTTGCAACTTGTAGGCCACTGGACTAGCCTTTGCTAGGACATTGAAAGGGCACATAATTAAGGGAAAAGATTAAGATTTTTGCTTAAGGCAATTAAGCTATGCGTTTAAGTCAATGTCAAGCCTTGAGTAAACTCTTACCTTTAAATGTGTCCCTGCCCTTTTTTCGTTTTTTGGGGGCTTGCATACTGTCGCAGCGTGGACTTAGCAGTGATAAGGTTATTTTTGAGGACTTGTAACATCATTCTCCTCTCCTTAATATAGTTATCAATGGGGATCACATGAGCGGTCTGTAGCTAATGCAATTGACGATGTTTGGTAGCATAGACATTAGAAAGCCTTAAGGTAGTCATTTTTATTTTCCAATTAGAGTGATATGAGGTTTTATACCAAAGCTTAGCTAGAGATAGTTATTTAGCCTATTGTTTGGGTTTGTTGCTGCCTACATATCTAAGGGTAGTTTTATAAGTATCTTTTCAATCTCTCGATTTGCCCATTACTTATAAGTAGGGCTTTTGGCCAAGATGGTGCCAAGCAATTTTAACAAATTCCGCAAGAATACTTGTAAACATCTCAATGCTTTGTCTCTAACTCACCATAGAGATTGGTGTACCATGCAATTTGAGTATCTAATCCATAAAAATCCGAAAACAAGTTTTGTTGTGAAAGGGATGAGTGAGAGCACAAAAGAGGAGATAATTGAAGAGAAGAAACTTGAAAGGAGTAACTTCAGAACTAATGAGTACACTTCTTGAAAAGTTACAGTCTTTTGCAAAAGAATATACTTGAAATAGGATGAACTACGTCTAGTTAATTTATTAAATGATTGTACTAGATGTTTTTGCTCAAGCGTGGTTGAATTGTTGTCACGTATATGATTTGGTTACCAAAACCACCACATTTTGTATAGCTTCTTGATTTTCGGGCTTGTGAAGCTATAATAGAATATGTATCATTGTTCGATGCTGAGACTTTGAAGCAATTTGTTCAGTATGAATCTCTTAGTGTTAATAAGAATTTTGGCACATTATTTAAATTCTGGATTCAAGTTTGCAACAATTATATTTTTGTGACACATTTAAAACAACATATATATTACCTGCAATTGAATGACAAATAACATGTAGCAGTTGAATATGGCTTGTATCTTGTGTAGTCGGTTTTTCTTTCTTTCATTGTGTGTGTGTGTGTGTGTGTGGTGGGAGGAAGATTATAATTGTGAATTCGTGTTTTTGGGAGATTTCTTATGCATTTTGTCGAATTAGAAGTTTCATACAAGTTCAAGTTGGACCGTCTAAAGTCTTCTTTTTAGGGAATCAAACACAAATATGTTTGATTCTATCTACTGAATGCTCGTGCTGGATGTTTGTGCTCAGACATGGTTCAATTGCTTTCATGTAGTGTCATTAGGCATACCAAAAACATCACATTTTGCATAACATCTATTTTATTGTTGTTTGAAGCCTACAATAAATCTTGTATCACTGTTCAATGGGTTAAACTTTTTGGTAATTTGTTCAGTTTGGAACTATTCTTTCTTGTTTATTATTCAATAGAATTCTTATTTTCAAATAAATATATAAAGCTTTATTTTTGTCTTGTTGTGATGAATAGAAAAACAAAAACTCTAAAAATGTCACAAATAATAAAGTGATGACATTAAAAATCTTTTAGGTATATACCATAAACCAATTAAACTAATTACAAAAACAAGAACGTAAATTGATTCTTTTAATTTCTTAATTTGCTCTTCTTTTGAACAGTAACATCAAACATCTCTGCAATCCAACAACCTACATATAAGATTTCCAAACATTTAACCAATCACAGTTACGAACATTAAATATACTTGTAAAACAAGTCACAAAATAAATAAGAACATAATTTAATTATATTATTTGTTCCCAAAAACCTAATGCTATCACTTCAAAAATTACAACAAGACATCCGTTCCCTACTAATATTTATCAAGAGGGTGAATTTTATACTGCTTTCATACAGCTGTCATCCCCGTACCATTTTCAGTTTTTGTGTGTGCTTGTGTGGTGTGTGCGCGCATCTGACATTGCATTCTAAGGTCTCCTGCCATATTCCCAAGCAAACCTAGTTCAGGTTTGACTGCCTACAATTAAAGGATTTATGTCTATCTTTGTAAACACTATATCTTTGGGGGGGGGGGGGGGGAGAGAGAGAGAGAGAGTAGGTACTTTAAACTCAGGGAGTACAGAAGTCATAATATTGGAGAAACACCTATAATTATCAGTAAAATCCAGCTTAACATACAACAAGAAGGTGGTCAAAATTTCTGACTGCATTCTAAGGTCTCCTGCCATATTCCAAAGTAAACCTAGTTCAGGCTTAATTGCCTACAATCAAAGGATTTTTATCTTTGTAAACACGATATCTTGAGCATAGTTTCTCCAGAGTCGCTAACGAGTGCTGCATCTTGTTTAGTTTTGTATCCATGAACATGCTCTGCAGGACAAGCAAGCCTGTAAGCAAGAGAAACAGAACCAACAAAAATAAAATTCAGAACTTCTTTCGCACCTGGTAGTCATCTCCATATTTCTCTACCAGTCGCCTAACGTGGAGACGTTGTGTCGCAGTCAAAGGTTGCAACGGGGCAGTTTTCCCATCTCTACGTTTCTTCCCAAGTGCTGATTTAAGATCTGCAGAGAACAGCACATATCATGCTAAACTAGGCAATCAGTACCAAATTTCTTGAATAACATCAAGGATTCAAGGGTCCAGATAATGCAGCATCATCATTTAGTGCAACACGGAAAAAATATTGCCTCCGAAAATACCCTGCTCCTGATAAGACAACTCTCTTTACTAAGGCCAAAATACCAATTGAGCTGCCCTTACCGCTTAGGACCCAAAATCTCAAACCTACTTGAAAACATAAAAATGGATGAGAATGCAACGTTCATTTAACCCACAGCCAACCTGAGGAGTGAGGACTCTTTCCGGATGAAGGTTTCCACCCACATCATGCTTCAAGCCTCACCTGCACTCCTAGGGCCAGCTTCATGTACCAGTATTAGTTTATCTAGTTTCTAGACTGCCCAATTATTGAAGGCTTATAGAAGCTCCACAAACTTTTCAATATCTAAATCAGTTGCATGACGCCATTCTTCCTAATGGGATTCTTATCATTGCAGGCTCCTTGATGAAGCCATAACGGCTAGGCGGTCCACGCTTACGTGTAATTAGCAATTTGACCTCCACCTGAAAGCACCCAAGCTGCACTAAAAAACCTGCTACGCATCCCCGAAAAGTTTTCTTTCAAAACACTTTAAGGTTTTTACCCCTTAATATTACTACGAAGTTATGCCCAAATATGATAATTGCTGCCTCGGGCAGCCAAGTGGGAAGAACACATGTTTGTGATTATGATAACCAGCTGAGCAACAAGCTACAAATGTAGAAAGTCACTCAAAGTAAACTGTTTTGAGGACGTGCAAATTCGAAATAAAACTAGGAGACAAACCGATAGCCACACATTTGAACTAGACATGGCAGGACAATTGGGTACGCATGATGAACTTTGCTCAGAGTACAATCACATTGAGTATCAATCAATAGTAATGAAAGACTGATGACACAAGGCATCTAGGAAACACTTAAATGGATACCCATCAGTAGGTTACAACTATAGGAAATCAAGAACTGCCTTTCCAAGTGGATAGGAACTGAGAAGGTAGAAATATAAGAAAGAAATGGCAAGTAGACACCACCTGGGCCGAATACATTAAGAAAGCCAATAGCGATCCAACCTTATGGAAAAGATGTTCAAATACATTGCAACTATATAGAAGTTTCACGAAGTGAACTTCAAATTCTTAGCCCCATCAAGAGGCATAACTCTTTCCAACACCCAGGGGTGGGAGGAATGGCAGAGGCCTTGAGGGATAACCCCAAGGTCACTGGTTCCAATCCCCATACCAACCAGCCATACAAATTGCAATTCTAACCATAGCAGAAAACAAAAAAGACTATATTGTCCTCATCGCAGGATGTGCTGACAAGTGCTAGGATAAAAAATTTGGAGCATAAATAACTATTAAACATCAAAGAAGCCAATGTAAGTCGGTGCGAAAAAAAGATGAAAAACACAAAATTGAGTACTCTACCTCATTCCTTTCTCTCACTCTCCTTTTTGAAAAAAGTGGGAAAAAAATGAAATTCCTATTGGCATTGTATGAATCTTCAATATGATCCACAACTAAAGTTATCGTTTGACTCATTTTTTGGTCCAAGTGAAAAAGATCAAAAACCAAAGATAACTTGTTGAAATGCAGTATCTCGAATTGAATCATTCCAACATAGTACTTTCTCCCACTCTTATCTCTCCTGCTTTTAGATTTTCATGCAAACCAGAAAAAAAGGTATTACCTAAAATCATATCCCTAAGTTGATAAACACCAAAGTTTGTCAATATCACCATGTCGATCAAAACAATAGCTCCAAGAGACTTGGTCCTCTTTGACTTTTTGCGGATTCTATATGTGCAACCATTGACTCTAGTTTGATTTTTCAACCAGTAAATGAGTTCAATCCAGTGATCAGAGGGTCAAAACCTATCCTATAAATTCACAAACATTCAAAGGGGCAACAATTATGAACCACAGATAGCAGCCTTTTTCATCAAACTGGACACGTATGTCTGGCAAAAATATTCAAAGAAGCAAAGAAATAATAATCCCTCCGATCCACGGGAACTTTTTCCTTTGAAATTCTGCGAAATCCCATAATAGATTTCGCAAACTAAACTGAACTCAAATAGCAATCATAGATCGAACGTGTCATTTGACAAGTCTAAGCTAGGGCAAACAATCAGTAAAGTCAATGTATACACTGTACTAAAAATATCCTTCAAATTCGCAAAAAAGGCAAATGGGTAGAATCACAGAGGCTATTCTTCGACAATGCAATGACGAGGAGATTGTAGAAACTGACCGTCTTCTTCGAGATCGCTGCCGGAATCCATGGCCTCGAACTCCGAGACGGGCGCATCGGACCGCTGAGGGACTTGAAGGGAGTCACTCTCGATGATGCGAGAAGTGCGGGACCGTACGTTGAGCAGGTTCGGGTTCGAAACGACGCCGAAGGACTTGTAGTTCTCGATAACACTGCCTTTATCGTCCCATTTGGTTCCCAGCGGGTCAATTAGGGTTCGGAGCTTCGGCGGAAGACAAAAGGCCGGTTTGAAGACGTTCGGGTTCTTCTTGGGCAGGCCGACCCGGACCTTGGAGGTTCTCGATTTCTTGTACTTTCTTCTTGACCTCCCCATATCTCTGTTTCCCTGTTTCTTCGGGTTGCTTTAGTTTTGGGAAGGGGCACTATGTTCAGGGTTTAGGGTTTGTGGAAACGCGACTATGTTTATGTGTCTGTCACATTGATGGATGACAGTCCAATAAGAAACGCGATTATGATTATGCGTCTGTCACATTGATACACCACATGTGGCAACGGATAAACGAGATTTAACGAGATTGAGAAATTCTAATTAACAGGTTATCAAGGTTTTATTATTATCTGTTCATATTCGTTTCTTACTTTCATGCTTTTTTCTTCACATGGTTGAGACTTTTCTTGGTTTAATGCAAAATTACAGTCAGAATTGCCAAAAATGACCTAATACTAGGAGATGTCTCAAAATCAAACCCTCAGGCCCCGTTTGACAAATTTTTTTTCCCTCTTTTTTTTTTCAGTTTTAAAAACTGAAAAAAAAAGAGCGTTTGGTAACCATTTTTTTTTCAATTTAAAAAACCAGTTTTTAAACTGCAGAGTAAAAAAAAAACTCCAAAAACTGGTTTTTTTTTTCACTTTTGGTTTTTTTTTCTCGACCACCACCACCACCACCCTCCCACCGCCGGCAGCCACCTCAGGCGACCACCGCCGGAGACTGCCGGCAGCCACCTCCGGCCGCCGGCGACCACCGCCGGAGACGGCCGGCAGCTACCTCCGGCCGCCGGCCACCACCGCCGGTGACTGCCGGCAGCCACCTCCGGCCGCCGGCGACCACCGCCGGAGACTGCCGGCAGCTACCTCCGGCCGCCGGCCACCACCGCCGGTGACTGCCGACAGCCACCTCCGGCCGTCGGCCACCACCACCACCACCGTCGACCACCGCTACGCCCCACCACCGCCACCGCAAACCACCAAAAAAAAAAAGTCAAAATAAAAAGAGTTACCAAACACCAAAAAAAAAAATCTCAAAAAAAAAAGGGATTATCAAACACCCACTTGTTTTTATAAAAAAAATAATTTAAGTTGCTCTTTAAAAAACTGCTCTTTAAAAACTGAAAACCAAAAAAAAAAATTTGTCAAACGAAGCCTTAGTTACAAAGTTTTAATTTCGTTTTAAAGAGAGATTCAACCCTACTAATACAATTCGTGAAATCTATAACCTTACCTCCCTAATCCTCTCATCTTCCCTTAAATATCTTCGCCTCAACACCCAAACTTCGGTCAGTTTAAAAGATGAACCCACCCTTTCGTTAGTTTTTGAACATAATACCCACTTTTGTACAAATCTTTCTTCTAGACCCATCCGTTTGTTCATAGCACTCTCATACAATCAGTCTCTTATGAAATTAGGTCTTGGCATCTCCTGCCTCAATAACAATAACACCAGATGTGGGTCCGCTGCCATATCGGCATGAGCTTCAGACCGCCATTCTGCCCTTGCTAAAGGACTATTACTTATAACAAAGTGGGCTCAGTCACACAGTTTAATGCATATCACCGTTTTCACTAACTCTTCATTCCAACTTTCACAGATTTCGGATGATGAAGATATTAGAACTACAGTGGGCACTCTTTTGTACGACTTTTGCTATGTTGTTACTGATTTTCACTATTACAATATGACAAGGGCATCTCCGATGGAGCTCAAAGAGGCTAGATCTTTAGCAACCTTTGCCTGTCAAGCCAGGATTGACGTACACCAAGACTGGCTACACTACTCTTTGTTGCAACAGGATCTATGCCATCTGCACTAAGACAACACTCTTTTGATTTTTGTGATAGTGTTGTACTCTATTTTTCTGTTTTTTCGTTTGTTTTACTTTGACTATGATATCTCATGGAGGCTTCCTTTTGTAACCCGCTGTTATGGCGTTCTTTAATGCTATTCTCATGTTTTATCAACAAAAAAAAAAAGCAAAATTACAGTCATAATTGCCAAAAATGACCCTAATACTATGAGATGTCTCAAAATCAAACCCTCAAACAATTAGTTACAAAGTTTTAATTTCGTTTTAAAGAGAGATTTAACTTTAATACGGTGACAAACTAAGACCATAAGCTAGTGGAGATCTCGTCATATGGTGCCACGATTTGACAATGGTTTTTGCAATTCCAGACCTAATCGTGAGTTGATGGGCATAAGTCACCGTCGTATTAATATGGTTGTAAAAATGTCACGATATTGATTAGCTCTAAACATTTGAGAACAAATATGTATTATTTTTCCTTGGACAACATGCGTATGGCGTTGGATGCGTAATTTTTTTACTTGTTTAGAAATATGCTGTGAACTTGATCTTCACACAAGGCATGGTATGGATCTTTTAATTCAACTAGCTAGAGCGGCTATGCTTTGACGATTTATAGTCAGAAAAAGCAAAAACCGATGTAGAAGAAGAAAAAAGGAAATCGCTAGAAGGAAAAAAATCAAGGAGAATGTGAGAACACGTTGATCAAAGTTTAAAAACTATGCAATATATATATTCAGCAACCCATGGTAGTCTCTTAGAAGTTGAAATTTTGTTGATCAAAGCTAAAAACTTCAGTTTGCCCACTTCCTCTCTTTTTTTTCTCCTTGGATCGTTCAAGATTTTCAACTCTGGTGTTGAGATGTGCCTTGTTTATCTGTACTTTATTAAATATTTTCTCAAATTGTTGTTTTATGTCAAGGCAGCGTGCGTGTGCACAATTAAACAAGGTAAAGTTGGGACGGAAATTGTTTACGCTTTTCGTAGCAAATATGTTTTCTTTTGCAATTCCTTGGCCTAATCTTATGTGATAATCCGGTGCAAAGTATGTGAGGCTTTGAGCTAAAAGCGAAATTAGGAACCCAGAACTTCGCTTTAAAAGGTGAGCTGCATTTTAGGTTTTATAGTATAAGTTAGGATAATTTTTAAAGATGATCAATTTCAAAGTTGTTTGTAATCCACCACTGTCTTGGGTTTTGTAACATGCAATCAACGGAGAACCTCTGCAATGTACTCGCCAAAGAGGTCCGTAAGAGTTTGGCCAGTCAATGAGGCGTTCTTCTTCCGTTTTTTCCATATCCACGAGTCTATTTGCACCGTAAATAAATTGAATCGGTGGATTCATTATCCACTTACTAACAAAAAAATGTTTATTTGTTATTCAGAATTATTAGTTAATTAGAGGATATTTATCTCCTAAATATTTAATATTTATCTCTTAAGTGTTTGAGATAAAGTCAGCCTCTAATACTATGGTTAGAGATATCACAATTGTTTTTCTACCTGCGAATAAAGCGTTGGAGGCTCGTAATAATAAGGATCTTTTGTCAAATTTTTCGGATACTTTATTCGGTATATGAACAAACCCACTAAATTTCATCAAAGACTCGAGGTGATAAATAAATGTAATATATGTGGACAATCCATCAGCTACATCTTTTTATGGTGATCTAATTAGTAGCATCTCACATAATATCAAACTCCTTTCAAAGACTGTACATCACTAATAATATTTTGAACATGGGAAAATTTCAAGAACATAAATTAGCGGCGATTTTGCTTTCCCCAGTTCTAGAAGGACGAGGAGTCAAGCTCGAAACGCAATTCTAAACGGAGAAGGCAGGCAGCTAGCTATAAACCTACGGCAATTGCGAGTATCATCATGTTAGTGTTGGTGGTAGATTTTTATGTAATGTGTTTGTATTGATTGAGAAGTTCAAGACCCAAAAGGTTTTGTTCTTTGTTCCACATTGGAGAGAAAATGAACTTTCTCTCTCCTTATAACCAAGCACATGGTACATATCATTTGAATTATTTTGAGATGTTTTGGAGGGAAGATTGAGAATGCTATTGTGCGGTGCACCGCGCATGTGGCGCATTGTGTGCGCTTTAGTGGACGCACTTAGTACTTTGCAAACTAGCCGCGAGCGCGTATAGCGCGTTGATTTATATATGATCTAACGGCCCATATTTTACTAATTTTCGGAATTGTTTCTTTCAATTATTTATTTTAATGACTTTGAAAGTAATTCTGAAAAGGCACCAGAAATAACAGTTATTTCTGTTATTTTTTGAATGGTTATGTCTCTTCATGAAGAGGTTACTGTTGAGCTCATATATAAGATTCTGAAATTCAGAATAAAAACTACTTGGCATTTTCCAAATTTCGTATCTCAAAATTTTCAATTATATACACAATTTCAAGGAGTAATTCTGAAACGAATCTTCAGAATTGTTATCTGCATATTGTTGGTTTGAGTAATCCTAGAGGTGATTTACCATTAACCCGGTAGCAAACTCTAGTCGAGTGGGGGCAAATATCGCCTTAAAGACAGTGTCTTTAGACGCGTCTCAAGCCATTTAATTTTCGTTTTCTTCTTCATTTCTGCAATTTCTCTCCAACACATCATACCAAGTTTGCGATTGCGAGGCTTTTGCCATGGACGAGAGATCTTACTATCCTGTACTCGAGAGCAGCAATGGCACCCACACTCCTCTTCCGTCAGATCCTACACTCTCATATCAGATGGTAAGTTTACCAGTCACGTACTTGAACTTGAATTGGCATTCATGCAGCAGACTCCATATTCAGAATATATTGTTTGTTTGGAGCTCCAGATATATGCTAACTTTTGGCAATGCAGGATTGTCAAGAACAGTAAGAAGTACTCGGCCAGCCAACTACACATTCAAGGTGGAATCAATCTCGAAATTGCTAGACATGGTGGTGGCGGGCAAACTGGAAAGGTGCGAATCGAGTGTCTTCGATGCCGGCGGTTACAAATGGTTGGTTACTCTCTCTTGGGGTTGGTGTAAATCATGGACCAACAAAATTAATGTAGTCCTCTGGGGCTTTCAGACTCGCCTATGTCCAACGTTATTATCTGCAATCTTCCTCACCTTCCCTTTTTTGTTCCCTCGAGACATCTTTTCTTCTGGGGTCATGATCATTGGAAGATTCTTGATGTTAGCTTGTCTCACAGGAGATTGCATTTGTACCCTGCTGGAGACATGAAGAACATGGGGGATGGCCATATTTCACTCTACCTAGAAGCCGCAGAGACAAATAAGCTCCCTCATGGCTGGGAGATTAATGTCAACTTCAAATTGTTTGTTTATAATCACATCCAAGAAAAGTACTATACTGTCCAAGGTATGTCATTCTCGTAAAGTTACAATTTTCAAGCGGCGTAATCACTCACGGACACACAGTTTCGCATGTTATCGGACGACTATAATGACAGTAATTTAATATATAAGCGCCCTCATAGTGGATGCTTTCAGAGAGCCTACTATACAGTGAAAACACCTTTTGATTGTTAATAGATAGCCTGCCAAGCAAGCCACAAACAAGCTGCTCATGCACAGCTGTAACTGCTGCCCCATATCCAGGCGCAAGGCTGTTGCCTTATCCCAGATTCAAACTCCACATTTTCAAATGTTTAAAGTATAAAACATAGTCCACCTATCTCTCCACTTCTGACTCACATCACTTGTGTTAGTGTATATATCCGTGTAACCTTGAAAAGATGAACTGAAGAAAAGCAATATACAAAAACCATTTTCTCTACATTGATTGTTTTGTTAATCGGCTTAATTCATATGTTGCGTCTTTCAGAACCTGATAGTAAGGTAACACGGTTTAACCAGATGAAGACACTTCACGGGTTCCCAAAATTAATCTCCCATGGAACGTTCGGAGATGCTTCCAGTGGCTATACACTAGACGACTGCTGCGTGTTTGGAGCCGAGGTTTATGTGATTCGAAATGATAAAAGGAAACTGGAGACTTTATCATGGTCGATCTTGCGAAGTGCTGATCGTTACTACGCTTGGACCTTGAATGGCTTCTCAAATTTAGACAAGGAGTCATATGTTTCTCCGGTGTTCTCTGCAGGCGGAAAGAAATGGTAACTCCTTTTGATTTTCAGTGTTTTAACTTGGAATACTTTACACGATAATTAAGTTCATTCATGGTTTTCTGTTCCTTTTTAATTTCAGGGAGTTAGAGGCCTTTCCTAGAGGGAGAAGAAGAGAAGGAAAGCACTTATCTGTATATTTGCGCATTTTTTTTTCCCGCTCTTATTTCAATTTTGACTTCTTGCGATGGTTTCGCAAAGATGATGATGGTGCAACATTTTTGCACCAAGGTGATATCTATGCAGAATCCATGATTGCAGTTAGAGGCCGTTCCGATTCGAACCGCTATCGATCAGTAAAAGGTAATCAATCGAGTGTCTGCTTCTTTTTTTTGTTTTTTTCCAATAAAGAAGCGATTTTATTACTAGTAGACAAGATGTTTTTTATATCGAAATAAATGGACTTATATTGTCCACGTCGTGACATTGTAACAATCATAATGTTATTTTGTCTGTCTCTTTATCATAAACAAGCTTGTGGGGTGTTAGTTAAGATTTGAACAACGTGTTAATGAGTGATGTATATCATTTTGAACGAGATTTTTTTTTCCTTTTGTTTGCAGTAAATGGATTATTCTGTGCAAAGTCACGTGAAGGACTTGACGACTACATGCTGTTGAGTGATCTCACAGAAGCATCAAACGAGTTCCCGATCAATGATACTTTGGTTATAGAAGTGTACTTTGAAGTCATTAACGAGATCAAGACCTAAAGGGTATATATCTTGTGTAAAGTAAAAGGATTCGAAGTTATATACAAACATTTTTTAAATTATAATAAGGAATATCAAGTGTTAATTAGCTTTGGATTTCAGTGGAGCTTATGTACTTTTTGTCGGAAATTTTTCAGTAATTAACACTTAAATAAAGTCTAAAGTAAACGCCAACAAGAATCAAACAAGTCGGGAGAAACTAAAAGGAAGCTCAGGGGACAAAATCCAGCATGCGTGGAAGGGGAAGAATTATAAGCCCATGTGACATGTTTCATCATTTTAGCAATAGAAAGTGGTATGGGCATGGATTTGCAGGTGGATACATTGCATGACCGAGCGCCCGAGCTAGGGTTGGTGACGGTGTAAAAGCGCTATTGGCGCACTTTTTGTTATTATTAACATAATGCATCTGTTTCTAAGCACTCTTTGGTGCGATATAAGTTGTCGAATTAACGTCTAATACTCAACTCAAACATTTTTCGTTACATTTCTGCTCCTTTTTTAAGAAACCACCTTTCATGCGCAGGAAAATGTAAAACCGAAAAAACAAGCACAACAGGGAAAGCAGTATCAATGCCGAGCTTGCCCAGAAACTACCTCTAACAGTCGCCAACCGTTCATGCATGGTGCACCTGTGTGGGGAATATGTTTAATTTGTCCCTCGTGCTATATGGGTTAGCCTTTCCCCAAAGAAGTACTTACATCAACCTCTATCTTTTCGTTACTTAGGGCTAGAAAGTGTGACTAAAACACATGTATAACAATCTAAAAAGGGTGCAGCGGCAAAACTATTTTGTAACCATAATCTTCATTAAATTTAAGAATACAAGTAGTCATATAAGAAGAGTCACAAGAACGGAAAGAAAATGGTATTTTAGCTTTCATTGTATGAGCCGCACATCGGTTCTAGTGGCTTACGTTTAGACTTTACTCTTCGCGGATTAAGACTAAAAAAGTGTGACTAAAGAACATAATAAAAGTAAACTCTAAGCGTATAGCAACAAATATTTCCCTTTTTTTTTCTTTTTATCACCCTAAGTTAACCGTCAGAACTTTAGGGGTCACAACAATCCTCTTTTTCATACAATAGTCTTGTCGATAAGAACATAGTTACTAGATTTATGGCGAGAAAAGTGGGTTGTCAACTTTCAGTACTTAAACTTCTAGACTTGAAATATAAAGTATTCATATGATCAATTTGCAACATGATTGAATCACAAGGAAACGATTTGACGTTGGCAGAGGAGCCATTAGTTTCCAGTTTACACACGAACCCCAAGTCAAACAAACATTAGGCAAAAATTAAGAATAAAAACGTGTCACGAAAAGATATATAGTAAAAGAAATTATTAGCGACGAAAATGTTCATTATTCAGTGAAAAAAAATCCTACGTTTCAGTACCGAGGAAAAAAATGCACAGAACTAGAATTGTTTGATAAAAGGGAATTCAAGATATTACAAAGTTAATGCAAGACTGCATACATGACGCGCACGATGCAGAGGCTGATCGCCATGATAACGACAAGCCAGAATACGATTCAGCTGTGGGAGTGGACCCGAAGGAGGAGCAAACCTAGGTGTTTCTTCGAGTTGGAGCAGAAAGGAGACGGGCTGTAGAGGAGGAGCGTTTCCGGGTATTTCTTGGAGTTGGAGCAGAACGGAAAAGCACTGCGGATCAAGTCGAACAGTGGTGTAGTCAAATGGCGATGGAGAAGGGGGTGGTTTTGGGTAGGGGAAGCGAGCGGTGGCGAGAGAGGGTGCAGTGAATTTGTGAAATCACAACTCAATTTCTACATAACTATGGCAGAAATGAGAGATTATAGAGTTTAACAAGAGATTAGAGAAGAGGGGAAGAGAGAGATTTCATTTCATGAATTATTTTGCAAGGATACATCATTTTCTCTCCATTCTCTATAATTCTCACAGTTCTAAATACCCTACCCACCGGAGTATTTACCTATTTTTTCGGTGTAGTCAATAATCTATATATATATATATAATAAGCGAAGCGAAAACTTATTTGCGCGACATGTCATCGCAGATATAACTTCTTTATTTGACTCATCATCACATTATATTCTCAACGTGAAATAAAATTATAATCATTATAAGTGTCACTAAAGGTTTGAAATACTATTTTGGATTTGTCCTTATTTCTTGATAAGTTTATTTCTATATTACTAAACCTTATATAAATGAAAAAAGTAATTCTAAACGTTTTGAAATTCTAACTAATTAATGGATTAACTAATTATGACTTAATTTCGGGTATTATATGCTCAAAACCACTCTTCAATATGAATGTAAAAATTTATATGTCTAAAAAATAAAAATAATATAATTTTGAATGGATCCTTAACAAGTTCATTTTTCATAATGATAAACCTTATATTTGAAAAAAAAAACTAATCCTAAACTTCTGAAACTCTAACTAATTTTATAAGTGTCATTAAAAGTCTGAAATACTATCTTAGATGGAGTTCTTATTTCTTGATAAGTTAATTTATATATTTGTAAGTCTTATATAATTGAAAAAGTAATTATAAAGGCTTTAAAACTCTAACTAATTAATGGATTATCTTATTAGGACTTAATTTTGATTATTGCATCCTCAAAACCACTCTCTAATATGTATATAAAAATTTATATATCTAAAAAACGAATTAAACTGTTATGTTAATTTTTTAAATTACTTTTAAGAATTAAGTCATATTCGATTTAATTTGTTTTCATTGCACTTATTGATGTATATGATTTCCAAACTAGAGTTTGAGGTTATTTAACTAACATTAATTTCTTAAGTAAACGTTAGTATTTCAAAATATTTTAAAGAAAAAATCGTATTAAGTTTGAATATCGTGTCCCTAAAAAAAAGTTCTTGATTTTTCAATTAATTATCTTCAGTTTTATACATGGCTTTTGCATTTTACATTTATGAGGTTTGATTTTATCTTGGAAAATAATTTTTAGGTGATTAGGAGTCAAAATAAGAGCCTAGTATGTATAAATTTTTAATAGTAAATTTAGGAAGAGAACACCAAAACCAAAACAAACAGGAATGCTTCGTTTATATATATACGAGTGACGGTGGCACACGCGATGCGTGTGCAAGAATAAAATTAATAGTGTAAATTTTGTTAAAATATAAATTTGTAAAACTAAACATATTTTTATGGGTAGTTAGTTACCAATTAAGATATTTATTTTGTCAATTTTTATAATTTTTTTTAAAATGCCACTTGTCACCCCTATAAGTAGGTAGTTATTTATTTTTCGATTTTACCCTCATTATGGACACGTGTCAGCACTACAGACACTTTTAATGTAACACCAAAAGGGTATGACACCAAAAAATGACTTCTCATTATATATAGTATATATATATATATATATATATATATATATATATATATATATACACGGTTTTTTCAAAGCCAAAACAAAAGTTTCGAGGATCAAGAGTACAGAGCCGGACATGGAGGACAGATCCTTGAATCCTTTTTTAGTCTCGAACGTTGATCGAATCAGTTCCTCACTTACTCATGATCATCAGCTCTTTGGTTCTGGTACAGATGGTAATTTTTAATTAATCTATGCATGCTCCTTACATATATATATATATATATATATATATATATATATATATATATATATATATAGGGAGCTGATCCATTGATAGCGCTAGCAAAATGGAGTATTTGCTAGCGCGATCTGGGCCGTCCATCCTGAAAGATGGACGGTCCAGATCGCGCCTTTTTCGAAAACTGTCAGTCGTCCGCGACACTATGCCGCGGACGGATTTTTTTACCTTTTTGCCCCTCCACCCGTCCGCTACATTGTATCGCGGACGGTCCAAATCTTCTTTTACGTTTTTTAATGTTCGTCCGCTACATAATGTAGCGGACGTTTTTTAACAAAAATACCGTCCGCTACATTATGTAGCGGACTATTTTACTTTCTCGAAAAGAGACATCTGTGTTGTCAGCTCTGAAAAAAAGACAACCAACTTTTATTTTCTCTTTCCCCCTCATCTCTCATCTTCTCTCTTCTGGATGAGCTCCTTCAAGACGGTGGTTCCTTCGGGGTAGTTGGACAGCACCTCCCGTGTCCGGCGATCAAGGACACAACGATCTTTCCCCCTCATCTCTCATCTTCTCTCTCTCCCTTGTGAGCGTGCGAGTGGCAATCGAGGCCACAACCATTTGAAAACTCTTCCTTCTCTTTCTATCTTGCCGCTTCAAATAGTTATGATGTGCTTTGATCTGGTTGTCATGGGTTTGAGAAATTAAGTTTTTTTTTTAAATCTTTTCGTTTTTGATAAAGGGTGATAGAAATGG
Source organism: Escallonia herrerae (assembly GCA_033070095.1). Classification (NCBI taxonomy): domain Eukaryota; kingdom Viridiplantae; phylum Streptophyta; class Magnoliopsida; order Escalloniales; family Escalloniaceae; genus Escallonia; species Escallonia herrerae. Next base: position 10,045 of record JAVXUP010000793.1, on the reverse strand, counting down.
AGGAGGTTGAAGACCCTAGAACAAAATGGCAATCTGTTGCCAGCCAATTTCTTGAATGGTTCCAGCCTGCAGGTGGATGTGTTAATTGAGTGTGCTCGTTTTGGAGTCTTTTTTACCAATGGCAATCTGTTGCCAACGAACTTCATGAAGATTTGTTCATCAGGATCAAAGTAAGAGAGAGAGAAAAAGAAGAAGTCAGAATGAGAAAGGGAAAAAGAGAAGACTAGTCCGCTACATTATGTAGCGGACTAGTCTTCTCTTTCTCCCTTGCGGACACATTAATGACACAGAAAAGTCATACCACACATGTGTGGGCCTGTCATTCGTCCGCGATACTATGTCGCGGACGGCATGGAGGGGCAAAAAGGTAAAAAATGTCGTCCGCGATATTGTGTCGCGGACTACTTTTTTTTGACATGCGTCAGGGCCTGTCAGTCGTCCGCGATACAATGTAGCGGACGGGTGGAGGGGCAAAAAGGTAAAAAAATTCGTCCGCGACATAGTGTCGCGGACGACTGACAGTTTTTGAAAAAGGCGCGATCTGGACCGTCCATCTTTCAGGATGGACGGCCCAGATCGCGCTAGCAAATACTCCATTTTGCTAGCGCTATTGGAATATATATATATATATATATATATATATATATATATATATATATATATATATATATATATATATATATATATATATATATGTAGTGTTAGAGGTCGTTCAGACGCATCCCATGCATGGCGCGGCGGCTAACATTATTGTTTTTGAATGTGTTTCATCGGCCGGCGATTAACGTACGTACAGGAGTGTCGAGGTCGTTTAGAAGCATACCTCCTGCAGACTACATACTCAAAGTTGAAGCTTTCTCACGCTTGCCGGACATGTTACTAGCGCTTGAGGTCGACGCATATGGCTCTGGCATCTTTGAAGCTGGAGGTTATAAGTGGTACACACACATACACACTGATTCCTACCTATGTAATTCGACATACATTTGATTTTATGTTTTTGTTTTGGTCAAGTTCAGTTGTTCATTGATCTGACGAAGAACAAATTATGTAGGAGAATGCATTTGTATCCTGACGGAGACAAGATACATGACGCGGATGGTTATGTTTCTCTCTACTTAGTACTGGCTGAGGAGGCGAATAGCCTTCCCATGGGTTGGGAGATTGATGTCAACTTCAGACTTTTCGTCCATGATCAGATCAGAGACCGTTACTATACTATCCAAGGTGTTGAGCTTCGACTCGCAAATTAGACTGCAATTAAGTGTAAAAAAATTGATCGAAGAAGTCTAATTTCCTCTGATTATGTCTGCTTGCAGATGTTAATGGGAAGGTAAGGCGCTTTACCGAGATGAAGACTCAACATGGTTTTGCCAAATTGATCTCCCTTGCTACTTTCCGTGACAACGCGAATGGCTACTTAGTATGCGACACTTGCCTGTTCGGCGCTGAGGTGTTTGTTATTCAGAACACCAAAAGGGCAAGGAGCTGTATCTCAATGGAGCAGAGCGAGTATAGTTCTTCACCGGTGTCTTGGAAAGTGCATAACTTCTCAAAACTGAATCACGGGAGGTATATCCGTAAGCAGTCGGTTGAAGGAAAGAAGTGGTGTGTCACTCTTTCTGTGTCTGTGTCTCTTTCTTGGGTAATTTAGCTGTTGAATCAATAAGAAGAACAATCACACATACTCTTGCTGATTTAAGAACTTACAAATCTCTTCTCTTACCAACTAATTTCAGGATTTTGGAGCTTTTTCCCAGAGGGGACGAATCGCACAAGGGGAAACTATCTATATATCTGCACGTGGTTGATTCTACCACCAGCTTCGGATATAATTACGTGCGAGATTGGTGGTTTGGAAGGGATAGAATTAGTACGCGTTGGCCATGGGATGGGGGCGTTTTGGGGGAATTCACTGTTCGAGTGATAGACCAAGTACACGGGGCTCACAGGCAGAGACGACGTAAGTACTAAGTAGATTACTGCCTGGCAGTTTCCGCAAGCAAGAGAAAGCTCTTTGAACGTGAATGCTGCTCTATATATGTTACTTCTCGTTAGTTTTCTCCTTGTCTATATAAACGTGTGATTGCTTGACAAACTTAGCTTTATACTTTGCAGTTCGACAGTCCTCCAATTCCGGAAACTGGTCCCTTGAAATTTGCCAATTCATGCCGCTCGATGATCTCACTAACCAGGTCAGCGGCTTTTTGCTAGATGATACGTTGATAGTTGAGGTAGATTATGCCGTCCTTTTAGAGGTTAAAACCAAGTTAAGAGGATGAGCCGGCAAGTACAGCAGAAAGAAGAGAAGCATGGGAGCATCAAGAGTGCGTCAATGGGAATGTTGGTTGGACGGGAGGAAATTCTTTCTTGTTGACAGAGTTTGGGAGGTTCTATTGCAGTCACAAAAGATAGTGGCCTTACTCAATATTGTTCATAAGTCGCATCTCATTGACACATCCAGAGTATGAAAGCAATCTGCTTTGGTTCATAGTCAAGTTTTACCCAAGTAGTTTATACATAAAAAAGGGCTTCCCTCTCTTGTCGTCGAATTTTACTTCGGCATTGCCCCATTTGAGCAACAAATAGAGAGGATAGCGCTCCGAAAGTTGAAATCGTGGGATTTATGAAATTTTGATCCCCGAGAGTTAGGAAATTAACCCCACCGGTGGAGTTCCTCCATTCGTGCAGGGTTAGTTTCCCAACCCTATAGAATCCAGATCTGTGGTTTAGAGCTTTGTATGGCCTTGATTTTCAGTTCGAGATTTGCTGCTGCTCTAGATGATGGAATGTGGAAACTCTTTATTAGTACCCCTGGCATTCTGCACTTGCTATGGCTATGGAAAGTATAAATGAGACACAATACTGGCAAAAATGTAATCACGCTACTATGAACTCTTAAACTGATCTTTTCAACAATGGAACTGTCACTTCTATGGAATCTTAGGAAAATAATGTATCTCAATAATTGCAGTACCGTCAATCTATCTCATATACAATTCTGAATTCTAGGGGTGTTGATTATCATGATGTTAAGAGCTTCCTATCGTTGAGTAGATGGAATTCGGGCAACCTGAGTGGTTCCGATGGAAGTCTGCGCATATTAGAAGGCATGCAATCACGCGGAAAAGCCAGATTGTTTGATTATAGTCCAGATGAGCGGTTGGCATACTCTTGAACCAATGCCCCGAAAAGTGAGGGCCTCGAGAGCAAGTGAGATGGTCTGTCATATTCTTTTGCAAGCCCTGTCGAATAAATAGAAATTGTTATTAGACCAAGACTTTTTTGGGGTAAAGGTCCCAGTGAATAAACCAAATAGCAATAGTAACAAGAATTTTTGCAGTACACACGATAAGCTCATTCGAGAAAAGCAAGAGAAAGAGGCACACACCTGCATCGATAACTAGAACCCTATCGCAGTCCATCACGGTTGGTATTCTGTGAGCAATGCTGATGATTGTACAGGCAGAAAAGTCCTCACGGATGATCTTTTGAATTACAGCATCAGTCTGTGAATCAACAGAAGCAGTCGCCTCGTCCATAAACAAGAGCCGGCTGTGCTTTAACATTACCCTTCCTAAGCAAAGAAGCTGCCTCTGCCCCACGCTCCAATTGTCTCCACTATCAGCAACTAAGAAATCATCAAAGAAAAGAAACAAAAGTAAGTATCTTAAACCGTCTACCAAAATTATTATGTAACACAAACTTCTATAGGTATTAGTATGTTATAACAGAAAAAAGAAAACTTACCTGCAGAATTGAGTTTTCCAGGTTTCGCAGCTACCACGTCTTTAAGCTGGCAACGCTCGAGGCTCTGCAAAGGAAGTTCTGAAGTCAGATAACTCGAAGCAAAAGCTTAAAGGATGTGCTTCTGGATGTTCATCTAGATTAATAGACGAGGACATACAAACAGGGGTGTGCAAATGAGGTGGAATTTAAGCATGATAATACTGTTGGGCCCATATTCTAACAGCTATAAACTTTTAGAGCAACTGGTAACTTAACATAGTACAATTTACATCGATAATCTTCTACTTTATGGTGAAAAAGTTTACAGCATATTACCGCCCATATGTCCTCGTCAGAATGCTGCCCAATGGGATCGATGTTGCTTCTCACAGTTCCTTCAAAAAGGACAGGTTCTTGAGGAATGATCCCAAATCGCGACCTGAGGTCATGAAGCCCTAGTGTAGATATGTCAATGCCATCAATGATTACTCTTCCTCCTGCTGGCTCCACTAACCTGAAGAAAACCTGGATTAGAGTTGATTTTCCCCCTCCAGTGCGGCCAACTACACCAATCTTCTCACCCCCCAGAATGTTGAGAGTAATCCCTTTCAGGACTAGAGGTGTGTTCAGACGATATCTAACCTGTTCATAAAAATCACAAGTATTTTGGTCACGGATAAGATAAATTGATACAAGGGAGGAACATTATCTTTGTTACATCTGCATCAACGTTAGAGGATGACTTACACTTTCAAAGCAATTTACTATAAGGCTTATTATTTTGTTCAGAGTTAATACCAAATGATGTAGATACAATTTGTCATGAATAGACGATCCCTCTATGATGCTTGTCATGATCATTATTGCAAATGCCTTTACACAAACACAACATTAAGGGAAACTACAGCTGAATACCTGCAAATTACTGAGCTCAACATTGCCGTGGGTGGGCCAGTTCGGTGAAGGAAGACAATCTTTCTTTTCCCATTCTGCCTCTGATGGTATGTTTGTGAACTGTTTTATCCTCTCAACAGAAACCATTCTGTTTTCCACATAGCAGCTCATGTATATAGCAAAAAACAGCACGCCATTGAGGGACAAGCCATATGAGAGAGATAAGCCAACGTTCGCTGAAGATTATGGTGAAATGAATGAGATGGTAGGTCAAAAAATGTACAGTAACAACCCATTTACATTACATGTGATCCAACTACACAGCTCACATGCCTCAAAATTGAACATCAGATGGGAAACAAGTTTATGAGGTTCAAGTTATTATCAATCAAAAAAGGACAACAAAAAAGAATAAGCTATTTTTCATGTCAACCTCTTTTAAGTTTGTTAGGGTGGTACGTCCAAAAGCATCCCTCTTGTGTGATGGAGGCATGTTAGACTGTTTGTCAACAGCAAAATGCTCTAAAAAATTTAAGCTGATAGAATTGGGTGTGAGATGGTTATTGCCTGATAATCAGCCAAGCAAATGGTCCCTCTGGTGGCCCAATCACCTTAAATACATTGATAATGAGAGAAGAGTTGGTCTTTCTTGAGTCAAGTACTCCGACTCCAGCACCATGGCAACAAAGTCCTCCAAAGCAGTTGATGCTGTTAGTGTTCTCCAGCTGCACTTGGAAGTGCTTAAATTCATTTAGGCACTCTATCTAACATAAGGCCCTCATGGATAGTACACCAATATTTAGTGTTTGCCTATGTAATTGAGGATTCAATCTCAAATCTATAACCATAAATACCAAATTAAAAGCCAACAGCTTCAAAACTTTAAGTTTGTGGACAGCGGGTGTGACAACAAATCTCAGGAGCCATCTAAGACGTTTTCGATTAGGAAGCTTCCGTGACTCATATTTCTATTAATGGGAAACTAATTATTACCTAAAATTCTTTCTTTTTTATTGGTTTGAGGATGCAGATTGAAGAATTGCATTTTTTTTGGGGTGCAATCTATAATGTGTGTGACATGAAAATGACACAGATAACATCTCAGGAATAATGGTACCTGGCTTTATGATACTGCTAGGCAATACAATCATGAACATTGCGGAAATGCACAGGATGAGGCTTCCGATAAGTTCCAAACGAAAGCCCAACCATTCATTTGAACCATTATTGTGAAAATCCATACGCAAATTTGCATTCACGCGTTTGACATTTTCCTGGCAAAATGGTTCCTGCTTCCTGAAACAGCGAATTGTCATGACTCCAGCGATGCTTTCCGAGAAGTGATGAATGACAGGTGCTTTTGTGATAGAGTCAAGTCGAGTCAATTCACGGGATGTTGCAAGATAATAACCCTGCAACCAAAAACAAGAAGGGACAGTTGGAACATGTTCTTAGGACAGATTCATAAACAGGGACTACCTCTCAAATGAAACACATGATGCATATTTCCTCTAAACGTCCAAGTTAATCTAATCAGTCGGTCCAATGAAGTTCAAGTTACAAAATCCAATTTGGTATTAACCCCGTCAGGCCACACGCGTTTGATAAACCTTGAACATCGGCTGAAGTTATGACAAGCCGTGCCTGGTGCACCTAGGTAGCCACCTAGGAGATGGAACTCAAAGCTTTATGCCATCCAACCCAGTGGGTTTGTCAGCGTTTTCAGTGTATGTTTTATATATTTCTTGTGGCATCAAATCAGTGCTTGCTGGTATAGATTCTGTCCCACTGTGCTTCCTGAAAGTAGCATAAATTCAATACTGTCCCAGAATTGTACCACCGCAATGCGATGGGTTACTACCTAATGATGCACGACTTGAAAGCCAGCACTATCCACAGTTCTACGTGCTTCACCAGAAATCTCTACCGCGCTAGCATGCATATGTGCTACCATAAGAGGGGCCAATCCAAATGGATAAATTAAACGACTTCCACAAGGAACTAGAAGCTGAAAAAAGAAAGAAAGATAAAAACGAAAGAAACACTAAGCGAGAGACACAGCGCCCTTACCCTGTACCAAAAGTTCAGCCAACCGAGTGGAATTAGTAGGAATACGGTCGGCCAAGCATACTGACATGTGATGATGATGATGCCGATCACTGTGATGTACATGGCAAGAGTAAGGCTCATAAAGAAGGGAAGGAAAATATCAACGTTGGTCTGATCACTTGATGCCTACACAAATAATTGATAAGAATGGTTAGATGGTTATCCCTTAATCTTCTAAATTTCGTGGCAGATAATTGAACACAACGAGATTGTATAGGTAAGTTAAGTTTCTCGCACAAGATGAAGATCATAACTTCGCGTTAAAATTATTACCCGACTTAGAATTCTTCCTGAAGGCGTCGTATCAAAAAACGACATGGGAGCATGCAGGATGCTGTAAAGAATTTGGCTAAAGAAATTTTGAGCAGTCTTGAGCCCCATCCATGTAACTAAAATGAGTCTGATAGAAATCAGTACAAGGGAAACGACTGCAATAAGGCCATAAATTTCAATGAACAGAGAAGGGTTGAATCCACGCGTTTCTGAAGTTTCATATGCCAACCAGTAATCACTGGCCATTTGGGATGCTTGCCAAAATAAAGATGACAGCAACACTGCTGCCACACCCCACCATCCTAAAGCCTCAGTGCAATATAGTTTGTAGACATGCAAGCTGACTTGTCCAGTTTCCCTCTCCTCTTCCTTGATGAGCTTAGAAGTTCCCTTGTCAGACTCGGGGGGTTCTAGAGACTTCTCCTCGCCATTCGCTTCCCTACTGTTAAAAGATGCCCGAGGGGATTTTAGTGGTCTGGGCGAACTTTTAGAGCTTTCGCTTGTTTCCACATCCACAAGTTCCATGGAGGTTTCGTGGGCAGCTACTAGTGCCTGAAAATCCGTGCCAGAATCGAGTAGATCATTGTACCTCCCTGATTGCACAATCATCCCATCTCGCATGACCTATTTTGAAAGGTAAATTCACTTGTAAGGTGGAGAAAACTAAATACACGTACTAATACTAAACCAAACTCAAAATCAAATCTTACTCACCAAGATAAGATCCACATTGTACAAGAAGTCAACTTGGTGAGTTACGAGTAAAATTGTCTTATCTTTTAGAGCTCCTCTAACACATTCCTGCGAGGTAGGAAGAAAAAGAAAAAGTGTAAACCGAACGACGTTAATATTTCACAACAAGCAAGTACCAAGTGGCTCGGCAACATATATGAGCAGTTTGAGCTCCAGTTGCGTATATCTAAGTTGTTGCACTTTAAAAGCTTGTAGTTGTACTTTGGCTTGGGTCATAAAGGATTAACAATAAAGTAATAGGCACATCTTGGTGTTACTTCTTTCACAGCCTACCTATAATTAGAAACATCAAGCAGCAAAAATAACACGATTTACAGCCATAATCGTGTTAAATCCTTAAAAATGCACTTAACTTTATTATTACCTTGAATATCTCAGACCCAGTGTGAGCATCAACAGCACTAAAGACATCATCAAGAAGGTAGATATCACAATCCTGATAAACAGCTCTGGCAAGTTGGACCCTCTGCTTCTGTCCTCCACTGAGGTTGATGCCACGCTCTCCAATTTCAGTCTGATCTCCATACTCCATCATCTCCAAATCTTTCTCCAAGCAACAGACCCTAATAACTTCCCTGTATCTCTCTCTATTCATTGGCAACCCAAACAGGATATTCTCTTCGATTGTCCCATTTTGAATCCATGATGTTTGCGCAACATAGGCAGTGGTCCCACAAACCGTCACCTGTAAAAGTGTAAAGCATGCAAATTTATAAAATGCTCCAAGTAACCCCGATGAACTAAGGCTTTGGTGACTCTACTGATGATTAAGTCTTAAAGAGAGATGATGCACCAAAATTTCCATTTTTTATTGTCTTCTTTGGTAGATGTTTAAGCTAAAACCAGGAAAGACATAGGGGTCATGACAACTAAAAGCTAGACTTAAATAAAAGCCTTATACAGACTTGTGAGGACTCCAGCAAAAGAAAAAATGAACTACAGATGTTTCAACAGAGAATTCTTACCTTCCCCTTGAGTTTGTGCATCTCGCCAAGAATAGATGCAAGAAGAGAAGATTTCCCTGATCCTACTGTACCAACAATCGCAGCTAGCTCCCCTTTCCTAATCTCAAAGTTTAAATTTTTCACCACTTCTTCCCCAGATTCATCATCCCAGCTAAACACTCCATCTTTCACCTCAACTGCAGTCCTACCGCCACAACCTACTAGTCTCTCCACTGAGTCACCCACCAACTCCTTACTCAACATGAATCTGTCTAACCTCCCCAACGAGATCATTGCCTGCGAAAGTGAGATCATGGATTGTGGGAACGTCCTGATAGGTTCCTGCAACATCTTAAAGAGTGAGGTAGCGGTGAACACAGTGCCAGCATCCAGTGGGACCCCAAGCAGAATTGCACTTCCGAATGTGAGAGTTGATATAAGTAGTGGAGAACTCCACAAGACAATCATATTGCCCGAAATTGAGTACATGAACTTGGATAACCATCCATATTCTGATTTACGGAAAGTCAGAATCCTCTGGTTGAAATGTTCTTCCCATGCCTGAAACTTGATTACACGCATATAACTAAGCATCTCATTTGTGGCCTTCATTCTTGAATCGCGCTCTTTCATTATATTGAACTGGAACCGGTTGTTTCGTTGAGTTCCCATAACAACAAACAGTAAGACTGCAACAAGTCCAATTAGTGCTACAATAGTTGAGACACCAAGATATAAGTATAGTATAGCTAAGGCCACAGTGACTTGCAGTGGCATGAGCCATATGGCATGAAGCTGCAGCATCATATCAGAGAGCTGTTGAGCATCCACAGCCATGTAGTTCACAATCTGTCCAACACCATGAGCTTGTCGGGCCGAGCATGATAGCCGCAAACCCTTCTTGTATAAAGAAGTTAAGAGGGTGCATCTGATAAGCATGCCGAGCTTTTGGGAATTAAAGTTGAAGTGGTGTGAGGAAATAACTTCAACAAATTTGGCAATAAGGAGAATCAGTACAAGGTAATAGCCTTCATATAGGGAGCTCCTCTTCCCAGCCGTGTAGTCTATAAATCGCTGTATGAGCAGAGGCCCTACATACATCACACAGAGCCTCACGATTGCAAGGAAGGCAGTGTACGCAATTTGTTTCCAAAAGCAACGAAGTAATGTGGTCCGAACAGGGTGATGTGATTTCTCATGAGGCTTAGGCCATTTTGATTCGAAAAGCACTGACATTACTTCGGCTCTGTGATCCGGTGAAAGGGTTGGGATTTCCTCAATCTTGAGAGCCGATTTATAACCCTTGCTAAGTAAAGGATTCATCCAAAACCAGAATGCTTTCG